>BGNK01000610.1:176565-208633 GCA_003297005.1 Symbiodinium sp. clade A Y106
GCGCGGGGGGGCATTTTCGTATGTACGGTATAATATTGCACCTAGTCAGGCCCCTATAGTAAGCCATGTAGAATCGGATGAACCCAAAGTCTACAGTCTGCACCTCGAGCTAAGCCCAGGAACCGCATTTACCGCGAGCTGCCACCGGTGACCCCAGAGATCATCGAGCGCCACCCGCCTGAGGAACTTTTTCGGATTGAGGGTTCCAAGGGCTCTATAAGGGTACTATAAGGGTTTAGGGTTTTAGGGTTTAGGGTTCAGGGTTTAGGGTTTAGGGTTTCTGGTTTCGGGTTTAATGTAGCAACCTGATTCAGAAACCCTGGGCCTAGAACCCAAAATAGTAGGATTCATATAACATAAAGGCCCAAAGTTTCTCAATCAGGTTCCTACATTAGGGTTTCGCGTTCAGGGTTTAGGGTTTAGGGTTCAGAGTTTAGGGTTTCGCGTGCAGGGTAAACTTAGCAGTCAAGGTTTTTGCGAGGTGGTTGGAGTTTGAGGCTGGCTTAGAGCTTTGGGGGTTCAGGGCTTTAAGTCTGGGGCGAAATTAATTCGGGGCTTAAATAATTACCTATACTATTTTGGAGGGTCCTTATTATATTTGTAATTACAGTATAGTCAGTATAGTATGCCCCCCAAACCTTATTCTCATTAGTAAGGCTCGTATTTTAGGATTTCGGGGTTGTGAGCACAGGGGCCTGATTGCTTGGGGCTTAAGACGATCCTTCGCCCGGAGAGTCTGTATCCATAGGCTCCATAGTAGTTCCTTGTTGGGATTACCTTCTAGGATTCTATGGAGCGTATGGGTATCATAACGAAGAACGAAGTAGGCAAGGTCCCCCGAAATTCTGTCTTTCAATTTTGCACGGGATCTGCAGGTTCGGTTTCATGTGGTGCCTCTACCTGCCATCCTAACTATCAAGCATCCTTGAGCTCTAAGCCCCAGTACCCTAAGGAGGGACTCTGCAAGCGAGTAGGGTTTAGGGTTTAGATTTTGGGGCTCAGGGTTTAGGGCTAGGAGGCCACTGACCATAGACTCCCTCAGCCCCAATGCCCCTAAACCCTAAGCACAAAAGCCCTGTAGGCTGTTACCTTCACAGATCAAGCCCCGAAACAGGGTGGACACTTTACCCAAAACCCTGTTCCATCCTATTCCGATTAAGGCCCCTATCCCGACTGAGAAGTGTTGGACTCTCTAGGTTTCGTAGGGTCTCGTGTCAATGTTAACGTTGAGGGTCCACTTTTTAAGGGTTCCGGTATGGCTGACCCCTGATTCAATACCGACTCTACAACCCAATGCAATGAAGTTCGTGTACAACTCCACCACCCTAAACCCTAAACCCTAAACCCTAAACCCCTAAGGCAAGGATGGTTTCCGAGGCAAGACGACGCCCAAACCCTGAATCTGAAGCCATGAGCCGAAAGAGCCCGCATCCCCAAACTTTGGAAAGGCCTAAGGATCCTCATTAAGCCCTGTATGTTGGGAACTTACCCCCCAAAACGGTTTAGGGTTTAGGGTTTCTACTCCTAAGGCACCTATGCATGTTGGGAACTGCTTAGTTCCCCAATACCCAACCTTTAAACTTTTTGGGCTCTTATAGTTTAGTAGTAACCGGAAAGTTTAACCTGTATTTCTGTGGCTTATTGCGGAAGTAAGTAATTAAACCCTGTATGTTGGGAACTTACCCCCCAAACCCTGAATCTAAAGGCCTCAAGGCCCCGAGAGGGTTAGGTTTTTTTCATCCGAGGCCTCGCTGTGCTCATGTACATGGACACCACCCACGAGTGCCTTAGCTTTTTTCTGGATCCACATGGGCTCATGTAAAGCAACAGGGGACTTAGTACCAGGAGTTCCATGTCCCTCGTTAACGGCACTGCCGGTGTCATCATCAGCAGCAGTGTCAGACCACAGCAGCAGCACTGCCATCGCCAACCTGATCTCCACGATCAGTTGGGGCTGTAGGGCTCTAGGGTTCTAGGGGTCTAGGGGTCTTCGCACTCTAAGAACCCTAAACTCTGCACCGCAAAACCCTAAGCCCTAAGGGTTCGGTTTATCTCAAGGTTTAGGGTTTACTCTCCGGATGGGCAGGGGGGGATCGTCCTTGATGCTGGCCTTGTCTATCCCTAAGGGTCCGATTACATAATCAAGGGCTCCGTTTGAGGGCTATAGAAGTGCTTAACTTAGGCCCTAAACCCTAAACCCTAAATCCTAAACCGATTGCTGGTTCTATGATGAGAGCTCCAGGGCCTCCAGGGCTCCAGAGTATAGGGAGGCCTAAGTTACAGTGTTACTATCCTAGGCCTCAAAGCTAGTTGTTGGGTCGCTACCCTTCGAGTTTTGTATGTGGCCCACGCCATGATCCCGAAATGCTGTCCAAAATAAGAGTTCGCGGCCCTTGACAATAATAGTTGGTAGGTTTGGGAGGTATACTTGGGTGCAGTTGCACAGGGACTGTATAAGGGGATGTAATCGGCAGTTGAAATGAAGATGAAGCCCCTGCATGACATCCCAATCTTCGCCGCTAAAGTTTTCAAGAAACACACACACACACAAAGGGTCCAAGTAGTCCTTATTCATGATCTTTGATACCTAAAACGGCCCCAAAGCCCTATAATTGGGAGTGCTTGGACCCTCTGGGGCAGGCATGACACAACACGGCGGCTGAAGATTGCCATCGAGTCTTATTCCGAGGCGTTCGGGATCCTAACTCTAAGCCGGTTTAGGGGTTTAGCGGTTTAGGGTTTAGGGTTTGGGGTTTAGGGTTTAGGGGTTTAGGGGTTAGGTTAAGCCGGCCTAGGGTTAACATGAGGTCGAAGTAGTCAAGCCGTACTAACCGCTTATAGTCCATATCTACGTCTGTACGACCGGTTATACTGTAGTACATCAACACGTATCTCTTGTCGTTAAGGCCCTTAGATAGGTCGGAGGGTCTCCTGTCTCCTTGGGTAAGCCGCTGTCGCACTCCAAGGGACGGAGTATCGCAGCATGCCTAGAGTCGCTGCGTACACTGTCTAACCTTCCGGTAACTTCTGCAGTAACCCTCGTAGCAATCCTTCAAATGAATCCTTGAATGAGCCCTGAAAGGAGCCCTATTCGAAGATCTGCGCCGATTGGGTTTCAACTGCATAACCCAGAGAGTTCACAGTCCTTCCTGGCTCGAAAGTCTGAAAAAAGCCTATATCCACGAATCCTTTTGTGGTTTGGGTGGTTTAGGATTGGGGAGCTTTCGGATTTTATCTAGATTCTGCATTGTAGTTCCTTTTTTTGGTTAACCAGTTTTATGGTTAGGATCCTATAATAGAGATTTTGGTTAAAAAAAAGGAACTACAATGGAGACTATAGGTAGTGTTTAGGGAATGCCTTGAATTCTGGAACATGCAGCAATTAGACCAATGAGGGCTATGAAAGTCTCTGTGTGTGGTCTGTGCGAAGGTTTTCGAGGTTTAGAGTGCGCGGTTTAGGGAATACCCAGAGGCTCCATAGTGGTTGCTTTTGGGATTACCTTATATATGAGCCCCAAAAAGGAACTACTATGGAGCCCTAGGGATTAAGAGGCAGAGCGAGGTGCTTGTTTCTCATCCTGCCTGCAGCTTCGCCGGCTGTGAACTTGCACAAATCTAGTTCCCACACTCTTGACCACCCTCCTACTACTACTACTACTACGACTACTACTACTACTGCTACTGTCCGTAAGCCCTAAGCGCCTTAGCCCCTCGTAAACCCTAAGCCCTGAAGCTTAGCTCTATGAGCTCTAGATCCGAAACCCTGGCTTTTACCCTAAACCCTCAGCCCTTAAACCTTCAGCCCCCTCAAGCCCTACTTTGACCCTGAAGAACCTACGTTTTAAAGGACTTATTTATAGAAATCGTATTACGGGACCCTAAACAGCAAGGTTTTTAGAGGGATCCTTAAAGGGATCTATAGGGGTTCCTTTAAAGGGTTCCTTAAAGGGATCCATAAGGGGTTCCTGTAAAGGGATCCATAAGGGATCTATAGGAGTTTCTTTTTTAGGGTCCCGGTACACCCAAAGCCCCACAGGACCAGTACGACATCGCGCTACAAGCGCAACAAAAGGCTGACATGGACACCTTCCTCGTCGAGGCACCGGTTCTGGGCTTTAGGAGTTTAGGGTTCTACTATGGGGGGCCTTAATACTATTTTAAATCTTGTTGGTTCCTTATTATGATTAGAGTATAATGGGCCGCCCAAAACCCTATTCTAATTGTTAAGGCCCCTATCTTATGGGGTTCTGGGCTCCAGGGTTCTTTCAGAGTTGTCCTGTGCTTTAGCTGCGGTGCAGACCTGGTGATCCTCGGCTAACACAAATCCTCAACCCTGAACCCTGGAAGCCCTCAAAAACCTGGTGAATAAACTTTAAGGCCTGCACCCAAAGAAATCTCGTAGCGAATCCTGGGCCCTGTAAACTGGGCTTGAAATCATGGGGCATGCTGAACTGAACAACCTTGAACAACCTTCACACAATCCTTAGACGGTGAGCGCGAGGCTGCAGACCCCCCGAAATGTGGAAGATACCTCAATGCATCCGTTCATGGTTTGAGGAACATTGGGCTCTGTGGCAAATTCGATGCATTCTTCCGGCGAGGTCCGTGATGAGCAGATTCGCTTGGAAGTCCTCAACAAGCCGGACGCAGTCATCATGTGCCGCCTGGCCTAAGAGTCAGCTGGGGTTTTGGGATTTCGGGTTTTTGGTTGGGCCGCTTTCGGTCTCGAGTTTCGGATATTGGGTTGGACGCTTCGGAGTAGGAATCCTTTAACACCGTGACACAACTCCTTCCCCTAATGGTTTTAAACGGTGCGCCCGATAAACACTCAATACAAGTGGTTTCAATATTAGACGGGGTCTTGAGCTCTGCTGCCACTTGAGGGTTCTTGCTCTTGCTTGTGCGCCGGCTTCTGCTCTTTGCTCATGCTCCTGCTCCGGCTGTTGCTCCTGCACTGCCTTATCCCTAGCGGGTTCCATAAGGCGGGGATGTGTCTAGCTGGGTGCCGGAATTTGTTTTTGTATTGATTGTGAACGCCAGGTTAAGCTGTATTCCTGAGGTACGGAGCCAGCTGGGCTCTCTGTGTAGCCTAACCCAAGAACACAGAAGCCTAAACCCCTGAACCGTTGAAACCTAGACCCAGTAACCGTAACTCATCACACAAAAGCACAAAGCTCCATCATATGTATCAACTAGATCCTTACTCCAAAGACAGGGTGCCTTTGTTTGTTACATAACCCTCAGCTTTCCAAATCCATGGGATGCCCTGCAACAGCCTACTTATAGCATAGCCCTAATTGTACAGGTTCACATACGGAACTAGGTCCCCGAAGACCATCCGTATTGAGACTGGGGATCTAATTCCATAAGCCTTGTTAGAGCATAACCGCAACTGTAAGGGTCCACATGTGGAAGTAGTCCCACAAGGCCATCCGCTTTTTTTTGGGGGGGGATGCAATTCCATAGCAGTAGTATTTCATCCTCATCATACTGAACCACATACAGTATGAAACTAAGTCCCCAAAGGCCATGTGTAAAATGGTTTTGGGGGATCTAATTAATTAATTCCATAATAGTAGTATTTCACCCTATAGGTCCCAAAAGACATGCTTTTTTGGTTTTGGGGATCTACTTCCACAACAGTAAGTAGTATTTCATCCTCAAGACCATCCGTATTGAGGCTTGGGGGATCGAATTCCACAATACTAAGTCCACAATAGTAAGTAGTACTCTGGGACCCTCTGGGAAAGCAAAGGCACGGAGATCGAGGGCCAGCCGGCCCGGGTGAAGTGCAGCTCTCAGCGCGTTGCCGTTCATGTAAGAACCTGATTCAGAAACCCTGGGCCTTTAACCCCAAAATAGTAAATTTTCTTATAAGGAACCCTAACAAAGACCCAAGGTTTCTTAATCAGGTCCCTACATGATTGCGTTGCTTTTTGTTTTTGGGTTTTTGGGAGGTGTAGGGCTTTTGCTTCAGGCAGTTACGGTGTTCAGGGGGTGTACTTAGTGGTTGTTGTTATGTGTTTGTTTGTTGTAGGTTGTATTTTGGGCGTTCAGTTCAGGATTCCAGCGGTTTTGGGACACTTGTTCACTTAAAGTCTGGCTTTATGCTCATAATTCAGTGTTTCGGCCATGGGGTTTGCGTTTAATTAGGGCTTGCTGCAAGGTTTCCAAGAGGTTTCGGACTTATAGCGTTCTGCGAGAGTTTAGGATGTTAGCAATTGGTGCTAGTGCCCAGTGGCTAGCCTGAGAGACAGAGAGAGAGAGAGAGAGAGCGAGGGGGACAGGCAGACAGACAGACCGACCGACCGACAAACAGATAGGGACATAGATAGAGAGGTAGATAGATAGCTTGCTAGATAGATAGATAACAAAAGCGTACAAGCCCTAAACTACCCTAAACCCTGAGATAGGTTGACCCGTAAGTCGAGCATGGACATGTAGGCTTTCGCAATATTTTCATGCAGACGAGCAATAATCCACAGCAATGGGTTTCGCATCAAGAAGCAGCAGCAGCCCTGCTGCAGAACACCAGTCACTAGTGCCCAATCTTGTTGGGCCAAAGCCCACGCCAAAAATGCGAGAGTGTCTGCAGCCAAAAGCCTTCAATATAGGGGCCTTAAATTTTTTACCTATACTATTTTGGGCGATTCTTATTGTAACTATAGTATAATGGGCCCCCAAACCCTATTCTAATTTCTAAGGCCCCTACATTACGAATTCTAGCAACAAGGGAGCCAGTTTGGGGCTTCAGAGATGCTCAGCCAACCACACACCGAAGCCCTGTTCGTGTAATACAGGGGCCTTAAAAAATGGAGTAGGTCCGTCATACTGTAACTATAACAAGAAGCACCCGAAATAGTATTGGTAGTTATTTTGGCCCCTACACATTAAGAAAGGCTTCGTAGCTCCTTGTCCCCGACAGCAGCCGTCCCTGAACTCGACAAGCGAATCCATGGTCATGAGCCGTTAAACAAAGCACCTCAAACCCTAAACATGGGCCTATAAGAACTACCAGAGGAGCCGAGGGAATTTGCCTTTGGCTCCTTCCTGTAGAAGACCTTCCTCTACAACTTGAAAGCTGGCTCCTTCCGTCAGGTGCGAGCAGTGCAAGGATTTCTTCTCGCTGGAAGGCTTCGTTGGGACCTCGGCACTGGTCTACTGCGCATTTCCTTTAAAGGGTTCCTTTAAAGGGGTCTATAAGGGCTATGATAAGGATTTACTATATGGGCCTTAATAATTAGAAAGGCTTATCAGGATTTCCGGCTTATCGGCTTTGGTGGGCGCTGGGTTTAGAGCTGGGGCTATTTCTTACACGCTGCAAACTTTGCTCAAATAGTAAAGCAGGATCGATGTTGTGTTGCGTTGGCAACACAAAATCTTTTGCCTTCTGTTCAGTTTTGGGTTTCGACGGGTGTAGTTGGGAAATGCTGTTCAAATGGGAGTGCTGCACCCTGCGTCCGAAAGAAACTGACTGCAAATCCTAAGCCCCAATAGAAAAAGTCCATAACCTTAAGCCGCGAAGTTAAATCAATCCTCAGCTCACAAGCCTAAGCCTAAGTACCGAACACCCAAACCTAAGCTCTAAACCACCCTAACCCCTAAACCCTAAACCCAAAAAAAATCCCCAAACTCCCCAATCCCCACCGACTGAGGCTGCGACCCATGCGACGGGAAAGCGCTGAGCACTCAGCAGCCGAGAAGGTCAAAGGTCGAAGCCTTCGGATACCAGGTTTTAGGGTTTAGGGTTTAGGGAAGGGGTAACGGGTTTACGGAGATCTATAATATAGTAATGAGAGTAGGTTAATAAATCTGTTTTGAGTACTAATCATATTTCCCATATACTCCCAAGAAGCCTTACTAAGTACATGAAATGGGGATCTTGAAGCTTGAGTCACGGGATCCTCGAAAGTTGTATAGGGGGCTTAGAGGGTTCTAAAGGGGCGGTTGTCAAGATTAGGGTCCCTTTTTGGGTCCCCTAAATATTAGGTGCCGTACTATATAAAGACTCCAAAAGGGACCCTAATTTTGACAACCACCCATATGGATTTACATGGTTGGCCGTAGTCAAGTAGAACAGGACTTTTCAGCATTTAGGGTTTTGGGGTTTTGGGTTTAATTAGTATATACATTGGGCCCAATGTACCTATATAGGGAGTACTTTAAGGCCAAAGTATATACTAGTTGGGAACATGGACCATTAGGGATGGATGATATGGTTCACGGTATGGCAAGTGGATTCCGCATCAAGGGCCAAGAAGTTAAGGATTTAGGCTTCCTTTGCCGGCTGCATCTTGCGAACTACTGAGCTTCTAAGAAGGGCTTGATTCCATGGTGCCCCCATGTAAAGCTACCCTAATCGTGCTCCCCTGGCCGTGCAGGATTTTGGGGGGAGAAAGTCTGCCAAGATCAGCTAAACCCTAAACCTTACCCAAAGCCCTGTCGCCTGTAGTCCTAGCTCGGACTGCTTGGTTCCTACGTAGGTCAAGTAATGTTTCCGTGAAGTCACCATCGACGGGTACGTCCAACAGAACGTGTACATCGATTGTTGAACCCGGGTCTCTACCCTAAAGGCTGTAATTTCAGATGTGGTAAATCCTATAAGTACCAAATCCTATCTTCATCAAGGCCCCTGTATTGTATCCCTGATTTTCGTAGAACGGCATCCGAACCATGCAACTGGTCACACAGGCAGGGAAACCGAAGACAACCAAAGCCAGAAAACCCTAACCCTAAACCCCAAAACCGAAAACAACCCAGGCAAGAATTCCTAAAACCCGAAGCTCCAAGGCAAGAATCACACCACTGTCAAGTGTGAGCAGACGACTTGCTCCGTTTCTTGGACTATGCTCCGAGAGATTTGGGTTTAGGGTTTAGTTTGTGTTTTAGGGCTGCTCGCAGCCATGTAGGATTTCTTTTGCCTGAAATGGAATTTTCAATCGCCGCATTCTGGCCTGAGCCCTGAGCCCTAGAAGCCCTAAATCCTAAACCCTAAACCCTAAACCCCAGAAGCCTAAAGCCTTAATCCCTGAAGCCTCCTGGCACACTTGCAGAACCTATAGAGCCTCCTCAGCAAAGCTAAGTTGAAGATAGCTTAAGCCCCAATCACTGGGCTTTGGAGTACCATACTTTAATACTTTTTTTCTTGAAGGAACCCTTATGAAAAAAAAGTTTATACTTTTTTCTCCCTGGTTACTTAAAAGCCCAGATCAGGTAGGGGTTCAGGGCATGCTGGCTGCACTAAACTCTAAAAGTCTTTTGGGCCCCGCATCAGGATCGTCTTATACAGCTAGGTTACGGTAGGGTCTAGGCAGGGCCGCATGTTTTCTGATGTCTGTCTCTATATTGCTGGCGTAGAAGCCCTGGCCTAGACTGTAGCCAACATGTGGGTGGTTGTCAAAATTATGATCGCTTTTTCGGTACCCTAAATATTAGGTGCCGTATTATAATAAGGACCCAAAAAGGGACCCGGATTTTGACAACCACCCATGTGGTGAGCAGCATAGCCGGCTGTTCTAGCCTGGTCCCCCGCCTCAGGGGTCCGCTTTTACCCTTTTTGTGTTGAGCTCTCCTTGTTACAACTGAGTAGTAGGAAAAAGGATACCCTGTGATTATAAGGCGTTATTGTGGGAGCATAGCAGAGAGGCAATAAATGCCTTACCAGAACAGCGACGATAGATTGTGGTGTGTGTACGCATCCCCGCATTGCTACTTGCGTTCCTTGGGTATGCCCCGAGCACGAGTGCATGATTCATCGACTGCCGGCGCTACAGAAAGTTCACCAAAGAGAACGTCAAGCTCAAACAGGATGCATTGGCCGAGAAAGATTTGAGAGAAAAGCTGCACTCGCAGCTGCTCAGCGAAGAAGCAGGAGATGCTACGACGATGCCACTCCAGGTTGCGCAATGCCGTGCTCCTGCCATTGGGACAGAGTGCAGATGGCAGAGTAAGACACTTCGTCCTTGCAATTCTCCTCCTGGAGCAGAACCCTGCTACGAAGGCTGCCGTGGTCCGATTGAAGGAGCACTTGCGCAGGACAGATACCGGGCTGGTGCAAGAAATCAACATGTGTAGAAATGTAGAAACCGTGTTGTACTATACACCCATAGGCTCCACAGTAGTTCCTTTTTGGGCCTCATATTGAGAATCCTATAAGGTGATTAATCCCAAACAGGAACTACTATGGAGCCTATGGGTACACCCTTATGAGACCCGATATAGGAAAGTGAAGAAACGTGTTTCCGTCGCCGACACCGTGTAAGTTCCTCGAGACGGTCAGCCTCCATGTGCACATGCTGTAGGGGCCTTAATAGTTAGAATAGGGTTTGGTCGGTTTACCTTATACTATAAATATAAGAAGGAGCCCCAAAATAGTAGAAAACTTGTGTTTAGGGTTTAGGAGTTTAGGGTTTTAGGGTTCAATGGTCTAGGGTTTGGGGCCTTTCAGGTCTACCCGGATCAGCTGGCGACCTGTGAAGTGGACAGCCGGGGTTCCTTTTCAGGCTTTGCTTTGGGGGTTTTAGGATTGTTTAAGGGCTCCTTGATTCTGATCTCTTGATCTGACTATAAGTCTTTGGGTTCAAGTACGGCTTGAGGCAGGGCTTAGAGGGGTTTATTCCCCAGTAAGGGGTTCTGTTCGGGCCTCTCTGGCTCCTTTCGGGCTGCATGTTAAGAAAAGATCCTCCTACGGGATTGAGGGCTTAGTAGACTGTCGAGCCTCTTGAATAGTAATTTGTCGCTAGCCTTCAGCTAATCCTCGAGCTAATCTAAAAGTAGAAGGATTCAGTACAAAGCCTAAATCAGCGGACCAAGCTTACGGGTGTGTGTGTGAAGGCTTTTCCTAAACCCTAAACATTAAGCCCTGGGCTTTTTCGGACAGGTACATGGAGCCCCGTCCAGTTTGGAGATTCGGGCGAAGCTGCAAATTACGACCTTTCGACGAGGGTCACACCCCACCGCATTTTTCACGTACCACGAGCATGACCAAATATTCACACCACCCCGGGCCCTGAGCCAAATCCATGCGACACCTATAGTCTCCATTGTAGGTGAACCAAAATCTCGATTAGAGGATCCTAACCATAAAACTGGTTAACCCAAAAACGGAACTACAATGGAGACTCCAGGCACTCTCTTGATACAATCAGCACCGGTAGCCTAAGAGCCCGAGCCGCAAAACGTACGCTCCAAACCCGTCGCGACATTGAAGCCGAAAAGATGAAACGACCGCCGTTGTGGTCGCTATATTACGGTTACATATTTATGTAGTACGGTTCATCCCTACACCTCAATTTGCTTGGCTCTCGGGAAGAGCATGCTTTGAGGACCTAATTCCATAATGGTAGTAGTTACCATCACGGTACTAAATGTGGACCCTTGAGGAAAACGATGCTCGGCGCAGCCTTCATGAGCAAATGGGGGGTACCGACCTGTGGATTTGGCTCATGAGTCGCTGGCGAGTGTGAGGTGTACTATAGGGGCCTTAATAATTAACTATACTATTTTGGGGGGCTCCTTATTATTATTATAGTAGAATGGGCCCACAAACCCTATTCTAATTATTAACGCCCCTGTATTGCGGAATATGCCCGGAGGACAACACCCTCTTCTGCGACAAAGCCTACGAGGAGGCAAGCCCTAAAGTCTCAACAGCTACGCACAACCTTGGGTATAAAGTGTACCTGTAACCCCAAACCCTACGAGATAACAGGTTATGACCCTTCGATCCCAAGGTAAGATAAGCCTATAGTTCAACGTTCTCGAACACGACAGCACACCCTTGCTGATTTTTTCTCGGAGGGAGGGCGTGCTAGGTCGACTGTCTGCAGGGGTGCCAAGGATTGCTGAATCAGAAGGTACATTGGTGTGCCGCGTGCCCGTTCGCGAATTACCGGTGAGACGACCACTTTTACGTTTGGTTCCAGAGACATGGACCGCGGTCTTTTGAGTTCAGCTTTGCAAAGTTGAGGCTGGGTTTCGGGGTACTGATCCGAATGCAATGCTAGGCATGTTGCCTAACGCTGAATTGGACCCCTGATTGGAGAGGCTTCGTCCATTTAAGGCACAATCTCAAAACAGACAAACACTCATGTAGTATATACGTCCGTCCGTAGGTAGGGACGGAGGCAAGCAGGGAAGGAGGCAGGGAGGCAGGTCGGTGGTAGGTAGGTTGGGTGGGGTATTGAGGGAGGGAGATAGGTACATAGATAGGTACGTATATGTACATGTCTATATCTATATCTGTGTATATACAATTATTTATATATATATATATATATGCATTTTCATATTATATTAATATATTTGTTGTACACTGATACGTGTTCGTATTTGGAACTACTTTTCGGTGTCAAGATATGTATGTCTGTACGTATGCATGTATGCATGCATGTATGTTTTTAATAGGTACCACTAGGGGATGTGTTGATTGCGTCAGGTGGCCCAGCGACAGCCGCACATCCGGCAGAAGCGAAAAAAGGCCGGCGGGCGCAACTTTGGTCCTAAACCGAAATCCCAAGCCCAAGGCCCTATAGATTGCCCTAAACTTTAAAACCCTAAACCAGTAAACCGCGAACCCCTAAACCGTAAACCCCAAACCCTAAGACCCTAGATTTCCCTAAACCCGCAACCCTAAGGCCCGGCAATGCCCTACTGTTGATGGTATAAATCCTGCATTACCCATAAAAAGGATTATGCCATAATTCCCACAGTCTAGGGTCATTAAGGCAATGCAGGATTTATATCATAAACCCTAGGAGGTCACTCTAGCGGTTCGGCTCGGAGGTCGCTCGGTTGAGGATTGTGAAGGCCCTCTCTTCTAAGACCGACATGTACCCTTAGAGGGTTCCTTTAGGGTTCCTTTGAGGGCTCCTTTTACGGATCCTTTTAGATTCCTTTAAAGGGGCTCAGGCTCAACTATCCTTACATTTAGAGCCCTTACCTTGGCACATTTGGTCCAAAAGGGCAGGAGGCATGTTCTTGGGCGTTTAGGGCTTGGGGATTCGTGTTGGGGTTATGGTTATAGGGATTAGGGCTCAGGGGTTGACATCTATAATAGATATCTATAGTATCGGTCAGCCAGCAGCGTCGGACCATATTCCTCAACGAACTTGCGTGCAGGCCTGGCCCACTTAGGGTAGGTCAGAATTTCGCCTTAGGCGCTGCCGTAAATGCCCCCAGACAAAGGCGAAAGCAGTTTCTGGGCTGTAATGAGCCCCTGCACTAACAGGTATTAGTTCATGGAGCCTTAAGTAATTTCGAGTTTTCCTAACCCCAGACAAACCCCTGAAGCAAACCTATAAAGCGCTAAAGCACTACCCTCCCTGGCAGGTGCTGGGCGGCCTGTCATGCCTGGGCCTCAGGGTTTAGGGTTCAAGGTCTAGGGTTTAGGGTTTAAGTTTAAGGTGTAGGGCTGAGGGTAATTATAGGGTTGAGGGTTTAGGGTTTAAGGTCTAGGGTTTAGGGTATGGGGTTTACGATCGTAGGGTTGCTGGGGGTCCTCAAACAAAGGACCTACTACTTAGACTTATATAGATGCTACAGGACGGGCAGAACCCAGGGATGTTACGCCAGGCCGTGTTTCAGATCAACTTCGCACAGTTGGCTACGCCAGCCGGGGTGCCGGTAGCGGAGGCCGAAGAGCAATCTTTTGACCAAAAGCCCACGCGAGCAGTGAACCAGCTCATGGAGTTCATGACCTGGCTGGGGCCTCCCTGCTGTGGCTTGGTTCCGGTCACATTGCGAAGTGTTTGCGCTTCACAGCACTACCTGCTGGCCATGCGATTGAAGATTGGCGCTATCCGAAATGGCGACAAAGCTTTGTGCTAGGTTGCAAACAGAGAGTAAGACGGCCACAGCTGTTGAGAACGACATCTTCCTTGTGGTGACGGAGAACGTCTTGGATCTTTTGCTGATTCTGAGACCGGAAAGGTAGACTCCACTTTGACAGGTTTGTGCACCAATGACGCTCTGGCAGACTTCAAGATCGACGCGCTGCGTGGAGGCATTAAACAGCAAGCAGCTCTCGTCACGATCACCATCGTCGCCGAGATAACCCTTTACTTTAAGCACGTGCAGCTTGATGCCGCAGAGGATGTAGTAGCAAAAATGTCAAGAATGTTAGCTTGGGCTACATGGCTAAATCAGCAAGCCGCTAGGTAGGACTCACGATGTGAGTAGTCCTCCCATAGTTCAAGATTAAGATATCACAAGATGGCAGTCGTCCACCCAGCCCGATTCTAATTCTCAACGCCCTTACCCTTAAACCCTAACCCTACCTATAGTCTCCATTGTAGTTCCGTTTTTTGGTTAACCAAAATCTCTATTATAGGATCCTAACCATAAAACTGGTTAACCAAACAAGGAACTACAATGGAGACTCTAGGTAAAGCCTGAACCCCAAAGCCAGAATCCAAAAAAGCCCAGGCTCGGAGTATCCTGCCACTGTCGCGGAGGTTCTTTGCGAAGACTGCCGGAGACCCAAGATGAAGTGGTTCACCCAAGTTCGAATCACAATAAGTATAGTAGTATCGAGAAGGGGGTGACGGGGTATACTATAGCCTAATATTCTAGGGGCTTACATAGTTAACAATACCAATTGGAGGGTTCCTTATTTTAAATCAAGTATAAAGGAGCCCAAAAGCTCATTCTAATTACTAAAGCCCCTATATTATAGCATATCGAAGCTTCCCAGAATCGCAAGGTCCACCTCGGAATATACCCTGTTACTGAGGGTCAAGGGTTTCGGGTTTAGGCTTTAGGGTTTTGCGCAGTTTTGGGGATAATCGTATCTCCTTTTATAGAACTGAAAGTTTACGCTGTTTACGCTTTTTTGGCATATGAGCTCAGCAACTAGACTCAACATGCCAAACCCACGCAATATCGTTTGTAGGGGTCGGAATAATTGGACTACCAACTGTTATACATCATATACACATTATAATATGTTCAGTAATCTATACGCGCAATAACACAGGATCTTTAAATCCCCTATTTAGCCCCTTCTCACGAAGCCGTTAAGGAACACTATTCCACAATGCCACAAGCTCGACTTTTAGTCTTGGGGCTCCTCGGAAACCTTTGTAATCTTCAGAAAAATGCATAAAACCGTCGAGACTTTTCTTCATTGAACAGCAAATAAAGAGCCCTGTTAGAATAGTAATTACACAATCACGGGTTGGAAGAGAACCTTTGCATAGCCTCATGTACTGAAGCCCTGAAGGAGCCCTATAGATTATATATACAAGACAAACCTGAACCCTAAACCCTAAGCCCTAAACTAAACCCTAAACGCCTAAACCCCAAACCCCTAAACCCTAAACTCTATATACAAGAGAAACCAGAAGAAACACCGCCCCGAGGCTCGGATCTTTACTGCTGGGAGGCTTTCATCGAGCTGCACCGACGAGGCTTGCAAAAAGACACGGGTTTAGGGGTTTAGGGCTGCAGGGTTTCGTCATGGGGCTTTCTGTGGGTTCTATAAGGGGTGTTTGAGGGTGCTGTAACACTGTAGGTGTTCGATCGGGGTTTAGGGGTTCTGCGCTTTTTCGAGGCTTGGGGTGTAGGAAGTTCGGGCTTCAGGCTTAGGAATCCGGAGTTCTCAAAAATAGACAATGTAGATATGAGTAGTTATCAAAATTAAGGTCCCTTTTTGGGTACCCTAAATAATAGGTGCCCGTATTATAATAGGGACCCCAAAAGGGACCATAATTTTGGCAACCACCCATATAAGATTCGGGATTTAGGGGGCTTTTGTGTTTTCTGTTTAAGGGTATTTTCTCGTTGTGCACACTTTAGCGGGTTGAAAAACGAAGCATTATGCCTTAGTTCCCCAATACCCAACCTTTAAACTTCTTGGGTTCTTATAGTTTAGTAGTAACTTAACCGGAAAGTTTAACCTTTTATTTCTGTGGCTCATTGGGGTAGTAAGATACGGCATGAGTCTCAACAACCAACAACCAGAATTGCTAGCGCACCCCTCTCAGGTCACAACTTTAACTACGTGCAGCTAAACCGTAGGACCCAGAGTAGGCCCTTATTCCCCTTTTTAGGGTTTCGGTTCCCTTATAACCCCCTTTAAACCAAAAAGGGCACCCTTCTTATTACTAGGTTACTCTTATAGGTCTAGAACCGGAAGCTGCGGAGAAAAGGATCGAGCGCCAAAGGTTGCACAGCGCTGCCAGCAGGGCATTCCTAGTAGGGAAACCTGAATTTGAGTTTGGGTTGACATGGAAGGTTGGCCCCGGAAGGCTTGTCAGAGTCATGGCTGTCAGGGCTTACAGTGTCTGCGGGTCTGTTATTTCATGGATCTAGGGTTGAGGGTTTGATGGTTCAGGATTTCGGGGTTGGTGTCTTGAGGGCTGCGGGCTTTAGTTGAGTGCAAGATATCTTAAATTTACTTAAATTTGTCATGGCCTCCACATCGGTTCAATTCTGGGAATTTGCAATCCCAACCCTTGAATGCATCACGAGCGCTGAACCTCCCTAAGGTTGAGCCCTTAATCCGCGAGTCCCAAATCCCGTCGTGCACTAAAGGTATTCCTGGCGTCGCCGTTGTCAGTGTACAATTTGATTACTCAGGCTTCTCCGTACTAGAATTTCCCGTTCCACAACAAACCCTCAGCTGTGAGCCCTACTATAGGGGCCTTCGTAATTAGAACAGGGCATTGGGGCCCATTATACTCTTATAATAAGGAACCCCCAAAATAGTATTGGTAATTTTTCAGGCACCTATATGGGTGGTTGTCAAAATTAGGGGCACTTTTTGGGTCCCTATCACAACACAGCACCTATTATTCAGGGTACCCAAGAAGGGACCTTAATTTTGACAACTACCCATATAAAACCTAACTCCTTTGGCAGGCAACCGCCTCCGACACGTGCCCCTGCGTCTCGATGCCGAGGGCCAGCTGTACCGTGCCTTGACGGCCAAAGTTTTGCAAAGGCGGAAATATCCGAAAATTAGGGGTACCTTACTTTGGGGTCCTTATAATACGGATCCTACTACTTATAGGGTACTATATTAGGGTCCCCTATTTTCGGAAACTCCGAAATATCAAGCCCGCCGCGACCCCAAACTAGAGCTTCTCTGGGCATTACAATAACCAAAACGAGGACATTTTGTTAAGTGTCTTGTAGTATATGCCACCCTGTGACACGGGACCAAGGAAGTGTGTAGTGTTTAGAACTGCGTTCAGGACTTCGTCGGATATCTCACGTCATTGGAGTTCGTCAATCACAGGAGCGGGGCAACTTCAGGCTTTGCGGTATACGAGTGCCCTACACCCCAGCAGCTCGACATACCACCTATGGTCTCCATTGTAGTTCCTTTTTTTGGTTTAACCAAATACATAATATGGATTTTATAAGGTAACCCCAAAAAGGAACTACAATGGAGACTACAGGCATATCTACAGCCCTGCTGACTACCTGAGACAAAGGGCCCCTAAAGGGGCCCCTTACAAGCCGATACACGCCAGGGCCCAATAGCTCAGAACCAGACCCCCACAACCAAAGACTTCAACACAAGAGCCGTAGACCGCAAGACTCATAATATAGAGATCGGAATGATTACCAACCAAACCTCAGGCTTCGTTACTTTTCCTAATCATCAGAAAATAGATCCCCGAACCTTATAAAACACCTCCTCAGCCCTGTTGATCCAACCTCCCAACCTAGCAACCCTCGACTTTGCAAATCACAGGCTATGACCTCTGAACTGCAAGGTGTTATAAACTATAAACTGAAATTGCAGGCAAGTAATTTCGGAAGCAGGTACCCTGAACCGCGAACCCCTAATATCCTATCTCCCATGCCCAACCCTCAACCCCAAGCACCCTAAGCCCTAAACCCTAAACCCCTAAACCCCTAAACCCTAAACCCTAAACGAACCCCAAAGCCCAAATCCTACCCTTATGCCCTTGGAGCCTCATCCCGACTCTGAGCCTCCGAACCGTGAACCTCTAATCGAAGTCCAGCAAGAAGCATCATACGAATCCTCCTCATAATATCAACAATGAGATGATGCCAATAGGAGAAATAATAGCAGTACGTTCTCGTCTTAATAGATGGGAAAGTCGAAATATGCAGTTTACTTGTAGTTATACTAGTCACCATGAGCCAAAGAACGCTAGACGTGAAAGTCGAAGTGTTCGGTCTCTTATAGCTATACTATACTAGTCACCATGAGCCCAGGAATTATCTCGTGCCTTGCCAGGTGCTGGCGAGCTCCTGCCCCCAGAGGTCGGGTTCAGGGTTTAGGGTTTAGGGCTTCGGGATGGATCTGGAGGACATCTTGAATCATGCAACGCTGTAGAAGGGGGTTGAGTTAAGTACCCCGTAGTGAGAGGTCCATTAGCAATGATCCCATATTGCGGTTTGAGTATGTGATGCCCTTCGCTGTTTCAACATGCAAGAAAATTGGGCGCAGTATCTACGATGTCCGGTTCAGGTTTGGGGGACTGTGACGTAGCCAGAGTGCCGTCCCCGTTACTGCAGATTCGTTTCTGCCTCATTCGGTCGATGTCGTCCCTGCCATATGGGAGTTTCCGAAAATTAGGGGTACCTTATTTTGGAGTTCCTATAATAAGGATCCTACTATGTAGGGTACTATATTGGGGTCCCCTATTTTCGGAAACTCCCATATGGTACAAGTCAAATCCCCAGTTCCCAGAACCCTAATGTAGGAACCTGATTAAGAAACCCTCGGCCTGTAACCCCAAAATAGTAGGATTCATATTAGGAGCCCTAATAAAGGCCCAAGGTTTCTTAATCAGGTTCCTACATTACCTGTAACCTAAAAAACCTACTGGTTTCAGGACTTATGTAGGAATTCATAAGAAGGAGTCCCACAAGCTCGGTGTTCGTAGGGTCCACGTAAACCCTAAACCCCTCAGCTTGAGCATTTATAGTAACCCTTATTATAGTAGCCCTCTTTTATAGTACCCTTATAGTACCCTAAATAAAGATCTATATTATAGTACCCTAACTCTAGATCTATATTATATTACCCGTATTATAGTACCCTTATAGTAGCCCTTATATGGAAGCCAGAGACTCCAATACCCCTTACTTAAGGAATATACCTTAAATTATGGTAGGATCCCTAATATGAATAAGGTATATTCCGGTTTTACGGGATATTGGAGTCTCTGGGAAGCCAGGAGTGCGCCCGCCTCATCGACCGCGCCCGCCTGGCGCGCGAGGGTGGGCCGTGGCTGGCGTTCCAGGATGACCAGTTACTTGGCTGCTTTGGGGCTTAGGGTATAGGGGGTAGGATGTGAAGGCGTTGAAGAGAGGTGAAGCGTATCGAGGATGTGCAGCACCCTTTTTGCAGAGGCGCAGAAGGTACTCTCCGTGTGAAAAGTTATGTCAGGTATGCATGTATGTGTGTGTAGGTAGGAAGGTAGGTAGGTACGTATACATGTAAGCATGTATGCCAATATGCATGGATGCAAGCTCATATGTATATTGCACGTATGTATGTACGTACGTACGGATGTATGCACGCATGCATTGTACTGTAATTTCATGTCATTTCATGTCATGCCATGCCATGCATGGATGGATGTATACTATATACGTGTGTAAACTATGCCTGCCTGCCTGCCTGCCTGGATGGATGGATGGATGGATGGATGGATGGAGGTAGGTACGTATGCAAGGAAATGTATCTGTAGGTATGTTTTACATTGTGTCTGTATTGGCTTCATGTTCATTACAATGTATTATCAATCAGAGACCCCGATGCCCGAACCCTAAACTTTACCGCATTGGACCCGGGTCACTACTCACCACAGCCGCCGCAGAGCCTTAACTAGAAACCCTCATTTCCAAGCCTAAACCCTAAACCCTAAACCGACGGGTTCAGGTTGAAGGTGTAGGGGTTCAGCAGTCAGGGTCTAGGTGCGTGGGATTTCGGCGGTTGTGGTTTCAGGGTGTCAGCTCTACCCTAAGGCTCTAGAAGGCGGGTCGAAAAAGGACCTGGGCTGTGCTCTTTGGGGTCTTGTTGCCGTTTTGGTGGCGATTTAAGCAGAGGAACCTCGGAACGAAAACTCACCAAGCCCTTGTCTTCAGAGTCCAAGTTGTCCATATCCCCATGGACCCCGCGCCTTGAGCCAAGCCAAAGCAGCCGTTAGCCCTACTGTCTGGTTCTTAGTAGGGAATGTCGGAAAGATCAATAGGTGCCGGGAGCCTGGGTGGGATTTGCCCAGCTAGACTAATTTCGACCATTTGCGTATTCTGAGTGTGTTGCTGTTCTTCTTTCGAAGCGTTTTGATTGGAAATNCTGTGCCTAGATCCGGGCACGTCCGCCTCTGGATACACACCAGCGAGCAGAACCACATCTTTCCGGGCAGCATGCAGCAACACCACAGATTGTGTCAGCAGCGGTGAACCGCAAAGGAACACACACTGCAATGCTTGAGTCAAAAATTTGTGCTTGAGAACAGGGTCTTGTTGCGAAGCACGCAGATTCGTCTTGCAGGCGACGTTCTGTTAGCGTGTGCGAAACGTCACGTCGCTCCGAAATCAAAGCGTCAGGGTAGTGCCCCAAGACACCTCAGAAGCGCCCTGACAAGCGGATACAAATCGTTCTCTTTCTCTTAACGATATGTATCCAAATCGTGGGTTTTGGATACATGTATCCATTTTCCTGGTTTTGGATACAAGCACTTGGCCGTATGTATCGGCAATCCGGTGCGCCACAACGGTATGTATCTACACGGTCTGGGGTCATTTCGGTGAACACCAGCGAAAGCAACCTCTCGGACACATGTGCTACAGGAGACAATTTCAAAACAAGGTGACAGCAACATATCACTGGTTAGACCGGGGCCGATCCTCTGGAAAAGAGTTGCTGGTGCAGTCCTCGAAGTNTGACAGCAACATATCACTGGTTAGACCGGGGCCGATCCTCTGGAAAAGAGTTGCTGGTGCAGTCCTCGAAGTGTTTGCTAATGTAGATCGACCTCGCATACACACCATATACAGGCAGCGGACTGGCTGCCATCATTGCAAATCCCGTTCTGTTGTCATACCTTTATTTAGCTTGTGCCAGGGGCTTTCGCCCCACCCAGGCTCGCCCCACCTTATGAGGCTTCCAAGAATGGGGGAATGGATCCCTATAGTAGCCCCTATTTAATCCCCAATAATAGTCATAGTAGCCCCTGTATAATCCCCCAAAATAGTCCCCAATATCCATTCCCCCATTCCCTACTAAGCACCCGTTAGCCCTACGTCGCCTGCCTTGAGGCTCAACACCTACTGGTATCACCTCAGCGACAAGGCCTAGATGCGGACTGGGCTGTAATATGATTCATAGGGACCCTACCAAAAAGTAGGTTCTGGTGAGTCAAGGTACATAGGAGTACTCTGGCCGATCAACCTGGTACTAGTACCTTCGCCCCAAATAACCTACGTTTTGCAGGGTTTATTTAGAGACACCTTATCAAGGAACCCTAACAAGGTCGGATGTTTGGGGTCCAGGTAGTCACTCGCGAGGAGCAGCTGAGGACAGCACCAGAGGGCAAGGCTCAACAGTTGAGCGCCATCACGCCTGCAGCCAGTCTCATAAGGGACGACAACAAAGGCATTTGCCAAGATTGCCGCGAGGCAGGCGCACTTGTCGCCCACGCCGAGAAAGGTGGGGGAGCTGATCAACTCAAGGGTGGTTGTCAAAATTAGGGTCCCTTTTTGGTCCCTATCATAATACGGCACCTATTATTTCGGGTAATTTTGACAACTACCCTCATATACGAGTTGCAGCAAGCATCTCAGCTGATCAGAAAGATCGGCAGAAACAAGCTGCCAACAGAGGGGCACTTGGAGCCGCAGGGTTAGGGGCTTGGGGGTTTAGGGGCTGAGGTTGTAGAGCCCTAAATCGGGAGCTCCGAATGTTCCGAACCCCGCCCCCTGACAGAGTCACTCTTGCAGTGTACATTCTCGTGGGTCGGACCCAGGGAAGGTATAGAAGCGTTTCACAGACCTGGGGCGTCGCCTTGCATGAAGCAACATGTTGCCCAGCATGACTTTCACGATGGTAGTGCTTAACACTGGAATACGGTAGTATGTTAGTGATGACACTGATCAGAATATCGCAGGACAATGCGAAACAGGTTTTGTCATCTTAGTTATGTCTGCACACCGACCTGCCTGTCTGTCTACGTGAAATCAGAACAGATACCTATTGACTGCCTGCATTATTCAAAACTAAGCTTGCCAGGCCCTAAACCCTAAAGACTAATAGCTAGCCAAAAAAACTACTTCGGTGACGAATGACAAAGGTAAATGACAAACTCAGGCTGCAGCTTAGATCGCAAAAGAATACGTCATTCTTGTTGCTTACCCGGAACCCGAAGCCCCTGAAATCCTCAAACCTGAAACCACCCTAAATCCGTAAACCCCTTAACCCTAAAACCCGAATCCTAAACCCTAAAACTAAGCCCCTACATCCTAAACGAACCCCAGTTGCGAGGATTCCTCCTCACCTGGGCTTTGGAGTACCATACTTTAATACTTTTTTCTTATTGGAACCATTATGAAATAAAAGTTTATACGTTTTTCTCCCTGGTTACTTAAAAGCCCAGTCCCAGGCCCTAAACCCTAAACCAGGGTCTGACGAAGCTTTGTCTACACCCGCTGCACACAGGGCTTCGGGGCTGAGAGTCGAAGCTCATACCGGGTGTACCTTAACCCCAAAGAACCTTTTTAAGGACTTTTGTAAAGAAATCATATTAGGGAACCCTAAAAAGGTAGGTTATTTGGGGTCCAGGTAGGGTTTTATAAGGGTCTAGCAGGATTTTGGCTTGAGGGTTTATAGGGATGTTTAGGGGTTGTAGGGTTTCTGGGGGTTTATAAGGATTTAGGCTTGAGGGTGCAGGAGGTTTAGGGTTTAGGGTAGCAGAAGCAGAGTCTAGAGATTACCATGATGTTTTGCTTGGATTAGATTGCCCTGCTACAGCAAGTGAGGTGTTCCTATTGGCCAGGTGCAATTCGGATAATGCTGGTCTAGAGTAGAGCTGAGATGCCAGGTCACGACGCAACAGAATCCGTACCTCTGAGCCAGTCCCATCGGCAAGCTCTCGGATGAGAGTGAGGTTCACGATTCAGCATGACCCTAAACCATGAACTCGAGCGAGGTCCACGATTGAGCGTTAGGACCATGATCAAGCCTACGTTGACCATGAGAACCACTGTTCTTTGCAGATGTTTCCCGGTGCAGAAAACACAAGTAACACGCTGTCATAGTGCCGATCTTTTCATAGCCTAAGATCAGTATGTAAGGCTCTGCATCACTAGCCATCTTCTGCGTTCAGTCTTTACACATACATACATGTACATCCAGACATACTTACAGATATCTTCCTGCCTAAATTCATATAGACATACATACCCTCTTTATGCATATGCACACTAAGACACTGGTTTTTGTACACCAGAAGTTTCCCCTCAACCCTTCAGTCGGCTAGACTAAAAAAAGACATCCGAACTAAGAGCACAATGACAGACAAATCGGAGAACCTTGCGCGGCAGTGCATGACATGTCTCACCAAAGGGTTGCAGCGACTATCCGGATGAGTTTGGGTGCGGAATATATGCTTTCCGGCTCGAGCAGTTAAGCAGGTGCAGGGCAATCAAAATTGCAAGATCAATACAACTCGAAGAGGCTTTATGAAGCACCTCTGAACCGTGTACGCAAACAGATATCCATGCATGTGTTCCTTTGTTCCTTTGTTTGGTTTCTTCATGTACTTCCTGCAGGACGTTTACTGCATCCCGGATGCCTTAGGGCCCTCGATGGGGCGCGGCGTGATTCACCTGGCGACTGCCAAGTTCAGATCCCAGATGGGACGAACCTCAGCCCTTGCAGGGTACCAAGACGCACAGACTCAACTCCATTTTGAGGTAACTCTCTTTCCCTTTTGAACGTGGCCATGTAGAAGATGACCGAGTTATCCAGAACAGTGTAATAGGGGTTTGGGTTTGGAGGATCGATAGGCGCAACAGATACGATGAGTGGTCATCAAGTTTTGCAGTCGGACATAGCCCGATGGTGTCACTGGAGTTTGTCAATAGCAACCTCTGCAAGTGTAGCGCTGCCGCATGTACCGCATTCTGATCGAACTAATCTCCTTACTGGCCTTCGCAAATAGCCAGTTTCATCTTTATTATCCCTGCACTTTAATAAAACTCAAACCCTAAACCCCAAATACTCCCTAACTAAACCCAACACCACGAGCCAAGCGCCTTTTGATTGAAGACTGACCAGGTAGGTTTAGGAAATTCAACATTCTGCTCCTTGTTGAAGAGATTTAGAGGCTTGTAAGGCCAACTGAGAGAATTTTTAAGTGTAGGATTTCAATCTGCGCCGACTGCGGTTCGTCCCAAGCATGCCCTTGAGTGATAAAACCGTTCAGGGTCAGGGTGTATGGATGTAGGCTTTATAGGGTTTAGGGTTTATAGACCCCAGATCCTGCGTAAAGGGCTTTGGATTAGGAAGCCGGGGCCTTGGCATTTGGATGCAGGGTTTGGGGTTTAGAGTTTTGCTTCAGAGTTGTGTGGGGTTCTCATGCATTTCGCCGCAAGCGCTCCCATATTTGGGAATAGCTGAAAAAGATTCGACTTCGGACGTTTTGGGGACCTACCTTAGCCGCCATAAACTCACCTCATGGACATATGCAAGGCAATCAAAGAAAGGGAAACCAGCAGATGTGTAGTTCTGTCAGGTGGTTCAGGTAGAACCTTGAAGTTACAGGACAGGGTTGAGTTTGTTATCTCTGGCTCTTGGGAGATGATGCCACTAGAGACTCGATTTGGGTTTCCGTATATTTGAGAAACCTAGAAGCTTGAACAATTCAAGGTACCATTTTCCTTGGTAAACCTGCACCATGAGATGCCCCAAAACCCTCTTCTGATCATGAACGCCCCTATGAAACGCTCTCAGGCGAGTTGTCAGTAAGACAACCCCATTTAGCATGCTTATATCTCTACAAATAATGTCCTCTGACCGTTTTACGAACTTTACCTAAATTCCTGGCCGTGCACCAGGAAACAATGCAGGTGGTTTTGGGTTTTGGGTTCATGTCGCAAGTTCATGTCCAGGATTTTGATGCGTGGTGAACTTGAACATGCTTTGCAATGCTGTTGCTGAGATAGACCATCCATGTACCCTGACATTAGTCAGACCTGCACAACCCTGTTGATTGTCAGGGCACGGAGAGGGTCCGAACATTTGAGTCCTATGCGGGTGCTTCAGAAGCATCTAAGCAACCGAGCTATGAAGCTCAGGATACCTGCGGCTAAAACCTTACCGATGCAGGCCTGAAGTCTTAGTTGAGTCCTCCGCGCGCCCACGGCCACGGCTCGGGCACATGCAGGGACTGCGAGTAGTCACATCTACGCGAATCGCAGTGCATCCCACGGGTTGTAAAGCATGAAAAAAACATAAGGCTGAGATCAAGGCCGCTTCGCTTATGAAGCAGCGTAGGATTTCGGGTTGGATCAACAAAAGCACAAGAGGGAATCCAGCCAAACTTTCAAACAGTATGCTTCCATACCTAGTGTTCGTGATCGTAGTTGACGTTTTTAGGGTTTAGTTCCGCTTTGCGCCATGCGCTCATTGCGTTTGCTTGGCTTTGGCCTTAGCTCCACGACATGTTTCCCGCCACTCCCAGCTACCCTCCACCACAAAATGCATAGAACACAATCTACAAACAATTTCTTGATAAGTAACGAAGATGATATATACATAAATGTGTGTGGCTCTCTGTGTATGCAAGTACACAATTTATCATGCTTTTCATCCTTGCATTTGCTTAACTCCGTCTTGCTTGACGCAGAACATCGTGTTTGATTGTTGGAGCGGAAAATTTCAGACCGTCTTACCTGCTACGCGGCATTGAAGAGCACTGAGCTTGCAGGGGAAGAGCCCCGTAGAAAGAAGAATACCTGTTGCACAGGCCACTGCGAAGGTAGTTTGCCATGCAGGTTTGTTCCAGGAGACTGTTCTGCGCAGACTTCATGTGAGAGAGAACAAACGCGAACATTGAGCAGCCAGGGTTGGTCAATAGGGGTGGGGGGGGCGAGCATCTGTACATATATATATATATATTCACTTATTCGTTTATTTGTATATTTTGGATACAAACATATGGAAAAGTAAACATGTTTAGATATAGATATAGGTATAGATGTAGATACAGACTATATACGCAGATGCCGAAATAGATATAGACATTTTCATTTTAGAACCTCATTCATGAATGGGGCCGGTCCCAAAACCCGAGGCCTTTGCGGCCTTCTTTCTGCACACGCTTTGCAGGCAGGCCTCGTATCTTTGGCCACATGAGCACCCACATAATCATAGTAGAACGTAGAGTTTGTATATGTGGATTTTCAAGTTATGCCTTGTGTAAGCATCCCCCCCATGTAGCCACTAAGGGGCATTAGGGCACTGCCATACCGCAAAAACGCGTTAATATGCTGTAATATCTTCGTAGTAAGCCTATAGTACACCCATCATAGTGACTTCGCCAAATTCAAGAAATCTTTTGGGCTACTGCTGTTTGTAAGGCGAGTGACGAATGGCCCAGGCCTCAAGAGGATCTTTAAAGTAGATCCCCTAGTTTTCGGACCCTATACTGCCAGATGGCAGTTGATAAGAAGCCCCCTTAGGGGATCTGAACCCAAACTCCGGAACACCTAAACCATCCTAACTCCTACACCTGAACCCACTGCGCTGCTTCGGAATCCTTGTAGATCCCTTTCAAGGGGAATCCTGTATAGGAACTCGTTATCCCGAAACCTTACTGCAAACCTATGGGGTAAAGTAACTCCAAGTCCCTCTAAACCCCCATAGATACCAGAAATGAGCCCCTAAAGAATTCCTTAAAGGATCCCGTAAAGGATCCTGTAAAACGATCCCTTAAAGGATCCTTGAAGGAGCCGTGAAAGGAAGCTTCAAAGGAGCGGTAGAGCTCTATAGAACATTATGAAACCCCATACTTAGTAGCTGAGTGGATGCACTTTACACTTTTTGGTATAATATTACCCACTATAAAACTGAAAGTGTACACTTTTGGGGGGCTTATGAACTCAGCAACTAAGCATATAATTATGATTTTTAGGTACTTGGACATGTAGGGCCATACAAGGCCTTAAACCTTAAACCCCTATAAACCCTCAACGTCGAAACCCCTAAACCCCCTAAACCCTAAACACCTAAACCCCTAAAACCCTTAAACAGCCTAAAACGCCTATACTAAGCCCCTAAACCCCAAACCCTAAACCGTAACACCCTAAACCCCAAACCCTAAACCCCCAAAACCCTGAAGGGCTGTGATACCCTGTGGCTAGGGCAGCGACGACGATGCTGCTTCTGCGAAGTCCTTGTTTCTGCGCCGCCTGGCAGGGTTTAGGGTTTGAAGGGCCCGGCGTTCTGATTTTTACAGGGATCTATAAGAGTCTCGATAAGCGCTGTATGAGGGGAAGATAAGGTTTTATAGGTGTAGTTATAGGGTCCTACCCGGCTTAATTTTTCGGAGTTCTACAGAGTAGGGTTTTTGGTGTAACGCAAGGAGGGGCAGTGGGGTGTCTATGCTTGGAATTGCGAATATTGGGAAGGGCGAGACAGTGGGGTTCGGTTCTGTACAGGAAGTCCTTCAGATAGATTCGACCGCGATTCAGACAAGTCGGCGGGTAAACTTTAAGCCCTGAACCCTAAACCCTAAACCGTGTAAACCGCCCTTAAACGCTAAGCCTCTTTCTGTTGTGTGAGCCTTACGAGTGTCGACAAGTCTCCGGCTGCAAAGCAACATCGCGCGCTTAAGTTGGAGGGTTCCGGTTTAGTGAATTTGGGTTGTTGGCTTTGGGCTTCAAGGTTAAGGGCTGTGCAAATCTCATGCAAGCCCAGCGAACGTTGCATTTAAAAGGGTAACCCTGAACCCCTAAACCCCTAAACCCTAAACCGTGAAAGGCCTCAGCCCGCCACAATCTCTCTTGCCATAGGCACACTCGGGACCGCTCTGGTATGAAAAAGCAACCTGAATGAAGAAGTAGTAGTATTCTTTTAACCCCCTAACCCCGGAAGAATTCGCATGGGTATAAGCCCCCAGCCGTAACATAAATTATAAGCCTCTATACAGCCCCCATAGAAGCTTTGTGAGACCCTATGATGCATCCCGATGTGCAGCTTGTGGTGTCGCCGTTTCGGGCAGTCTGAGTGTAGGGCATTGGAGCGCCAGAATCCCGAGTTCAGACCCGGAGCCCTCAAAGCCCTGGACACAGTGTTTCAGTTGTTTTGTCTGTGTTTTTTCCTCTGGGGTACCGGTACATTGCATTAGTTTCAGTGTATTGCTAATGGCAGGTCTGCGACCCATGCGAGCGGAGAAAGAGAGAAAGACGATTGGAGCTTAAACACAAGAAGCCCTAAACCCCATACCCGGATTTAGGTCTGGCAAGACCTAGGAGTCCCGATACGTTTCAAGTGGGCAAAATCTCGAAAAAGAGCCCTCAGACCCCTTCGGAATGAATATTCGTTGTGCTTGGAGAGCTACGATTTCGCGAGTTTAGGATTTAGGGAGGTGTCTTTCAGGGTTATGCAAGTAGAAGGCTCCGGGGCATTGTGAGCTTTGTAATTCCTCTTGGCTTGTGCTGCCTACAGGTCTTGACACCAACAGCGACGGCGCCGTCGACCAGGATTTCGGGATGCTCCAAATGAGAGTGTCAGAAAATATGGATCCCTTACCTAAGCCTTGAATAACTGCATCCTTTATTCGGGGACCCCTAGCTCTAAGAATTCCCCCCTCCCTTTTTGAAACCTCAGGGTTACCACGTCATCTTGCACCCAGACCAAAGGTTCTCGAAACGTAGCTCTCCGGGATCCTTGTGGTGTCGTGTAAACCCGAAAAAGACACCGAAGGTCAGCTCTCAAAATCCAGGGTCGCCGAAGGGATAGGCAGAGCTAAATTGCAAACTGCAAAAGACTAAGCCCAAAGCCCTAAACTATAACCTCCAAATCCCCACGCCCTAAACCTGAAAACAGTTGCTTGTTTTTCCCAAGCCCGGTATCCTGAGTGACAGGTCATGTGGTGGCCTAAATGCTTAATCATTACCACGACTATTTCTTAGAGTTCCTTGAAATCAGTATAGTATGAACTACACTGAAATCTTACCTAGAGACCAAACCTGGTTTCAATTGTCTAAGACCCCTCCCCCATATAGTCATAGAGCCCGTATCGTAGCCCTTATAGAACCGTTCGCAGAATCCATAAACGAACCGGAGTCTTTCTTGCAAGGCCCCCCCCCAACCCTAAACCCTAAACTCTAAACCCTTCAAAAAAGAAAAGCTCCCTGCATTAGGAAATCCATCCCTGAACGGGGAAACCTGAAGTTGCCATTATCCCCAGGATCTCCTAAGTATCCTCTACCTGGACCCTAGGGAACCTACCTTTTTAGGGCTCCTTAGTATGGTTTCTTTATATAAGTCCTTAAAAGGGTAGGTTACGTAGGGTTAAGGTAACTTAGTAGACCGAATGGAGGTCATTTCGGGTATGATAGAGGGTAGTGGGGGAGTCTGTTCCTCTTAATGGCTTCATGTTCCAGGGTATTGGGATTGAAGGTTTGGAGTGTAGAGCTTGGGGCTTCAGCTTCCATGGCTTGGAGATTCAAGATCGCAAGATCCAGGCCTTTAGGTTCCAGTGTTTAGGGAGATGTGGGATTGAGGTTTAGGGTTGCGGCATTAATAATTTGCATTTCGGGTTTGGGATGCAGGGCTTCTGTCTAAAATCTCTGGCTGTCGTCGTTCGCAGGAGGAGCTGGTGATGTGGATGATGACGCAGGCCTTTCCCGCGGGCATGTTCTTGATATCTCCCAAACCGAAAGACAACCCCAAATTTTCAAAACCCTGAATCTGAACTCTGAACCCTAGACCCTAAAATACTCTGTATACCCTTATCCCCCAGCCAAAATCCCATACAGACTCAGCCCCCAGTTTTGAGAACATCGGAAGATGCAGTCGTAGCCTGGCCAGTGGCTTCTGTTCTTTACGGTGTACCCTAACCCGCCTCCAAACCTACCTTGACGGACGGGGATCTTCAGTGTGAGTTCTTCATGAAATTCCTTAAAGACGTTCGACATTTGGGTTCAGATAAGATTGTGGGATGTAGCCCATTCGGATTTTTGTTTTTATGCAGGGTCCCCGAGCTTAGGTTTTTGGGATGTTTGGGTTTAGTTAAGATTCTGGGGGTTGAATGCAGGGTTCAGGGTTTAAGGTTTTAGGAGATACAGATTAGGACGGGTTCAGACTTGGAGCTTATAGGCTTTTCCGCTAAGGGCTTCTTACATCGCAAGCTTCACAACTTCGAGTTCCATAACTCCACCAACCCAGTCGAATGCTCGTCGTCGGTCGTCGGTTGGGGGGAGGACTGCTGGTCGCAGGAACAAGCATGCTGGAATGCCAGAGCTGTAATATAGGGGCCTTAAATAATTGCCTACACCGTTTTTGGGGGTTCCTTACTATAATTATAGTATAATATACCCCAAAACCCTATTCTAATTATTAAGGCCCCTATATTTCCCGAGCGGTCACCAGCCATACCCATGGTGATACAGAACTTGTCGGTCGGTTGCTGCAGCTGTGCCGAGCCTCGCATGCGTCAGTTTTTCTCGATGCTTTGAAGCCAGGGCACTGGCAAAAGCAGGGATCTTGGCGAACTGCAGGCCATTCAGTTGAACCCTAAACCCATATCCTAAACCATCCGTTTCCCTACAGATCCTTCTTTGTAGAGCCCCTACACCCGACCATCCCTACCGACACCCAACAGATCCTCCCTTTTGTAGAGCCCCTACACCCGACCATCCCTACCGACACCCTACAGATCCTCCCTTGTTAGAGCCCTGTGTAGTACCCTTTTGCCCTTTTTAGTTTGTGGTCCCCTTATTTAAACCAAATAGTAGGAAAAAGGGTACCCTTCTTATCCAAGGTTCACTCTGGAACCGAGTACTGTAGGGCCTTAATAATTAGAATAGGGTTTTTTGGGGATATTATACCATAATTACAATAAAGAACCCCAAAACCCTGTTAGAGCCCTACATCCCCGAACCTTCCGCAAGTTGGGGTCGGGAAAGGATCCTGAGATGGCGCACGAGGATGCATTGGAGGAGGCGGGGCCCTGCCACTCAGAGGGCTTCTAAGGCGTCTTTGGCATAAACGGGAGTTTCCCGAAATTAGGGGTACCTTATGGGATTCTTATAATAAGGATCCTACTATTTAGGGTACTACATTAGGATCCCCTATTTTCGGAAACTCTCAAATGCTGTTGTGCCATTGTAGAGCCGTCTAAATTTGTAAGCGTATCGTACACGTGTTAGACTTGTTTCATAGAATTGTTGGGGGGGTGCACTATTAATTAGGGCCGGTGAATAGCCCTCAAGGGCCCTTAAAGGAACCCTCAATGGCAGGCCCCATGAAAACCTCACATAAACCTAGCAAAAGACCCTTTAGGATAAAAAAAATATGAGCGCCCCATAAACCCTAGACCCTAAACCCTAAACCCTAAAACCCTAAAGCCCGAAACCCCTTAGCCCTAAACCCTAAACACCTATACCCTGAACCCTAGACCCGAAAACCCTGAACTCTAAAACCCTAAACAACCCTAGACCCTAAACCCCAAACCCTTAAACCCTGAACCCTTAAACCCTAAACCCTAAAACCCTAAACCCTTAAAAGCAAAAACCACGCCAACGCCGGGCTCAAAAGGCGAGCTCCGCCTTCGAAGCCTTCGACGAAGACAAGAACGAGAAGTTTTCGCAGGTGCCTTTCTGATGGGTTTAGGGTTTGGGGATTCTTTGCGGTTTAGGGTCAGGGTGCTGGGTTTTAGGGGTTTGGGTTTCTAGAGGGTTTAGGGTTTAGGGTCTTGGTTTTGACTTCTTATAATTAGAAGGCTCCGAGAGATGCTTCGTGTCTTTATGGTGATTTCTAACGGTTTAGGGTTTAGGGTTTACTGGGTGGGTCGGGTTCAAGACTTTTGGGTTCGTGGTGGTTGGGATCAGGAAGCTTTGGGGGGGGGGGGGG
>BGNK01000610.1:208656-224265 GCA_003297005.1 Symbiodinium sp. clade A Y106
CTAAATAGAAACGGACTAAACCCTAAACCCTGAAACGGACTCAACCCTAAACCCTAAATAGAAACGGACTAAACCCTAAACCCTAAATAGAAACGGACTAAACCCTAAACCCTAAATAGAAACGGACTAAACCCTAAACCCTAAACCCTGAAACGGACTCAACCCTAAACCCTAAATAGAAACGGACTAAACCCTAAACCCTAAATAGAAACGGACTAAACCCTAAACCCTAAACAGGGCTTAGGTTCCCTCTGTAGAGAGCGAGAGATGGAGGCCAGGGCTTGCAGCTCTGGATTCAGGCAGGTCTTGGGCTTAGAGCCCTAGGTAGTGCTAGGGAGACCCCTTAAAGGGCAATTTAATGCAGGAACCTGATTAAGAAACCTTGGGCCTTTATTAGGGTCCCTTGTATGAAGAATCCTACAATTTTGGGGGTTATAGGCCTAGGGTTTCTTGACCAGGTTCCTACATTACCCTTCTTAACCCTACTTCTGGCTCTCTTTTTTGAGAGGGTCTGTATCCCAAGGGTACCCCCTAATCCGAGCTCCTATAGAGGCTTCGGGGTTCGCAGTAGGGCTTGTTCCGGCTTACTTCAGGTCGCAGGGTTGGGGTTTAGGGAGTGTTTGTAGCTCGGGATGTCGGGCCCGTAACCATAGGCTTCTAGGAAGTCTTGGGTCAATACAGGCTTAGGGTTTAGGCTTTAGGGTTCCACAAAAGCCCTAATTCTAATCAGTGGAGCCTCTACAGTAGGGTGTAGGGAGGAATGAGTGGAGTCGAAGCTTGAGGCGGCAAGCGGGTTCCTGAGGCCTGAGTTCTGGGATCCTTCAGCTACGTCTCGTTAAGTTTTCCTACGAATTCCTGGTACCATCCCCCCTTGAACCACACCCCTGTCAGGATCCAGAAATGAGGGCACGGCTTTCGAGTTTTGTCTGTGGATCTGTCATCTTGTCACACAATACTGGGAGCGAGAAGAGTCAGTGCAACAGCAAAACATGCTGTTCTTCGACGAACGGCAGTTCACCCCTGGCCAATCCCAAACACTACTAATTCCTACACCCCTGAAACCTCCCAGACCCCTTAATCCCAATCACCTTTCTCCGAACCGCTCAAACCCTCAACCCCTGAACCCCTGAACTCTGAGCCCTAAACCCTGAGCCCTAAACCCCGAACCCTAGACCCTAAACCCTAAACCCCTAAACCCCTAACCCCTAAACCCTCATATAGACCCTGAAGCCTCAAGCCTGGAACCCTAAGCCCTGAACTCAGGACGAGTTCACTCAAGCAGTGTCGACCATGGAAAGCCTCAACGACCATGACCGGAATGAGGAGGAAGAAGGCAATCGGGCCCGGAGGGGTTTTGTGCTTTGACAAGAAGGCTTCGGGATTTAGGGCCTTTAGGGGTTTAGGGACCTACGGTTCCTTTGGCCAGTTATAAGGGATCTATGCAGGTTGCCGAGCGTTTCTGCGAGGATGTCCAGGAAGTTTTTGTAGGGGAACCCTAAACCCTAAACCCTAGACGTTGTTCTGGCACGGATCCTGACTGGGTGAAGGCTTCGACTTTTTGGGAAGGCTTCCTGGCCTGGAGACTTGTTTTGGGAGTTGGGTTTAGAGCTTGCAGGGTCCGGGGTTTCGGGTTTGGATTTAGGGTCTTGGGTTCGGGGTTTAGGGGTCGTAGGGCATTGCCTGTGGTGTTCGGAGTTTCTTGCATGGAGCTCCTTCCTCCGGCTCGCCGTGGTGCATTTTGCGCTTGCGGTGTCATCTTCCATAGTTTACACAGCGGCCTTATTTGGAATTTGATTTTGGGGTATAGTTCACTACAGCTCAGTACGATTGACTTGATTATGTGGAGGGTCTGCCGGCCGAGATAGTGTTATGATTTAGATCGGTTGGCGTCTACGGTTCTTTCCTGTCGGGGTTGGCATTCCCTCATTGAGAATGTAGGCTTGAGTATGTCGTATAGCGTTGCCCGCAGCTTCTCAGCATGATCTTTCAATGGTGAGAACTGGTTCGTGCCGCTGGTAGAATGGAGGGCTTCGTGGCTGTCATAATGTAGGAACCTGATTAAGAAACCCTGGGCCTATAGCCCCAAAATAGTAGGGTGCATGTAGGGAACCCCAATAAAGACCCAAGGTTTGTTAATCAGGTTCCTACATTAGATTACAGTAAACCCCATAAAGTTGGAAACCGGATTAAGGCCAAATAGTGCTGGGATTCCTTATACATTACTCTTCAGGATTGAGGCGATTGGGTTTCCAACTTTTGGGCTTCTACTGTAGAAGGTTGAGCATGGAACCTTTCACTTCAGTACGCCTGGCTTGTTGGTTTGAAAGTTGATGCAGAGGCCAGGGGTCACGATGCTCTTGAACAACGTTCACAAGCTGCTTGCCTCATCCTGATATACATTATAAGATCCGAGGCAAGAGGGTTACTATAGAAGCCAGTGTAATTATTATCCCCAGGGTTCCTTCTTGTAGTTGTCGTATAACATACGCCCAAACCTTATTCTAAGTATCAAGTCCCCCCCCCTTAACCTACCAAACCTGCTTTTTTGTGGGATCATGATAAACCCGAATATGGAATTTATACGGGCCCTACAAAAAGTAGGTTCTCCCCCAAACCCTAAACCTTAGACCCCTCTAAGGCCGACATTGGAACTCAATAACCCCCCCCCCCCAGAAATCATGTTATAAACCCAATATGGAGTCTATAGGGGCCCTAGAACAAACCCTAAACCCTAAACCCTAAACCCTAACCCTAAACCCTAAAGTAAGTTCTAGATTAAAACTCCAGCGCCCCACAGAAATCGGCGATGGCCCTGACCCTACCCTCTAAGAAGCCGAAGCATCACCCGCCTCGCAGATGACGAACTGGAGAAAGCGCAGGACGGTTTGGGGTTCAGGGTTTAGGGTTCAGTTTAGGGTTTAGGATGTGCCGTTGTAGAGTGAGTTGACAGCTCGGAGCCCGAACTTGTGGGACCGAGACAGCAAACATGTTGTAACTATATGCCGGTTTAGGGTTTAGGGTTTAGGATTTAGGGTTTAGGGTTTAGGGTTATATACAACCTACAGGTCCTGAAGCTGCGCAAAGACAACCCGAGTTGTACAAAGCACCCGCTTTGGAAGGAGCACTGAGTTCCAGCTTCTTGCAGCCTGAGAGCGCAAGTGGGGTTTGGGGTGTTTGGGAGTCTCCATGAACTTGTATCTCCAGCCTCCACACTCGCTATCTGTGGGGTTTCATAAAGTTGTCTGAGGGCTGTATCGATTTGCGATACTTAGCATCGCAATCCTTTCCGGCATCTAGTGTTTCTCAAGTTTGCGCACTCAGAGGTTCAATCTCAAGGTCAATATCCCCTAAACCCTAAACCCAAAACCGGTTCAAGTTCAAGTGTAGCAATACTGATTTACTCTCCGTCGGTCACTCGATTGAGCGGTGGCTAAAGCTGACAGCATCTTCCCAACCCAGACCCCCGGGAGGATCCAAAAAGTAGATCCCTTAATGGGGGGGTTCCTATAAAGTACCCTTAGTAGTATAGGGCCCCAAGTTAGGGGATCTACTTTCTAGATCCTCCCGGGGGTCTGGGAAAGCGTATGAATCTGTTGTGTCGCAAATTACAGCACTCAGATCCTGCCGACTGCAACATAGCCTTGACTCCCTGGTGTTTGGCATTGGAATGGGTGGGATGGATCCTTATAGGCTAGTTCCTACTTTAAAGCCCCAGCAATAGTCCCAAGTACCAGGGACTGGAGAGAGAGTTCGACGTGTCGGAGTTCCGGCTGCTTGTGCTTGCCCGACCCATCCTTGGTTCACCATCAGTCCTTCTGGTCGACATCTGCAAGGCTGAATTTCAGAACGGGCTGCACACAAGAAAAGGGCAGAACAGGGCTAATCTCAAATCCCAAAATACCACGAGAACATATTAACATATGTGGTAGCACATTGCCATGCTGACGCTGTACTAAGCCCTCCACGCTCCAATTCTTGTGGTCTGCTTTTGGAGATCTTCTGTCGCAAAGACCAGCCATAAGGCTAGGCAATGTACCCTGAAAGTCGTCGAGTCCCGAAAATCCTTAAACCTGAACCTTGACAGCGACAACGGTATCTGCGGACCCTATGTGCGGTTGTCTAAATGATACAAATGAAATTCTCGCTTGGGGTTGCCCAAAGAGTTCATCACTCTCTCGATGATAAGGGTCTAAGCAGATCGACCGAATGCTGCAAACCCAACGTATAGCAGAAACTTCAGTGCGGAGGAGCGCACAGGTTCGGGCCCCCTTTCAAAGCCTTGTAAAGCATGCGAGAAGGTGAGAAGCCCTCTGCAACAACTTCAACCTTCTATGTTCAACTTCGCATGGTTCTTGCATCCGTTGCACGAGTGGGGCCAGCCTCTGGGAAATGCCGCTTTGCGCGTTGAAGGGTTTAGGAAGGTCAGGGTTGAGGTGTTTGGGGTTTTCATGATGTCACATCGCAGGCTTCAGAAGTACTTGTTAAGCAGTCGTTGGGAAACCCGCTGTCCTTGGGGTTGTGCTTGCAAATGACTCCGGCTAGCATGGAAACAGGCCCTATACATCCATCCAGTAATCTTGTTCAACCTACTGACTACCTCCCCCGATATGCCCGCCTCTGTCTGTTTCACCATTTCGGCACGACGCCTCTGTCTGTACATGCATGCAGCATTTCATGCTACATGGCAAAGCATGCTAGGCGCAGGGCAGAGACACGAACGGAAGCTTTAAGGTTCGGGTGCCGTATGTGGGCCCGATACCTCAGATCCCCAACCCCTGAACACTGAGCCCTAAGTTTAAGCACATGAAAGGCCCTAAACCCTAAACCCCTAATCCCTAAACCGTGTAAACACATCTGTGTACATACATATTCATACATTGTCTTGCATGCATGTGCAAACGCATCGATGTGCCTGTTGCGAATCGGCAGCAGTGNTGCGAGGCGCAGGGCAGAATAGAGAACGTAAGCTTTAATGTTCGGGTGCCCGATGGGGGCCCGATACCTCAGATCCCCAACCCCTAAACCCGGAGCCCTAAGTTAAAGCACAAAAAAGGCCCTAACCCCAAACCCCCCCCCCCCCAAAGCCCCCCAGAGTCGAGGGTCTAGGCCCAAGGAAGGCTTTAGGCTTTTAGGCTTCGGTTTGACCTGGACACTTGGTATCTTGACCTACCTCCGAGAACGGCAAGCGTTCTCCGCGTAAAAAAGTATGCAACCGGAAGCTTGTTTTCTCTCGCCTCTAGGCTGTAACTGGGCTTTGGAGTACCATACTTTAATACTTTTTTTCTTAACGGAACCCTTATGAAATAAAAGTTTATACTTTTTTTCTCCCTGGTTACTTAAAGGCCCAGGTAAAGCCCTGAACTAGACAGCAAAGCTTGAACGCTGATTCCCAAACCCTAAGCCCTGAACCCTCTAGCTTAGGCCAACATAGGCTGCTACATGACACCCTACACCCTTGAAGCCTAAACCCTGAACCTTTAACCCCAAAGCCTTAAACCCTCAAACCCTAGATTCCCTAAACGCCTGAATCCCTAAACCTAAACTCCTAAATCCCTAAACCCTAAACCCCTAAACCCTAAACCCCTAAACCCTATAAACTCTAAACCCTAAGCGTGGGAGCCATGCAGCCTTCGCACTCTGTTGACTCCGAGGGCTTTTCGGCCTCAGCCTCGGTTGGTGACCTCCCAAGAGCGACTTAATCGGTGTAGGGTTTAGTCGTTTAGGGTTTAGGGTTAAGAGGTTCAGGATCGGGTTTAGGGGTTGCGGCTTTAGGCTTAGGGGTTTAGGGGCTTAGGGTGTGGGGGTTAGAGGTTTAGGTTTTAGGGGCAGGGTTTAATTAGGGTGTTCGGCTTTACACAGAAGCCTCGAGAAGTTACAAATCTCGTCCGTTTAGGCTCCGTCTTATGAATATACCAGAATCTACCCCAAAATCTTATTCGAATTGCTAAGGTCTCTTTTGTACTACAGTAGGATGAAGGTCGAAAAATGCAGTAGTTCCTTAGGTTTCCGGAAGGCTATGCACCTCGACGGCCTGAGCCTACTTTTTGCAGTGTCCCCTGCCCTTCTATGCTAGAGTGCCTATACCCTAATGCCCCGAAGTAGTGCCTTTTTGGGGTTCATATTTAGAATTCTATAATGTAATCCCAAAAAGGAACTAATATGGAGCCTATAAGCAGAAAGGTCTTGGTAGATGAAATGCAGTTGTTTTTTCATGTCCAGTTTTGGACACCTCCAAAAGCCGAGGGGCTCACGGCCTGTATGGGTTAAAGATTGAGGCATGACCCCTTAAGCCTTGACCCCCCGAGACTTCAAAATCCCGTAGTCAACATTCAAGCCTTAGTTCTCATGTCGGAGCAGTATCCTTACTATGGTTTAGGGCATGCTCTTTCACGAAGGAAGCGGCTGTGGAGTCTTCAAAGCCCAAAAACCCTAAACCCCTAAACCTAAAACCTTTCACGCAACCCAAGCTAAAGACTGACTCCTAAGCCCTGGGGCACCCCGACAAGCAGATGCGCTGGTAAGGTCGGCGATCGCGTCGGCTTCCGGATTCTGTGGCATGGCCGATGGGGTAGGCCTATCATCGTCTTCATTGTTTTTTCTTTTTTTGGATAAGCCAATTTGATATCTAGGATCTTGTAAGGGGACCCAAAACAGGAACTATAATGGAGACTACAGGTAAACCCACATTACCAACCCCCAAACCCCGTTTCCAGGAACTCCCAAAAACTTGACATGAAATCGATGAGGGGTTCGTCATGGTTGAGGCTTCAGAAAGCGGAAGGTCTCGTGGTTTATGGTTTTAGGGTTTAGGGTGTCGGCCGTCTAGGGTTTCGCAGTTCAGGGGTCCCGGGTTCAGGGGTTTAGGCTGTAAGAGTTTGGTTAGAGTTCATGAGTCTGGGCTACGGGTTGATGTAGCGCGACGAATGCTGGATTCATGGGGACCCTTAGGGCGGTAAGGGGGAGGGGGTAGGGGACTTTACTTCCTTAAGCAGGCCCTAGTAAGTCCTTATGATTGGTATTAACGCTCCCTACCCCCCTAAGGGTCCTTGTGATGGATCTCCACCCATTGCGCAAAGCTGCGGCAAAGCTCTATTCGTCGGAACTCTGACCCTGCGCTGCGTGAGCTCCTTTGAGGCTTATAGTCACCCTTGCAGTAATGTAGGAACCTGATTCAGAAACCCTGGTCCTATAAACCCAAAATAGTAGGATTCATATAAGGAACCCTAATAAAGGCTCAAAGTTTCTTGATCAGGTTCCTACATTAACCTGTACATGACCCTCATCATGACGACCCTGAAAGCGCCGTCATAGTATCTCCAAGGAACGTCTTCGGCACCGTGAAGTTCTTTGGGGCGACGGAGTTTGCCGCAGGCTGCACGGTTTAGGGTTTAGGGTTTTTTTGTTAGTGGTTCCATGCGGATGTGACTTCGATGAGATCGCAGGACTGAAACAGGGGTAGAAGGGGGTGAAAAGGAGGGCTATAGGGTGCAACAGAGGAGGTCTAGGTAAGGGCGGCGAGGAAATCCAAATTCAGCTCTACAAGCTTTCCGGGAATCTCCAAGCTTAGAACTTGGGCCCACGAGATGTTTGCTTGCTGTGACGGACTGATTTTTCCAAGCTCCTTGGTTTAGGGCTTCTGTAGGGTTTAGGGGTCCCTACACCTCAAGCCCAAATCAGCCAAGCCGAAACCCTCCACCTCAAGAGCCGAAGCAACCCCTAATCACTTCCTATCATTATCAAGATCCCATACAGAACCTGTATTATCGTAATTACATGTCATAGAGCCCCGTCGTATCTTTTCAAATTGTCAGATGGTCTAGTTCATTCTAGTTCAGATCCACTTAGACAGCTTAGCGACAGACCGAAATCAGCGCAGTCCATCGATGTTATGCTAGACACGAGTGACAGCTGTCAGAACAAACTCATTTTGCAAAAAGCCCGGATGAGAGAGTTCTAGTCATGATAGTCTAGTACCTCTCATGCCAGTGCCGAAGCGCTGTTCAATCTGTTACCAAGCGGAATACGCATGGCACTTGAATACAGCCCTGGCCCCAGAAGCTTAAACCCTGAACCTTGCAACCCAAGGCCCAAAACGCTCTATAGCCACCAAGAGCTCTCAACACGGAACCCTGATGGATCTCCTGCTCGTAACCCCTATGTCCCTAAACCCCTAAATCCACAAAAGACAAACATAAATTTGATACAGCTGTAATCTTTATAGTAGCTGGGCTTTGGAGTACCATACTTTAATACTTTTTTCTTAAAAGGAACCATTAGAAAATAAAAGTGTATACTTTTTCTCCCTGGTTACTTAAAAGCCCAGGTAGTAATGGTAGTAGTAAAAATAACATCAGCAAATAGTAATAATGATGTCAATAATGATAATACTACTGGCAATAATTAACCACTAACCACAGTAGCAAGAACAATAGCTAGTAGCAGTTCATTGACACCAAAAAGGAAAGGATAACTACTCTTTTACCAACCCCAGCGAGAATTTATATAATGTTAAGAAGAAGACGGAAATGATGATGAAGAAGAAAACGACCTCCCACCTACTGTAGGGGCCTTAATAATTAGAACAGGGTTTTTTGGTGATATTATACCATAATTACAATAAAGAACCCCAACACCCTATTCTAATTATGAAGGCCCGCACATTTCGCTTGGTGACCTAGTCAGGCAATTGGGTTGGCCTCGACTTGGACCTTCCCGTGGGGACCAGCGATGGCGAGGCCGTCTTCTGGCCCTCTACTACGGTTGATGATATAAATCCTGCATTACCCATAATAAGGAATATACCACGATGCCCATAGTCTAGGGCCATTCAGGTAATGCAAAATGTATGTCATCAACCGTAGCCCTCCAGCGCTCTACCTGAAGCCCAGGCCTCCTTCTAGCACTAAGGACTTAAGTCCTGTACTAACCCTGGCCTTCTTCTCACCCCAAAGCCGTAAGCGTTAGAGCTAAACCCGTGCCTTCTTGTAGCCCGGTCTGGGAGGTTTGCTGTAGTCTCTGTGCTGCAAGATGTTTTAAGTTTTAAGTGTGAAAGATTATTGGCTTTTGCTTTTGGTTTGTGGTCTATGTTGTTGGTGCTTTGCGGCATTTAGAGGCTACAAGAAATCGTTCTACGAGGTACTAAGGGGAGGCTCGGGGTGTAGTAGGATTGTGTGTGTGTTAGCGTTTCGAGGCTTGGTGTAGTGTCTTTAGGATTCTAGGGAACCTGGGTTTCTTGATAGGGTGTAAAGAGCTACGGCTATGGAGCCAAAGGGGCTTCCTCGACTTGAATAAGGCATTGTTAAAGCGTATTTCCGTTTAGGTCTTACGCGGCTGATAGAACCGTCAGGGTTGCAGGTTCGTACTTTAAGGGGCTTTTGGACTTCAGCTAGGTGGTTGTCAAAATTAGAGTCCCCTTTTGGGTACCGTAAATATTAGGTGCCGCATTATAATAGGGACCCAAAAGGGACCATAGTTTTGACAATTACCCAACTGTATGGTCTAGCATTCCAGAGTTTGAGGGCTTGCAGTGTTTTGGGATGAAGGGCTCTGGGGTGTTTAAGGCGTGTAAGGCTTTATTTTGGGAGAGGGTGCAGGGGGTTAGGATTGTAGTCCTTCTTGCTCGGTGTGGGCTTGGGCTTTCCAGGAATGTAGACTCAACAAAACCTATGCCCACATGAATACCAGGGCCGCAACGAAGACGTGAAAGAAAACGGTGACGGGGCCCGAAAGACGGTGCAACCTAAGGTTTAGGGGACAGGGAATTAGGGTTTATGGTTGGGTTCAGGGTGCTTCGGGGCCTTTGTGGCCTCAAAGTCTTTGGATCGTGGCCTGGGGTGTGTGATGAAATCCTGCTCAAGTGCTCGGGGTGTTTGGGTTGATGCTTCAGAGCTTGTACCATTTTGCCGTAGCAGGGGAAGCTGCCTGAACAGTTCGTGTTTCTTTGTGCACATCTGGGTTTCTAAACCTTCAAAGTCGGAAAAGTCCTTAGACCATACCTGGACCCCCAAAAGTAGGTAAAATAATGGCCCAAATCCTATAAAAGGCTATTAAATTCTACATACTTATGGGGTCCAGGTAAGCAATTAAAAAAACCCTGAAGCCCTAAGCAAGAAACCCTTTTAAAGCCCGAGAGGCCGCAAGAAAACAGCACCGGTAACCCGAAGCCTTCGGATCCGCAGCTCTTAAGTTTCTAAAGCATGAGCCCAGCACTACCAAAACTCCTCAAGTGGGTCGGCTAGGGTTTATGGGGCTTAGGGTTTAGGGTTTAGGGCTTAGGGCTTAGGGTTTAGGGCTTAGGGTTTAGGGCTTAGGGTTTAGGGTTTAGGGCTTAGGGCTTAGGGTTTAGGGCTTAGGGTTTAGGGCTTACAGTTGTTTTCAATTATTCTCAACCTTAGATGCCAGGGCCAGGGCTTCGCAGGGCTTCGAGCGCCAACCTAGTTGTTGGCCCTAATGAGTTATCGAAAGAAACCGGAGCTAGAGGAACCACGATGCCGTTAGTTAATAAAGGTATAGCTATTCCGACCTCTACATTATCACACCCAGTGTTTGGAGCTTCCTTTCCATATCTCAGAGGTTCAATCTGCGACTCTTAGGTAAATCTGGGTTAACCTGCTGTCCGAAACGTCGGTCAGAAGGTGAAACCCTTACAATGTAGAACAGCATGTCGTGCACTAGAATTTGTGTGGCTGCTAAATCTGTTCCCCAACTAATCCCTACTGTAGACCCCAAACCCGAAAAGCCCTTAACACTCCCTTTAAGTCCCTGACCCTCATTTGCCCGTGAACGCCATCAGGCAATCCTTTTCAAAGCTGTACAACAGCCCAGAAGCACGAACCGCGTCTCTTCAAGCTTTAAACGACCCCAACCCTAAGCTTAGAAGCTTTAAACACCCTAAACTCTCTGTTCAAAGTCTGCGAATATTGAAAATGCCGAACCCGAAGTTGAAAAACGTAAAAACTAGGTTCCTGAGTAGTACCCTTTTGCCCCTTTTTAGTTTGTGGTCCCCCTAACAAAACCAAATAGTAGGAACAAAGGGTACCCTTATTATTAAAGGTCCACTCCGGAACAACCTCAAGCCTAGGTTGCAGAGCTTTAAAGTCCCTAAACCCGAAGTTTGACAGGGCTGAAAAGCCCTACACCCCCCCCGCTAAACACCCCTGAACCCCCAAGCGTAAAACCCTAAGCCCGAAACCACTAGTATAGTATCCTCAATTGTAGGATCCTTAGTATAAGGACCCCAAAATAAGGTACCCCGAATTTTCGGAAACTCCCAAACCCTAAACCCTAAGCCCTATAGATCCCTTGTAGGAACCCTTTAAGGAACCCTTGTAGATCCCTTCAAAGGAACCCCAAAATTTTCGGAACCCTGGACTCTTTTCGAGCCCTTTAAAGGAACCCTTGTAGTAGCCTTATAGTAATCCATGCAACCCTTTAAAAGGAACCCTAGGGACCCGAAGGGTACCACCGAAACCTGTTGATGATATAAATCCTGCATTACCTGAAGGACCCTAAAATACGGAATTATGGTATATTCCTTATTATGGGTCCCTAAAACCTAAACCCTAAACCCTAAACCCCAAACCCTAAACCCTAAACCCTAGGGACCCTAAGGGTACCACCGAAACCCTCTCTGAGCCCCTTTCGGCCGCAGGTCCGAGGGAAGCGCTACTTCGCCTGTGGCCCGGGCCGAGGCTACGTTTCTCGGTTTCGGAAGATTTAGGGTTTAGGGTTTAGGGGTTTGGGGTTTAGGTTTAGGGGTTTAGGGTTCCAGGGTTTGGGGTTTAAGGTTTAGGGGTTTGGGGTTTCGGGTTTGGGGCTCTAGGGTTCCAGGGTTTGGGGTTTAGGGTTTAGGGTTCTAGTTTGTAGGGTTTAGGGTTCTAGGGTTTAAGGTTTAGGGTTTCGGGCTTGGCTTTAAGGCTTGAGGAACGGAGGGGTTTTAGAGTTTGGGGGGGGGGGGTCCTTAAATGTTGAAGCATGCAGGGTTTATGGTTTCGGAGTTTTTGAATGTCCGGTATAATATTCATGGATGGGGTGAGTGGGCTTCTCCTGGATCCGGGGTGCTAGGCTTTCAGGCTCAAAAAGCTCTTCTGCTCTGGCCTTTTGCAGAACTTGTTAGGGTTCAAGGGTTGTGGTTTGGGGTGTAAGGATGTTTCGTGTCTTTGGCCGACACAGGAGTTGCAGAAACGGTTGTTGTGCTAGGTCTGGACGAGGCTTCAGGTTCGTTGACATCGTGTAGACTTGGCTTCACAATGCAGGCCCTTATTTGTAAACCCCCTTCCCCAAACGAGGATTGCGGCAGGGATACGAGCATGAGGAACTTAAGACAGTGGCTTACTATTCAAGGATTCAAACATCTACAGTATTCTCCCGAAGCCCTACTTTCGTTTCATAGAAGTATTTAACTATAGGTGGCAGTTGGTCATACGAAGCTATGGCTTCTTGGGAAATATGGTGGTTTGACATTCAAGCTGATGGCATAGTGATCAAAGGGTTGAAGGGCGTAAAGCGTGCACAAGTGCGCAGAAGCGTAAACTTCAGAGGACTTGTGTCCTCAAACATACGGTGGAGGATCCGGACACGTGTCGAGATCGACTCGCTCAGGCCGATGCCCACCTCGCAGTTCTGCCGACAGTTCATGCCATGCATGTATAATGCCCTGGAGCGCCATAGCCTGGGGCTTCCAGAGGAGACCCCCGACAGGGGAAAAGGGTTTCGAGACATGTCAGAGAAAGGGAGTGCTACTCGTGTGCCTACGGCCTGGATCCTGGGTCACTTGCTTGTGCCTGACGTTTGCCTCCGCCCAGATTCAGGAATGTCTAAGACGGATGACCTCGGCGGAATTCTTGTGGCCTTGCTTCAGCGACCGCCCTCGGAGGGTACGGCTGTAGCTCTGAGCAGGATCGTGCTACCATCGTCGACGGTTGCATGCTACCAGCTCGACTCGAAACTCATTCAAATCGCGTGCTTGAGCGAGCGAAAGATGGAGGTGCCCACTGTCACCTTCTCAACACGCTCCATTGGCGCGTGTGTGGCTTACATGCGGCGAAAAATTAAGACCTCCACCGTTGTAATTGCAGGATCTCTTCGCGCGGCAGCAGAAAGCCATTTTGTCGGAATGCCTGGATTCGGGGCCGTTGCAGTTGTGATGTGCGTATTCCCATATATACCAGCTTACACACTTGCTGGGTTTTGCGTTTGCTGCCTTTTTGCACTTGCTTGGCTTTTGCATTTGCTCTCTTTTGCGTTCGAAGAGTGATGCATTTGCTAAGTTTTGCGCAGAACTTTTGCTCTTTTTGCAACTGACGGATGTTGCATGTGTCTTTTTCCACGGGTTTTTGTTATTCCTTGCGTTCGACGGCAGCCATTTGCCTGTCAGTGTTAGCCTTTGCTTTCAAGCTTCGAACGTGCTCACAATCGCCGTTCCCCAGTGTGGAGAGCCAAGACTCTGATGTGAACACCCATCCTTTGCTGTCGTGGTCGGACCTGCAAAGCCTGCGGAGATTGCTGCAAAGATGGCAAACAAAATGACCGTGGCAGACATTGCCAAAGTCGTCCAGGCCCGGGCCTTCGTCTTTGGCTCTGGTTCGGCACGGTTAGCCAATCAATCCAGTCCATCATCTCGCTCACGGCGAGGAGCTGTCCCAAGCCCCGATGCAATCAATCAACCCCGCTTCTTTCTAACGCCTTGACTTGGCAACGCGCATCCATGTCTGGCTTCGGGCACGCCTCCTGCCAGTCACATCTGCGACAGTCCGCTGACGATAGTTATTCAGATTTTCTCGCTCTTCCCACCAAAACGACATCCGCGGAGTGGCCACCCAGAAGTCCTCCAGGATGATACCAGCCAAAAAAACTTTGGGAGTTGGAGGCGGTAGTCGCAGTTGGACAGAAGGTAAGGCCCATTTTACGTGTGGCTCAATCGCCTTTCATCGTCTTTCAACTTGGGTCCAAATCTTCCCACGAAGATACACGTCTGAGCAAGAAGCCCAGCCTGGCCCCAGCGGTTGCATGTGGCGAAAGATCCAGCTTGCTGCCGCCTAAGCTGGCTCGGACAGTTTGCTAGGAGGCTGTCTGCCCAGCTCTGGCGGTCGGCATGAACTACGCGCGGGGCTCGTGGAAGTCGTCCACCATCACCACGAGCGGCATCCTTTGAGCATGCGTCGCGCACCTCCGTTGGCCACACATGCTCTGCAAATCCTCACAAAGAAATCAGACAGACCGACTTGCAACGCTGGATTTCGTAATTGCAGAATCAATGGCTTGGACTCGGCTTGGACTATGAATTCTTCTTGCCGATCTTCCAAGCTTGAGAGAGCATTGTTTAAACTGTGTGCGCATCGTTGGGGCTTGGATCCTAGTCCTGTAGCACCAATCAGTTACCTTAGTTAGTTATTTGTGGTTGGCATATCAATGCTGCAACATTCGGTCTGAAGTGCAGCAGGTGAACCGCACTATATGAAGACAAACCATTGGCCCTGTACTCCAAGCCCCTAGAAACCTAAAGCCATGTAACACCACTTGGGAGCGTTCCAAATGCCTAGATTCCTATTCCTTCGGCAGGTCCCATGAAACCCCGGAGCCTTCTAGAAGGGTTTGGGGTCTTGTGGCTTGCGTTACGGGTCATGGGTTTCATAGGGTTTTAGGTTTTCACGAGTAGGCCTTGGGGTCTTTACAAGGTTTCTACAAGGTTTGGGAATTTTATAGGTTTAGGGGAAGCCGTGGAAGCCCTATAAAAAGTTACCCGAATAGACTGGCAGAGTTGATGACATTGTCCCCTGAATCGGGCTCCTCATTGCGGTTTCTTTGCAAAGCATCTATGAAAAAGTAGCTTTCTCGGTGTTCAGGAAACCCCGAAAACCATTAGTCTAGTTATTCATGATCCCCACACTGTCAGATTCTGCAGAGGAGTCTTTGCCCGCCCCGCTGCGCTGAAGCGGGTGGACGGAGATATCAGGCGTCTTGGGGTTTTTGTGTTAAACAGCAAGAGTTGGAGGTCATCCCTTTGACAACTATTTTGGTTTTATGTAAAGCTGATGCAGGATGTGGCATTTAAAGTCCTGGGCTTTGGGAAGGCGGCTTTGCCCATCTTACATGTTGGGGTGGTAGGCTGCAAACAGGCTGGACGGGGAATCTGGTTGTCAGAGGATGGGTAGAAAGGTGATTGCATCGTGCCGGCGGCAACGAGCGGGACCCGTACAATGATCACCATCCCCAACAACCAACCAAGCCCCAACCTGCCAAGAGTGCCCAAAGCCGTGAAACCCTGCCCTACACCGTGCAAACATCAAACCAGAAATGCATAAGCTAAACAAATGGCCGCACACTGCGATCCCTATGTGCCTAAACCCCGAAAAATTTCAGTTGAGGAGGGAACCAGAAGCTTTTCCTGGAGATACTGTTTTTAATCCTTTTGTGTACGTATATGAGTGTTTTACCTACGTTACGACATTGGCTCAAGTGAACAAAAAGTCCGTGCGTTCTGCTGTTAACGATAGGTTATCAGCCGTAGCTTTGTACAGTCCTTTAGTAGTGCAATGGACCTCACAGCTCCCCCAAATCCTGCAGGTTTGCCGAGTCCCGAGGATTCAATAACTGGTGACTTAGAAACGG
>BGNK01000611.1:6669-36038 GCA_003297005.1 Symbiodinium sp. clade A Y106
TGATTCACTTTCATGTTGAGGTTGACGGTCTGCCTCTCACATGCATGAGTCCATGGAGCCATGTGGCCGATCACATGTACCGTGTGAAGCACGAAAGTTTCTTCATCAACACGGCATGCGTTCTTTCGGCTTGCATTTGGTCTCGCAAGGGCGACGATGCCATTGTGCTGTTGGAGTGAAATGCAAAAATTTGCATGCGAGCCCACGGCCCTGCATTCGAACTCGTGCTGTGCTTCATGTTTGTGTTCACATAAAGCCCTCCCTCGCAGGTGCTGTTGACGTCGGCAACCACCAGATGCTCGGGAATGCAGGGTTTGGGAGCTGATATGGGTTTAGGTTTATATGTATATCTTGTGTTTATGCTCATACGATGTCGATTTCGGTGTCTATTTTCATCACTGTATATAGCTTTATTTCGATGTTTATGTAATGGTTTGCGAACATGGGCAAATTGCTTCCCGAAGGGTATATTATACTACCTCGGCCACATGTGTTGTATGATGGTTTCGGATTTATATATTTATACTTCAAGAAAGTTTTCAGCTTGACGATGGTGTCGGGTTTCGGCTTGACGCAGGTTTTTAGCTTTCAATCTTTTCATGGCCTGTTACATCTTTGCTTTAGCCGGATGGCATCTGTTGCATGCTGTGCGATGCTTTGACGGTGAGCTTCTTCGGTATATTATATATATATATATATATATGTGTGTGTGTATGTATATAATAGATACAACATACCATGGCAAGATTAACAAAGCTTTATTATGCTATTCAGGGCTAACTGACTTAGTCAGCTTACCTAACTGCTCCATCTGGACTTACCTAAGTCTCTTATCTCTCACTTACTAAGTCCATTAATTGGACTTGGCTAACAGCTCTAAGTTTGGCACTAANAAGTCTCTTATCTCTCACTTACTAAGTCCATTAATTGGACTTGGCTAACAGCTCTAAGTTTGGCACTAACTTGTGTAAGTCCTGTATCTACATAGTAACCCCCATGATCCTTCAAGTAGGGACAGAGCGCTCCTTATGAGCTCCTTGGCATTGTCGCTATAGAAAACACCCACCTTATCCTTACTCGACACGAAGTGCTGAAGCGCTGACTTGCACTCCATGTCATCCTTGAGAGCGGAAGGATACGCATACATGAACGAAGTCGCAACATCCTTGATCACGAGTGCTAACCTAGCTTCCTCAATGACTTGATGACTATCCCTGTAGATCACCACATGATCGGCGGTAATGTGATCACCGAAGCTGGAGGCCTCGACAGAACGAACACCCTCAGTTTTGTAACCNATCCCTGTAGATCACCACATGATCGGCGGTAATGTGATCACCGAAGCTGGAGGCCTCGACAGAACGAACACCCTCAGTTTTGTAACCCGGGGTCTTGTACATCTTGGCCTGATTGCATACCGAGCAATAGGGATTCTTAGGAACGTGTGTCATCATGTGATGCAACGACGCAGCTTCCTTCTTAAGCTTCTCGATCCCCTTCAGTACCTTGGGGTCTGAGCTGCCCTCCCCATCTGGGACCTTCGACTCCCCGCTAGGGGGTCGCTCACGATCCGGTTTGGGTAGCTCGTTTTCTTCGATGTCCGAGGCGAATTCATCGATCATGCGACTGAGGTGCTCCTGTTCGTCGAACTGCGGGGTTTGAGTTTCTTTTGCACCCTCAAGGTCAAGTTCCTCGAGGATCTTGTCGAAATCATCCGCATACTCTTTGGAGCTTCGTTTCGCCTCCTCGGACTCTTCATCTTTCTTTTTCTTTTTCTCAGAATCTATGATCTTTACCTTAGGCTTTACCCTAGGCTCAGCGGGCCTAGGAGCAGAGTCCCTCGTCACGAGGTCCTCAAGAACGCGATCATCCTCTGGATCAGGAACCGGGGCAGGAATAGCCGCANAGCGGGCCTAGGAGCAGAGTCCCTCGTCACGAGGTCCTCAAGAACGCGATCATCCTCTGGATCAGGAACCGGGGCAGGAATAGCCGCACGCTTAGAGATGCTGAATCCGTAACTCCGAAGCTTTGAAATTTCATCACTCTGAAGCTTAGGAACAGCTCTGTTGACGTACGCTGTAATGCTCCATCTGTCCCCTTTCCAGGGAACGACACAATGGTAAGTTTTAGGATTGAACCTCACGAGCTTGTTACGGGAATCATGTTTTATCCCATACAACATTCTCAGTCCCACTTTCTGCGCAGTGACTTTCGGCTCTCCCTTTCGGGCAGCGGGATCATGAATCCATATTTCGCCGCCTTCAAAGTTGCCGAGACTGATCGTGTGGTTCATGGTACCTTTCATGTTGCGCGCGTCCTTGTGTACCTTGATCGATGACCCGTGATGACTGCAAATCGACGAACAATCACCTGTCATTCCATGATTCTCCAGGAATGCGTTGAGGTAACGGGTGGCATTAGCGTATTGTTGAGTACGCTTCGTGATACCTTGAACACCACCATGCGAGAATGCGCCAAGCACAATGTACTCGACGTTTCCGTCGGTGTTTCTACCGCCCTTTGTGACTGAAAGTCTGTTGCTCTTAGTGGGCTTACATTTCATCGACAATAGCAACTTTAGACACGACTTACTCTGAAAATCCAGATTGTCCAATAGCTCTTTCGCGATCTTCTCACACTCTTCTATACCCTTGCCGGGCCTTTCGGCTGGCGGTGCAGGCACGATGGGCTCGCTGAAGACCTTCGCGGGAAGAGCAACATTTTCTTTCCAGGACTTGAGGTAGGGAACGTTATCCCTCACATCCATGTAGACCTTGTTCCCATTGGAATCTCTGAGGTACGGTCTACAGTTTGCTCTCCATACGAAGTCAAACCCTTCTTCCATGCACTCCTGTCCAACCGATAGAACAGATGGTGAATCGGGCAACACATAGGGCTCAGCAGTGGTGCTGAGGGAAGGAACCCTAACCTTGCACTGTTTGTCGGCATAGCTAGGACCGTTGGCCGTTATCATGTTGATGGGCCTTTCGGACTTAAATTCCTCCGCTTCACCCAACATACTCTCTGAAATCAAGTCCTGAGCACTGCCAGTATCTGCAATCCATTCCATTTCAATCGCAGGATCCGTTTGATTACCTTTGGCGGGGCAACCTACTGACAACCCAGGTGCTATGCAACATGAACATCCAAACTCCGTCTTGCAACGAAACTTACATGCTGGCATAGCTCCTTGATCCATGGCTTCAATGGTCGATCGAAGCATCTTAGCTGTAGCGAGAGCGTCCCGAACGTCCTGTCCATCCGTTTTAGGCCGGTACTTGACGGGGTGTTCCTTGGCGAAAACCCTTGGTTGGATCTCTACGCCCCGCCAATTGGAATCTTCCACCGGAGTGGGAATGTAGTGATACTCAGGAGTGTTCGAAAACCGAACAGATGCCATCGCAAGGTGCGCAGCACTGGAACACTGGTCGTGAAAGATCGGCACTTCCTTCCGGAAGGCGAATGCATCGGCTTGGGGTGCCGAACTTGTGACGGGTGCTCCCAAGAGACAAACGGCGGCTGGAAGCGAAGGTTTCGGCTTACGTCCGCCCGAGCCCTTGCTGCCTCCGGAGCCTTTGGAACCCTTGGAACCTTGGCTGCCTTTGGAGCTCTTAGAGCTGGAACGGGACTTCTTCCGCTTCTTCTCCTTCTTTTCTTTCTTTGTCTTCTTTTCGCCGCTGGACTCTCTGCCGCTCCCAGTGGCCGGAGCAGAGGGCTGACCCTTGTGGATGAAACGGCACTTGTCGCCCTTGTTGCATTTGCCGTGCTTGAAGAACTTGCACTCGGCATTGATGCGTCCAGGAGAAGGGCTCCCCCTTCCGGAGGCGACTGGCCACGGCCTTTACCTTTGCCTTTACTCTGCGACCTACCACGTGGCTTGTTAGGCATCTGATGTTTGTAGGTACATTGGTCTTTGCTGCATGAACCGTTGCGAACAAAATCAATGCAGAAACCTTTAGGCACNTGCGACCTACCACGTGGCTTGTTAGGCATCTGATGTTTGTAGGTACATTGGTCTTTGCTGCATGAACCGTTGCGAACAAAATCAATGCAGAAACCTTTAGGCACCCGCTTCAGCGGTGCAGGGGCACTTGGCATACCTGCGGCGGCCTGTTTGGCAATCCGTTCCCGGTTGCGCTCAAGCCTCTTGATCTTGATGAGTCTGTTCACAGCGTTATACAGGAACTCATAGGTTTTCTCCGTTGAGCCATCGACGGCTCTTTCGTAAATGGCGATGTCGTGAGAAAGTATCTTCGCCTTTTTGACCTGACGATGAAAGAGCGGCTGGAGAACGTCGTCGGCAAGTGATTTCTTCATACCCGAGAGGACCGTGTCCCAATTTCGGATAAATTGCACAAGATTCTCGTTGATCATAACGAAGTTCAGCAGGTCTTCCATGTCGTAGACTGATCCGTGAAGTGCGTTCGTGGAAAGATACGCATTGAGTTTGTGAAGAATCTGACGACCACGAACGAGGCGTCCCTCATGTCCCTCTCTCTCTTTAAAAGTGTCGATCTGGCGGGCGAAATCACCCTCATCACCCGCCAACACATTGGTGATCGCTGAGAGAATCTTCGCGTCAAGCGTTGTGAATCCTTTCGGATCACGTAGGTATTCCTCGGTCGTGTCTTCTTTCCATACTTCATCTAACCACTCGAAGGCTTCATCNAGCGTTGTGAATCCTTTCGGATCACGTAGGTATTCCTCGGTCGTGTCTTCTTTCCATACTTCATCTAACCACTCGAAGGCTTCATCGGGACGATCTGAGGCGGCAACAACAGCTTCACGGGCGCGAAGCCTCCAGTTGCGGTAGTTCTCAGGCTGAGGAAACTTGGGGAAAACAATCTTCTCAGCTTCCTGAACTTTCGATCTACCGCGTGTTGCTTCAGTCTCCTCATCATTGTCCTTGTCCTTCTTAGACTTAGTGACCTTCTTGAGCATCTTCAACAAATCCTTCTTGGACAGGCCAATAGATGATGATGAAGAAGAATCAGATGAGTCTCTTTTCTTTTTCTTCTTCTTTTTGTCCTTCTTCTTCTTTTTGTTCTTCTTTTTGCGGTGATCATCGTCGTCGGACTCGTCATCGCCATCACTCCCGGGAGGCGAACCATCGCCGCCTGGAGGTCCTCCTCCTCGCTGCATCAAACCCGGAGGTGTGTGAATAGGGTGTTCAACCGGAGGAATAGTGGCGGTGTTAGTGGGAGAAGCAGCCACGGCTTCCGCCAGGCGAGCACGCAAATCGGCATTTGTACGCTCGAGCCTAAGGACATTCTCACTTTGAGTCCTATGCGCCTGAAGCACAGTTCCCATCTCAGACTTGAGATGGTTCAACTCCCCAGTCATGTTTTCGGCATGACTCTGGCTGGCTTTGGCACGATTGGCCAATTCGCGCTCGGCTTGCCGAACAATCTCTGAAGCGTGAGCCTCTGCTTGATGAAGGCGGATCTTATAGTCCATTACCCCCTTCTGCATTTGTGAAACCTCTTCAGAGTGTTTGGTAGCCAGGCTCTCGCCGGCTGTTCGGAGTTGTTCTTCTTGTTGTTGAAGACGATGTTCCGCTTGAAGGAGTTCCAACCGAAGTNCAGGCTCTCGCCGGCTGTTCGGAGTTGTTCTTCTTGTTGTTGAAGACGATGTTCCGCTTGAAGGAGTTCCAACCGAAGTTGGGTAGCGCTCGAAATCGCCTGTGCCTGAAGCTGTGTGACTTGCTCCCTGTGATTTGATTGTGCTTCAGCCATGAGGGCTGAGTGTCTAGCTTCGGCAACGGCTTGCACAGCTGGTCCTGAATCGTTCTGATGGAGCAGGATCTGCTGATGTAACGAAGGCGCTAGCACGTTGTTCTGATAGTAGTTTGCTGTGTTGTGAAACTCGCTGGGTGAATATTGGGCCGAGTTGAACTGTTGGGGCGATCCCGCCAGGGACGCGAGAGCATGAGTGGGACTTGTAACCTGTGCCCACTCTGACACGGTGCCTGCGCATTTGTGCGGGGATCGTTTAGGCCCATAACTGCCAACGCTTCTGCAGTGAGGGGCAGAGCTTGGCCACCCTCCCGGGGACCGATCGCCACAACATCCGTGCCGTCGTCTTGGACGGACATAGCAGGAAGTGAAGCAATTTCCTCGGTGTCTTCGCGAGCCGCGGATATACTTATCGCAGGAAGGCCTGCAGGACTTACGGGAGCGTCCATCGCAACTACAATCAGATAGTGAGACCTACGGCTGATAACCTATGTTTACAGGCAGAACAGCCAGAAAGCAAACGCATTTTTCTTGAGCCAATAACGACGGTTGGTAGCTACGGTTAGCTGCATCTTCTACAAAATACAGTGTATAAGCCAGGAGTCGATTCAAGGTCCACCCGTATCTTGTTCAAGCGTTGGAAACAAACACAGCAATGGCCCATCGCGAGATGTACTCTGACCACATTGATCGATTGATGTCGCTTGCTGCGCGCCATATACCGGTCTAGTTTTGCTCTGGCCTGGTTTTGGTTGTTGGGTTTGTTACTAGTCCCCTTTGACTGAGTTGTTATTCCCCATGCCTATTCTTGAAGACTTGATACTCTTCGATCCTGCAGGAAACCTCTGCGATAAGTACAAATTTGACTACTCACATGTTTTCTGACTTCGTCTTGTCAGGCTCTGGCTTCTTCAGCTTACTGGGCCTAAAACTATTGCCAAGCCATGGACCGAACGGCCGTCGCTGCTTGTAACCCCTGTGCTTGAGAAGGTGGCCGTGGCCACAGTTTTCCTCTCACAACGCAGTGCTTTTTTGTTGCGTGGCTGTGCCATCCATGGCGTGAGCTGTTGGTAAAATCTGGTAAAATGGGCATTTCGTCGGAGACGCGAGGTTGCCATCGTAGACGAAGAACTGTTGATTTGACGCATGGCACAGCCTTCCCCTCAAATCAAGCTCGCAGCAATCTACTGCAACCTGTGGCTTGTACATGCTTCGCACGCCCTGTATCAACTAAGTAACAACGGGCCCAGCCTGAAGTTTCGACATCGAACGACCCCCTACGTTCATAGCTCTTATCCGGGCTTGAGCCTGTCTTTGGGCAGCTCACAGCATTGAGGACTACAATCGCATGCAAGCTCGCGGGCCCATCCGCAAAGTCTCGTGTCATGCGGAAAAAGACCTAGCCGATGTTCTCATCAATCTGATTTTGCAATGCAACACACGACAAGACAAGGGCGGACCCTGGATATGAGTGCTTTGCGGAAAGCGTCGTGATGAGGGCCTGACAGTACAGTGACTCAGTACAGGTTTTCTCGTCCAGCTGAGCAGTAGTCTTCAGCAAACAGAGCAACAAGCATTCTGGCACGCATGCATATATGCCAAACACAATATTCTGTGTTGCTCAACCACTTTCGTGACATAAGAGGAAGAATCATGCTTAGCGGAGGCACAAAAACATTTGTGGGTTTTTTCTTGGCCCGGGACCATGAGCTCTTCCTTGAAAGGCCCCGACTGCCGCTGGGCCTCAACAAGTTGGTCACTGCCCCCTGGCGCCAAGTCTCATTCCGGCTCCAGCTCGGCTCTGAACATTCATGGCATTGAGAAACATCTGCGTTTCCTGACAGGTTCTCCCATTCCCTGCCGCACCACAGGATGGATCCCGCTTGGCCTCCAAGGCTTCTTGTACCTCCGTGACTTTGCTACCGACCAAGACGCAGGGGACCTCACGCCTGCAGTGGGAGCCGAAGCTCACGATGAGCCTTTCATGCGGACATCTTGGGCCCCCGACGACTTCCATGTGGAGAACTCGAAAGACATGGTATTCCACTGAGCCTGTCCATTGAGCTTAGAGGCATTGTGCTTCACATACGCATTCGGCACCCGTGCAGATCAGGCACAGAAACACCAGCCGACCATCGAGCGCATGCAAATCTCGAGGACGGCAGACTTGCTGGCATGAGGGCCAACAAGTTTCTGTCTGAGGCTATGGCTGTGATATCTGCGAGCTTTTCCTCGATGATTTGCTGCTTGTCTGCCGACTCAGTTATGTCTTGGATGTCGTCCTCTGGGACATGGACATCCGCATGCAACAGGAGCTGAGCACGCACAGCAAAACATCTGTGCAAGCAAGCCGTCCTTGAAATCGTTGAGCTTCGCATCAATAAGAGACTGAAGCTTGAAGTCTTCCCGTTCAACCTGAGGCGTGAGCCATGCGCTACCTGCTTTACCACAGCCAGGGTCGTTCAAGAAGCGCCTGCAAGTCTTTGCCAGTGATGTCGTTCACCTTCCAATGGCCGACATAGTTTAATGTGGGCTGTGCAAATCAGAACCATGCAAGCACCGCAGGTCTCTTGGTTCCGTATGCTGCACGAATGCCCACAGGAAAAGTCCAGCATCTTCGCAGGCAACAGACAGTCCGAAGCAAGCACCAAGGGCTCACGGCTCGCTAAGCAGGAGATCGCTCTCTCTGCCGAGAACCGGCTCGCGCAAGTCCAAGTTCGAAGTCTTCTGCTCCTCCTCGCAGCTTCCCTCAGCCACGCTTTCTGTCAAGTCACATGCGCAAATTTCCCGTAATTGTCTCACATCGCGCCGTGCGAGACGGCAAGCTTTGATGAGTGGTGCGTTGCGGGCACAACCGCCACGCGTTTTGTTGCATTCTCCTCGTCGCGTCAACCTTCTGGAAGAGTTTGCTTTTGACACGACCTTTTTTTCCCTCCTACCTAGCAAGGACAAAGCCCGCAATGCAGGGTGACTTCGCAGAACAGTTGACAACACTTCAGCTTGTGGAAGTGAATTGGCCGGAGACAGTAAGCCTCCAGAGGGTTGCATGCCCACTCTTGAACAGCTTGATGGTTCAAGAAGTGAACTTTTGTTTGACACGACCTGAACCTCTGGCTTCGCGCTCTTCCGGTCGCCCTTTGCATCTCACCTTATGTGCGATCCAAACTAATACCCAACTTGCGGAGGCGGCCGCAGCCATGAGGCTGAAAAGGGGAAGAGGAAGAGAAGGCGCCAATGAGCTCTGGCTGGCAGTGCTGGCAATGGCAGATTTGTAGCTGAGGAGATCCAGGAGGGGATCTTTGAGGGTTTCGGGTGCCGCCGCAGCAAGCGGCGCCGTGCTCAGAACACAGGCTGTGCTCTGAAATTGCCCGTCACAACTAGATCAATCCAGTCGGCGCATGCGACAAATTACACAAAACAGAAGCCAAGCCGAGTACTCAATCAACAATTGTTGGAAAGCCTGCTGCCAGTGGCGCTGCTGGATGCTTTTCTTCGACAGCTCCATCAGCAAAGGGAGCACCTGCGTCTCTACGCCACACCGAAGCCCGTGAAGCTCTCCAGGCAGATTGCTGGCCAATGGCCTGCTGAAAGTCTTCTATCTCGTGCTTCAGCTCGTGGTACGCCGGCCTGATGGTCAACAATACCCAAACTTGCAGCCCCCGCACAACAGCACAGCGGGATGGCGCAGATCACTTGGCGAGTTGGCAGAGGGTCTCACCACTCTCGAAGTTGTCCAGGCATCTTTTTGCATCGGAACCTTTCAAAGCCGTCAAACTGCAGTGCTCTGTGCGTATCCCTTTCAGCGTCACACTTAACCTCACCATACCTTCTATAATCCTGAGCTTTATATCCGAAGTCATCCCCCATGCCCTCGTATGCTCAACTACCAGCATTCGCCTCACCTACACATGCTTCGGGTGCACACGAACCCTGCAGACTTGCACGCAAGAAATCTCTCCGATGTTGAATTTGCGGTGCTTCCAACTGAGCAAGCCGCGCGAACTGGTCAGCCTGTGGCCAGAATGTCTTTATGCAGTGAAGCTTCATCGCATGACGGCTCATTCTTCGGGCAGCCTCTTTCTTCATGTTCTCCATCTCGCCCGGCACCTCAGAAAGTTATGCTGCTATGCCGCGCTTGGAACTAATCAGGAGGCTTTCTGATACTTGCACAACATACGAACATGCAACCCTGCAGGCAGTGCAGCCGATTCCACTTGCCATGTGCCTCTGACATCTGATTCCAACTAGAAGAAGTGTCTTTTCGCACAGGATTCTGGGCCATGCAAAGCTGGAAGATGCTAGAAGAGTCCGGGCTGCGAGAACTCAGAGGTTGACCCTGGAGTGCTTGACTGGACTCGGGTCCTCCGGGTGTATCCTCTTCACACATCCGCGGTCCCATGAGCTCTTCGTGGCTTTTGAGATGCTCTGGCCTGGCTCTGGCATCGACACCCAAGCGCAGACAGGGCCTAGGCCTAGTAGCAGTCAGAAAAGATTCACACATTGCCACTATCTCCCACTACAGACCGATCTGCTACCTGTGCCCTGGTGACCATGCACGATTATGGAAATCCTGTAGAAAACTTTTTACAGTACTGTGCTGCAGCTTCTGCAGCAGTCTCACGCAGTGCGACGAGTTTGTTTGCCAATTCCTGGAGCTGCGTTCCATGACTTGTCTTTGCCAGCCAGTCAGCCGGAATCACGGACTCTGTGCCGATGGAGCCATGGCAGGCACCGGCAAGGGTTGCTCTGCTCACGGTACAACCTCCAGTGGCAATGCTTGCTTCCACAGCATGAGTGTAACCTTCCTCTTTCGCACAGTGCAATGGTAAAATCAGCGCTTGAGGCAGGGATCAGGAAATGCCAGCAAACGGAAATGGGTGAGCCTCGGGCTTCAGCTTCAATCCGACCTCCGCATGCGACAGATCAGCAAACTCACCGATCGCTCGGCCAAGTGCCATGGCCACCTCATTATCAAGAGCTGTTCTGAAAGTTCGATCCGGATTTGTAAGGTCCTCCTGAGCCGCAGAAACTGCTTCTTTTACTGTTGCAGTGCCGAGAACCAACTTCTCGAGAACACGTGCGAAGCCACAAGCAAAGGCTGCAGCCTTGTCGGTGTTCTGCACAACGCGGACTGCGGCATCAACACTGGCGAGTAACGAGGGCTGCCCTGCCAGCAGAGCGACAAGCGGAGCAACCTTGCAACAGCCATCGACCTCAGGGAGGAAGTACCATGTGAGCGGGGCTGCAAAACCTAGAGGCTTGGCGAAGAAGTCGTAGGGGTTGTCGGTTATTGCTTTGGGGGTTATGCAAGGCGTCCCCAAGCCAACATTGGTTTGCTCTAAGGGGTAGGTGTCGCTTTCCCACGAAAACTGGAAACGGTCCGCCCATGGTCCCAGCCATGTTTCAAGAAGTGAACTTGTGTTTTGAAAGGTGAAATCCCTGTCGGGCCATGCTTGCTAGCCGAACGGCGGGTTCAGTTGTCGCTCAACTCATACGAAACGAAAACAAACGACAGACACGATGGAAAGCGAGAGAACTGTTCGTTGAGCATAGACCAAAGCGATATGAACCTCGCACGTGGGGTGTGAACAACATGAAAAGCTCGGAAGAAGGACCTGCTCATCGGCGGCGCCGCACTTCGGGAACTTCTTCTTCTCACTGACGTACTTTTTGAGGAAGCCCTTGACGGAGCCATGTCGCCATGGCCCCGGTAGGGGCATGCTCCATTTTCTCTCCGCTTCAATCACGTTGCCATCTGCGTCTGTTGGGTTCTGTTTGAGCTCTGGCCAATTCTCCGGATCCACAGCCTCCACCTCATAGGCGCTGGCTTTGCCAAATTTGCCTTCGAGGCGAGAGGAGTAGTCCTCCGCGTTGAATTTCCCATCGCAAGCAACCAAGGACTCAAGGAGAGCCATGGTCTGTTCTCCGTAGCAACTGAAGCCACCGGGTGGGGGTGTGTAGAAAACATTGCCTGGGGGATCGCAGAAGGCCGGACCGCGCTTTGCCGCTTCAAGGTGCTCTGCAAGCTTGGTGGGGTCATAACACCAATGGCATGGGACGGCGGCTGCATCGGCAACCAAGGATCCAACCACGGCCCCCCTGGCCCTGGCAGCGAGGCCAGCCCGCTCCATAGCTAAAATCTCAAAGTCGACGCTGCTCCGCTCGACTAAGTCGAACCCAAAACAGCTGAGCGACAGGAAAAGGAATCATGCCTCTTCCGTAAGCCTCGGAAGAGAATTGAGTTTCAATGTTTTAGAAACAAACTTCCCAACTGCAGATGATGCTTTCCACCGCATGAGAGGTTGGTGGCACTAGTTTGCGAACAGCACGGCAGTACCTCGTACATCTCGCCACTCGGATGTTGTAGGAGGTCGCTGTTAGCAAAAGCTAAAGAGCACTACGACCAAAACCATTCAAACACGACTAGCAGCAAGGCAAGGCTTGGTGGTCAAACAAGTCGACTGACAAACCGGCCTCAACCCACAGATAGTCCTTCCAGCGGCCAATGGTCTCCAGAACCTCTAGCTTCAGCAGCTCCCATCTACGCAGCATGGCCTTCAACCAGCACGAAGGCTCAGGATGCAGCTGCCGTGTACAAGTCGTACAGCTGGCTCAAGTAATCGAGCTCCTGACAAACCACACCAGGTTAACCACAACGATGCGATCATCGACCAAACGGTACCGACATCGATGTCACAAATGGCCGGGCGCAAGACACAAGCCACCCAAAAAAGGTCAAAAAACAAGGCAAAGTTAAACGATTGGAAGCCAGCTACGCTGGACAATCTGTGATTCCTTAACACTGCAGGGGTGGATTGCTTGGAATGCCTTCCGATGTCTAAGCTGGCTCCGTGCAACATGCCCGCATCGTGCGTTGTCTCGCGCGTGTCGTCCTTCTCTGTCTGGTCAAGCTGGGGATACGTTTGATGAGGAAGGCCGAAGAGATCCTCACCTCGGTTTGTCGACAAGGCAGCAGTCCAACCTCGTCGCCCATCGGGGAAGTTGCCAAGTGCAAAAATCTGGCGTTTTCGACCATGCACCTGCATGGAATCAGCAAGCCCTCCATGATGCGGCATGTTGCACCATGTTGCACCTAAAGACCTAAACTCCTCCTGGCCTCGTACTCTTCCTTGCACCGCCTTGAAGCCAAGGCTTTCGATGCAAGTCCACGGAGCTCAACTCTTAACTGAGTTTCCGACTTGAGCCGCTCCACTGCCTGGCGACACGACATCTTTTCTTGAACTTGAAGCTAATTGTAGTCTCTGAGCTGGCCTGGCCAGGCCGAATTCCCTTGACCATGGGGCCGCGCCTTGACTCAGACCGTGCTTGTTAGTTAGAATGGTGTGAGGAAGGTGAACTTAGCCCTGAGCTCTTCATAGTCCCTGCGAAATTTTTCCACATCTCGTCTGAAGGCATGAACCGTCCTGAGCACACATTGCCGTGACAGAACATGTCAAAGCTGCTCATCGTCTCATCGCATAAGAGTGCCCTGCTTGATGAGGTTGCGTTTAAACCTCGGCAGAGGCAACGCTTCTATGCCATGCAGGCAGCTCCATCACGAATGATCAAGGCAGTCTCCGTGTGACGTTCAGCACGGAATGTTACACAGTGTGGAACAGCGGGTCACACAAGATCCTCCGCTCTCTTTTTTACTACGTGCCTGCATTGGGAGAGGTCGGTCCTCTATGCAGCAAGCCGTATAAATCATCGTTGCCCGTATTGTACGGCAGCGCCTTGGTTTCGAGGGTGGCTTCAGCGAAAGAGTAGTGCAGTACCACTCGCCTCGGGGATACCAAGACTCGGCTTCCGGCACTAGCGGCGCACGTTAACAGATGCGAAGCCAACCACACCGGGCCGGCACCGGAGCTGCGGCTTGCTCAAAATGCAGGCAAGCTTCAGTCATCGCCTCCAACTCACTGAGCTTTTGAGACAAGACCTCGATTCCGCTACGCCCAAAACAGCAGCTTCGTCTTCTGAGCCTGTCCATAGCTGCCATAGCCATAACCCACTGGCCTACCCGGCTAACGTGCGACGGAGTTTCAGCGACCTCTGCTTGGAGGCCAGCGGCTTCAATCCTCAGATGCGGGGTAACGCGCACTCTCTTTGAAAGTCGGGGCCAGTGGTGGTTGGAGCGTAGAAGCTGACTTGAGGCTTCTTCGCCTTTTGGCCTCCAGCAAGAAACCCTATGCCAAAGGGAACCACGCCAAGGCCATCAAGGATGCCGACAGCATGCTCGCCATCAAAGACAAGCCGGCGGCTGATGGTGATGACGATGATGAGCCCGTCGACGACATCCCGGACAACAGCGGTCAGGCGGTCAGCGACAACGCCAAGTGCAGCAAAGCTTCTCTGACTCCTCTTGCCGCTGGCGCAGTGCCTCACTCTCCGGGCTTCGGCTCAGCTGGTCGGTAAGATGCTGGAAGTTCTGCCTGCACAGTGACGATTCTGCAGACGAGTTCAAGAATGCGACTCCATGCCCTCGACATGCTCCACTCATCCCCAATCGCCCATCATAGGCTGCCAAGGGGACAAGCTAGCATCCAGCAAGAGCCGCTTCTCCTCCAGCACGCTCTGCAACAGCTCCTGCATTGAAGCCCAAAATGATGCAAAACAACACGGCATCTGAGGCGATCAAGCGGCAGCGCCACTCCTGGTTCATCACTTCCCTGCCTTCGTCGAGTCCGGAAACAGCCTGAACAAGCAAGTTTGCTCCAAGCTTCCCATGAGTTAAAAGCTGTTCTGTCTTTGTGAAGCGCCTGGCTGGATCAAGGCTACACTTATTGCAAAGATAGGCGTGGTATCAGGCGCAGGAGGGCGGGCTGTCAACGTCACCGGTTGCTTATCAACAACCCGGCACTTCGCTTCATTGAATTGCAAAAACAAGCCAGCACGGCTTTTCTGACTCGAATTTTCGAAAATTGGGACGCAATGTGGAGGGCGAGGAGAATGAAAAGTTTCGAGTTCGAAACTTTGAAGGAGGTCTCGAGTCTGACAACACGTGCGAGGAGTGGAGGACATGGGTCAACCTGGCGCCTCCGAGGCTCGGAATGGAAACCTTGAGAGGTTGGAGTTTGAGAAGCGTGCTATTGATGTCGTTCCTTCATGTTGTTGCTGCCCCTGAGGCCGCCTCTCATTTTGGATTCTGGGCTGCGACTTTTAGACGTCGAAGAAACCTTTCGCATGCTTGATATGAAAAGCAAACGCTCTGCTGTCAGTGATGCGTTTCCACCGCTCAAGCTAAGTCACGGGGTATTGGATTTTAGGCACTCTGTTACGTAATCGCTTCAGCAACTGGAATCGCGATTTGGTTGCGACCGGTCTTGATTGCAAGGTTTCAAGCCTTACGGCTTCTGCACGGTCGTGTTGGATGCGGTGTTTAGACACTTTCGCCCTAAAGGCCCTATAGACGGAGGCCTGGAGCAGTAAGAGAACTTTCGTCGGATCAACGATTCATGCCCAGTTGTGCATCTCAGCTTGTTGCACGCGTGATTGGTTGTTGTGCGTGTGATCGGGCGTGCTTTTTGTGTTTGAACCCCCACAGCCATATGCCTTCATTCACCCGCCGCCCCAGGACACCTCGTTGACATTAGTATTTGACGGTTTGACTGGAGAACCTGAAAGCTTGAGAACTTGAAAGCTTGACAGATTCAGAGATTGAAGGATGGATAGGCTTGGAGCTTGAGAGTTCGGATTCTTTCAAGTTCCAGGTTTTGGACTGCAAATTTCAGCTCGAGATCGTCCAACTTGTAAGGTGTATTGTTGTTTTGCTTGAGTGAGTTAGATGCAGGCAGGTTCAGGCCTGAACTAGGGTAAGCTTAGAAATATATGGGGCATATCCAAGAAGGAGGCTAGCACGGGCATAGCATACGGCATCTGCACAGGGTTAAAGGAAACATTATTGCTGCGCTTTCGTGTTCCCCAAGTGCCCACGCACCCACATACGGTGGTATATTGGCCTAGAAATCCTACAGGCCCGAGTACGTGCCATGTTGTCACACCGACGCTTACGGCTATGGCTTCGTGGAGTATCGGCCTAGTCTCGACCTCAGCGGCGAGCCCGCGAACCGAATTTGGAGAGAACATGAGAGAACCGTTCAATCTTCAAACTTTCGAACCTTCAACAACTGCCAACCTCTCAAACTTCAGACAATCAATCTCTCAAACCTGCATCCTTCGTACCCTTGCTGTAAACTATTAAACTTTGAGCCCCGACAGAACTTGATCGAAACTCGGCCGCGGCCGAAGTTTGACGACATTCACTTCGTTTCAACCACTTTCGAGTTTGAAAGGTTCGACGTTGCATGCCCGCTGAGTTGCACGTACCAACCTGCCGAAACCGTCGAATTGAAACTGCGAAGCTTCAACACTGTCAAACTCGCGGACATTCTCGGACCTTCGAGCTCCAACACGCTCGCTCGGGACGCCACTCAAAAAGGCATGAGCGATCGAGCTACCACCAGTGGTGAAAACCCTCACATCTGATAGCTCCTTCGGCCTTGTACGGCACCACGGCGCGCTGCGAGAGCGGATCCTGCGCAGGGGTGCCAATCGCTGCAATCGATGCTTGTCGAAGCGCGTAAATGCGCCCATGACTCGAAGAAGCAATCGCAGTCCTGAAAGCCCGGATCTGAGCCAAAGGCATCTTCGTGATACCAATGTCGCGACTCCAGGTCTGGAGGCAATGGCCAGCTGGAAAATGCCTGATACACCGATTTGCCCGCAAGAAATCTGCGACAAAACATCGCCTGAGTTGTGAAATTATTCGTCCAGCTGCATCCAGACGTTCTGGCAGTGCCAGGTCATGGCCTGCTCCAACAGCAGAAGCCTGCTCCTCGGATTGTGATGCTGGGGATGTAACCACATCTATCTATGGAATCTATGGTTCAGCCGTGAAGCGACGCCATGCAATTTAGCGAGATCACACCATTCAAGGCCGCAGCACGAGCTTGAAGCTAAAAAGCAATTTAATCGTTAGTCCCAACCAACCGTCACCACCCGGCGACTCTGGCTGAACTGGCAAGTGGTCGTGCAGACCGAGTGACCCACCTAAACAGGGTTTGGAAAGACTACTCGTCCGAACAACCAGCACGATCACCGAACATGGATGGATACTGACAATCACGGAGTGCACTCCTCTGAATTTTCAGTTGTGTCACACTCACTCTGTGGGTTGTCTAAATCGACGGATTTCACGCATCAGCCGGGACACTGAAGTCAAAGAGCTCTGTCCGGCTCCGTCAGCATGACCACCGAAGTACCCCAGAGGCAAGTCCATAGCAGACATACCATCCTGGTCATGCGAATGGTGCCGCGGTGCACGTCCATGCAAGAAGCTCTGCATTAACGATGTGGCTCCCCTTGAACACCACATGCAACAGATCGGGTCTAGTTAAGTCAGATTCTGGTTGACGTGGATCCAGGCTTGGCTAGTTCCCATCAGTCCTTGAAGAGCGGAACGGTGACCTTTCTTTTCCCAGGCCTTTTGCACATGGCAAAATTCACATCTGGTCTCGGTGGCGCCATCTGACGCATCTGCGCTGCAATATGACAATGCCAAGCGACTCGTTAATGGTCATTGTAAGCAGGCTGCTCCCAGCATTGGACCACATGCCCGGACCGAATGAGCCTCAGCAAAGCGCACACAAGGAGGTTTGTCCAAAGCTGCCGAAGCACCCAAATGGAGGAAGCGCGAGCAATGCGAGCGGCCGTGCCCGTCCGACAGCGCCAATGGCATGTTCGGCGCAGGCGTTGGGCGCGATACTGCACATGGGTTCCTTATGCCACTAAATCAGATCAAAGATACACTTCAAGAACACTTATGGTCGACTATCACAGGCACTTATTAACTTATTATAACTGCCACACATCTTTCGTAAGATCATGGTTGCTGAATGCCGCCGGCCCAGTGGCGGAAGGGTGAGTGAAACGGCATCGGCAGTTGCGGGTCCAACTTCGCCGGCAGCATTGATGGCAGCAACTCTGCACAGGTATCCTCGCCACGATACAATATTGCCAATGTAGACGCGAACAAAGAAACAGCACCCAGCATTCCAAACCCAAAAGTCCCAGTAACCCCTCAGCCACCGGCAAGTCCAAAAAATGTACGGTGGGCGGTGGCAGGAGCGCGATTTCGGGCCGCAGTCACGAACGGGGACTAGAGAACGAACTTACGAGAGGTCGGGGCTCGAGTGGGACTTTCGAAAATGTGGACCGCACCACTGGAAAAACGGAAGGGCTCCTCGAGGAGCAAACACTGATGGTGTTTTGTGTGTTACCTGTTTGGAGTCTAAACGCTGTTACAGAGATGCCCATCCTGAGCTGAGCTAAGCGCAGTAGTGAGTCATGCTAAGCACCATCACCATGCCTTTCTAGGTACTAAAACAGCCCAGCCAGAAATGATCGAACATCATGCTGAACGCCATCAAGCATCGGCCAATTCGCTGGTCAAATTCCTCTGTGTGAATCTCTGCACGCTGCACGCTGTCCGGGATATGCTTCACATGTCCTATTTCAAGCCACTCCTGCGGATCTGCATCGGTAACAGAGAAAGGCCTAACCCAAAGACGGTAGGCAACTAAGTTGGCACCGCCATCGTACATGGGGGGATCCCACTCCACTGCCAGAACAGGTCCGCTGCAGCCAGCCAAGCGCGGCTGGCCGCAGCCAGCAGGCGCACAGGGGCCCGTTTGCACTTCCAGCTCATCAGGCTCGCCCAGGCCAACTTCGTTCACTGCACAGACGCGGAAGATGTAGAGGCTGTCCGGCTTCAAACTGTTTGCTAAAAACACGTTTTCCCTACCTTCACGGGCTTCGACGTCTCCGGCGTGCAGCCAAGACGAGCCGCCTCCTGACGCCCGCTTTCCCCGCCCCAGGAGTCGAGAGTCCACGCGGTAGCCCTTCAGTGGGACGGCTTTGTCTTCGTTGGCCGGAGGCAGCCAGGCCAGCTTCACGTCATTCGCCATGACATCCACGTGTAAATCCTGAACCGGAGAAGGAATTCGCGCGAAGGAAAACTCGCAGGTGACGTAAGCTACGTCGTTGCCGGCGGCATCAATCATCGGCCAGGTGCAGGCTCGTCGGTGATACTTGCTGTCGTTAATGGGCACAAATGCGCGTGCAAAAAGTTCTGGCTGAGATGGCCTCCCGAAGAGGCTGCTCGTGCACAGCGACCAGGCATCTATTCGGAAGTAGACTGGACCTCCGGCAGCCGGCCCAGGCCCAGCTTCACTGAGTCGAACAGTGACACGCGCTTTGAACCTGCATTCCGTGCTCGAAGCACGGCCCGAGCCCGAAAGGCTCGGAGCACTTCGCTCCATGGCCTCAACGGCCGAGGCAATACGTTGTTTCAGCTGTGCCTCCTCTGGGGGCACCGCCAAGGGCGGGCCAGCTTGCCTCAGTAAAGGAAACAAACGTAGCACTAAGCCAGAGAACCTTCAAACATCTTCAAACTTCTCTTCCCATGATTTATACAATTACAGATAACTGAGGAAAGTGCACGAGACTGGTGCTGAAGGGGCCCGGTCGATCAGGAGGATCGCTCCGGGCATCCTCGCCCACGTGAAGGCTGAGCTGGTACTGGGCTGGGCTCTGCATCCAACTTCCTGCTGGGAGTCGCGACAAGTACAGGAACTTCACGACCAGAAGCTCTGGCTCAGGCAGAGGTCGTCTTGAAGCAGGCATGCCGTTGGGCTTGGGGAGGTTTTGTGCATCGCTTCTGCGACTGTATCCACCCGATCGGCATGCTAGGGCTGTACATGCTCTTGCGTTGGCAGCGCTGTGTCCAGTGTCGGGTGCACGTGCATCCCCGGCTGCTTGACTTTGACTGCCTTGGTGCGGCCGTCGAAGCACAGATTTTGGCGCAGGCCCTTGGATCTGGAGCGACAACGGGTTCTCCCCGGTCTCCCCGGACTCTCGGGTTTGCAGTTCATGTCTCGGAACTTCGTCGGCAAAGCGTAATGTACGGGCAGCTGCCTTGCTACTTGTAGCGCAAGCTGCACAGGGTGCAGAGGTCTCTCCGACCCTTGCAACCAGTCTCCTCGCCTCCAAGGCATGCGGCATCTGCACGGATTGTGCAGCGTGCAGAGCCTGCGGCGGCGGGTGACACGAAGTGTTGGCGTTGGGAAGCAAAGGTCTCGGCGCGCCCGGCAGGACATGGACTGGTGCTTTGGCGACGGGCGCTTGCTGTACAGGCAGCTCATGCTGCTGGAAGCTCACTACTCGCGGAGCCCTGCCCACGCCGGGAAACGACATTGCTATGTGTGAAACAGCATCGCTGCTTCAAGGTGGGTGCTTGATGTTCGAGCATATAACATTTCAGCTGCGGCACAAAAAGCAAGTCTTGAAAGGCAAGATATGATATAAGCTTCAGCTGTGCGTCTGCACTGCAGCCGTCCGCTGTGTGTGTCTCAAAAGTACCGTTGCGCGCCCCGAAGCTCCCGTCTACTTCTGCTTCCTCCAGGCTTAACCGGACTTCTCATCCGGCATCGCAGCTTGGCCAGATTGCTGGACCGGCCTACTGTATGACATCCTGCGACAACCGGGCAGCGCAGGTCCAGGCCACGAAACCTTTTCCAGGCCGACAAGCCGATTGGGCTCCTCGCTTCGTCTGTGGTGCGTTCTTCGGACCGCCAAACCACATTTTTGCAATACCTTGACCAACCACATTTCTGGCCGATCTGCCGGTACCAACCGCACAGCCAACCAACATTTATCCAGCAATTGTTTTGCAGACGCTTTACGTAGGGCCGCTAGACGATTACATCGCTAAGTGTTGGCACATCTCGCAACATCACCGCAACTTTGACGCTCTCCAGCATGCTTGCAACCTTCTTCTACTCCACATAAGCTGGTTTTAGCGTTCGCTTCAGCCGTGTCCAATTCCGGGTTTCGTGGTGCGCAAGTGATGTCGATGTTGACACTGCGAGCATAAGACAACATGCATGCACTACACTCTTGGGGACGCCACTGGTCTTTGTCTGCAGGATTCTTCAAGCAGAAAGTCCCTCCCGGAAAAGCCAAAACTCAGCGCCGCACTGAACCTGCTTGACAGTCAGCTCCTGCAGCCGAAACAAAGGCCGTGAGTGCACTGGCTTACCAAACTCATCCGGTCACGCGACAGTGAACGCAACCGTCTGTCCAAATGTCGCGTCTCGCTCTCTGCCAGGAGCTTCGTCCAGCCTGTGTAGGATGCTGGCGTCGGGCTTGTGGGGAAGACGCTGCTTTTGCTGGCATTATGGCTCTGCACGCTTTTCTTCGGCTTCTGGTGCGCGAGTCTGTTGCGTGGAGAAGAAGAATCTATTTGCGACGAAGTGCGAGATGTTCAAAGGAACTGCTTTCTTCGGCGCACAAGATGCTCCTAAGAATCGCTCTCGCCATAGTCATAGACGGCATCAGAACCCGGGATGAAGTCCAAGGTCACCGTGGCTTCCACAGGCGAGTAGGGAGGCAAAGCCGGCCGACCTGGGGCGGATGGAAGACCTTTGTCCCCGAAAGCCAAATTTCCGGGAATCCGCATCTTTCGAACGCCTCCTGTCTTCATGCCGCGGATGCCCTCATCCATGCCGGGGAGCAACTGTCCTACTCCAAACCTGAAATCCCTTGCTTTGCCTTTCGTGTCTTCGACAATGATTTCCCTCTCACGAATGAATGCCTTGATCTGGTACTGTATACCAATCTGGTCACCAATCTGGGGCGATGCCCCAGTGCCAGTCTTTACATCTTCCCACTCCACTCCGCCTGTGTGAATGTCATCGTCATCACCTGCAGGAGTAGTCTTCCAGGCCGTCGTCACTCCTGACTCCGCATGGCTTGGACCTGCGAAGCCTCCCATTGCCAGAACTGGCAAGAAGCGAAGAGCCTCAGCCCGAGAAATGTCGCCATCCTTCGGTACCAGGAAAGCCTGCCGAAAGCACGAAGGCTGAGCAAGTTGAAACGGTCAACAACTGCAGTATCCAGATTGAGGGTGGTGAGGGGGGTCGTCTTCGCAAATCGTGCTTCTGGAAAGTTAGCAGCTTCACAGCTAGCTAGCATCTTTCGAAACGAAAATTTCTGGACCAAATTGTGGTTGAACAGGAATTCGTTGGAAGCTGATAGTTGCCAAGGTCCTGCATTATACCAGTTAGAGACTTATAGCACACATGTTCGGCATCCTTCGGGGTATCCCGGCTCCGTAGCTATGCTGGAGGACACCGGCTTGTGCTCCGTAAAGGAATCCAAACTGGAGTCTCTTTGTCATCCAATCTCGGTGGAGGTGTTTTGATGAATATTGGATCAGCATCCGACGACAGCAGGCCATTGTGTGAAGAGCAATGTCTTGCGAGTCTCATTCTGGCCACTGAAGTCGACATGGCGTCACGCTGCAACTCATACCACCAAGTTCCGATGATTTCGGTCTGTGAAAGCTTAAAACTACTCTTCAAGCGCTGATTCTGGAAGTTTCTCGCCGCTTCGCTTCAATTCTACGAAGAAAGCATTTACAAGCTCGGTACAGAGCGTCATACCGGAAGTATAAAATCATGAAATTGTCACGTGTTTTTGTTGCCCTCCCAGGCCTTGTGAAGAGACACTGCCAAAAGCACAAGTAGTGCACAGCGCCCTTGTCGTCGGGCTGGAAGCATGCTTTCAAAGGCTGGCCGAGGAAAGTGGCAAGATTCGATGCCTCTGTGATGCTTTTGGGCCAAGAGCCAACGACGCAACACACAAAAGCCACTGCTCACCTTCGAAACCCTAAGCACCGGAGTATACTGGGCTACACTCAAAGGGGCGACATGTCAGGCTGCCTCAGCATCATGGTCTCATGCTAAGCAAACGGCTTGATTGCAGCATGCTGCGCGCGTCCTGCTCCTGCAGGGGACAACGAACGGAATCCAAAAGCGCAGCCAGCCACTTTATGTAGCCGTGCCTCTTTGTCAAGAATGTTTGGAAGATACGAATCCAGCATGGCCTCCAAAGCAAAACAGCGGCATGAGACATGCGTGGGTCGTGTGGCAAAGAAGACAGCCAGGGCCAACGCATACATCTGGGCCACCGGTTCCAGCTCCTTGTCGAGTATCGAAAACATGGACGAATCTCCAGAAGCCCCGCACAGCCGGCACCATGGACCTAGATAGATATGCAACGGAGACATGCAGTTACATACATGCATGCACATACACTATCCACATGCATGCATGCCTGCAGGCATGTATGCTAGTCTGCTAGTCCACACATGCACTTACCTGATCCCACTCGCATATGACCACAAATGCATGTCGGCACAAAAATGTAGCTCATAGTGACAAGGCTCACTGATTGCATACCCACAACATCGCCCTTGCGTGTTCAAACTCGCTGGACTTCCTGACGGTGGTGATCCAAATTGGAACTGTGTGGCAACGGCTACCATGCCCTGCAGGACTGCAGGCATCATACGCTCAACTTGGCATTCCAAGTCTGTCACCATGCCCTGCTCGTGGTACACATATGCCGTGGTGTGCAACACAATCAACGCAACCACTCTTCGGCTCTCTGCTACTACTTGCAAGACGAAGCATGCACAGCATTCAAGCGCAGCGGCACACGTTGACGACGACAAATATGCTGGCAAGTCGCTAATTCGATTTCGCCTTGTTTTTCCCTCACCTGCAGCAGACAGCACGATGAGGATCACAAGGAAACACTGCTGTAGCCGCTGCACCCACTTGCACCCAGCAGTGCCTCCCGCAGAGTTCGCATTACGTGGCCCAACGCATCAATGTCACCGTCTGCCACCTGGACACAAGCTAACTTTCGTGCACTCTTCGTTACTACGCCGGATTCCTGCAGGTTTTTCCCTGCATGACCGCTGCTGACGCAGAACATGGAGCAATATTGTGGTTCGCCCATGTGGCGACTGTCTGTGGAGCGACTCTTCCTACGCAAGTTCATCACGGAATTCGGCGTGCTCTGAGTGGCACCTCTCGGCTCAGCTTCTTCATGGTGGACTTGATGACTTCACTGAGGGCCTCCAAGCGGTGGAAGGCCTGGCTGGATAATCACGACACTTCACATGGCAGTTGCTCAGCACGCCATGGCCACCTGCGTGTGCAGCTCACGAGCGAAGGACTCCTGATTCTTGCAGCCGTTGCTTCTAGAAGCTACTGCCAGTAGGTACACTCTCCGCTCCTTCCAGCGCCCGGCCAGCTCTCGCAGGCTCCGTGCCAGGCTCCCCGCCTGAAGGGAGAGCGCCTGAGCGGCGCAGAGCGGCGCAGAGCGGGACGTCGACTCAGACGCAGTTTCGGTTTCCGGGCTTCCGAGTTTGCCGCGGAGATTTGCCTGCGAGGCTCCATGAGTTGAAACTCATCGTCCAGACCTTTCTTGAACCCCTGCAAGTCAATTGCACTGCACCGCTCCGGTCATGGCAGAACCTCGTTTGGTAGGGCCGCGGCGAGCAAAAGAGCGCAGTTTGGCCTGCGAAACAACGACCAACGAAACCTTCTTCCGGTTCGTGCAATTGCAGGTTTCTCAACAGCGCGCTGGACAGTCTCAACATCACGGAACCGCATGTCCTCAAACTCATCCAACGTCGGCTCGGATGCACGAAACTTCTTGTACCTGAACAAAGCAACGATCGGCACTTGGCTGAAATGGTCAGAGGCCGAGCTGGAAGGTCACTCTTCGTCAATGTCGCAGTTCCAAAGCCAGCTCCAACGCTCAAATTGCTTAAGGTACTTGTTCTTTCCATCTCGAGCCTCTCAGGCTGAGCATGTCGCAAACACGAACTGCAAAATCAAGGCGCGCGTCTCTCAGGCAAGGACACTTTGTATGCTGCCTGTGAGAAGCAGAACCACCTGCCGAGATTGCAAACGGCTGTCATTACATGAGCAGGGACCCGGCCTTCAATATTTCTTTATCCTGCGCCACTCGGTCGTAGAAGGTTCCCTGCGCCCTGCGCTGGTGGTGCAGCAGCAATGTGTCAAGGAGTCCGATAAGGCATGCAAGCAAAGACAAAGCGACGCGAACCCTGTGCCACTGACTGGCGGAAGGTTCGGATTGAGCAGCAGTTGCACCTTAACTCACGAGTTTTCTATGGGTCTTCTTCCATTCAGCTAGAGTCGGAGGAAATCTGCTGCCGGGGTGAGATGACAAAAAGTTTATTGAATGGCCATGCGCTTAAACAGAAAAGTGATGGATGAAGGCCGATCTTCTCGAGTCGCACGATTCGTTCAGTTCAACACCAGCCTTCAAGAATCCCTGGCGCGCAGCCCTGGGCTGCACACGGTACTTGGGATTGTCACAGTATCCCAAGCCTCGTGCGGCAGATTCTGTCAAAGATGCATTTCTCACGTGCACGATGTACACGAACACGTGCCCCACAACTTTTGCTGGAATGACTGGATGTCTGCCTCGATCATCTTGGAGCACTTCAGCAAGGCCTTTAGTGGCATTCGTCCTACTGGCAGTCTTGACACGGGAATCGCATAACTGTGCGGATGGTGGAGACCCAAAGATCTGTTGACATGTGGGTGCAGAAATCAAACTGGAGAAGACGGCCACCAAAGCTAGGGCAAACAAAGGAAGCAGAGTCGACAGAGCTCGGCCGGTATTGCTTGCATGCTCGGCAGCATGGACGCAAGCACATATGTGTTGCCATTGTTGCGATGAAGCTTGAAACCTTCAATCAAGATGATAGCATTCTTCTGCATTACACAAGTTACGCTGGCCCACGCACAGATACACCCTCGTCGTAGTACCTGGGCCGACCTCATTGTGCTCCGGAATGTCCCTGCATAAACAGTAACTCGGCCATCTATGTGCAGCTTCGAACTGTCCGGGTGGTGGCTTCGAAAATTAGCTGAATACTGAGGCGTCAGACCCGAACCTGCTATGTAGGCGCACTTGGCCGCTAAAGACAAGATGCTAGCAGGCACATATCGCAGCCACCTTGTAGTAAGGGACCTTACTGCCGTTGAATGATAGGTGAACTGCTAAACGACAAATCCCGGAAGGTCCACAGGGCTAGCCTGCGTGACCTCAGCGAACTGCCCAGCCTCCCCACGCCCTTCTCCCTTCTTTCTGCAGGACCGGTCTGAGCCCACGCACACACCGAATGCCGGGGCAACCGCAGGAGTCTCTCACGTCGGACAAGGGCAAAAGCTTAATGGGAAGCAGGAACACGAAGACTCCAACAGCTAATGAACAGTAACTCTCTGCTCTGGAAAAATACATCTCGCTACCATCTTCTAGCCAAGAGTGTCGGGCCACATTCTTGAAGCAACTTTCTTAGGACGGCAGATTGCCGATAAGAAACAGCAACATCAAAGAAACAGCAACATCATGCATCAATGTTGAACCTGTATCTCATTTATCTTCCCTGCCGGGCCCTCTGCAAGCCAAAACACGCCCGGCTTCCCCGGTTGATCGAAGATGTTTCCAGGTCAAGTCGAGAGCTCATGAAATGAAGCAATACTGCCTGAATCCTCGCCCTTTCCGGTGGGATCCTATGTTCTAAGTCTAAGTTCTAGCATTCTAGTAGCCACCGAAGCTAGGAACGGCGCATCGTTCCCCGAGGGAGCCGCGTTTCGAACATAGGCTGCTTGTAGCCACAGCTCTGTAGCTCCCGCGGTGGTCCGCTGCAGGCTACAGACAGAAGGCTGCGACTTCCGAGGCTCCTTCGTTCGATGTGGGCGTCATCCTTCTCGTCCACGATTGCTGTCTCGACCGCATATAGAGGTCTTCGAACTGGTACCTCTATGTACCTGGAATCCTCCATCCTCCATCGTCCCGTCGTTAAGCAAACCTGCGGGGCGTCCTCAACCCGGTGCCCAGAGAGCCGCCATCTTAGCATCCTCGATATTCCTCTGGCGCTCGTGGGGGTGTGGTCGCTCTAGTTGGTCTTCGGTCTTGTGACGCGTGCCCTCCTCGGCCAAGTCGATTCGATCATACTCAATGAAAACGTGTAAACACAGCCACGCCATCGCAAGTACCCAGTATATCTGGCGGTTCGACTTGCGCATTGCAGGACAGACTTGCAAGTGCCGGGGCCCCAGCCACAGCACCGCCATTGATGGCACTCTGAATGTCTTCCATGGATGGCTGCAGGCATACCTCATAAGGTGAAAGCTGGTACCAACATGCCAGCGACGTCGCCCAGGCACTGGCCCCGAGTCCATCCAACTGCAGCTCCACTTCAAAGAATGCCGGCCTAGCCACGGTCCAAGGAGACAAACTCATGATGTGGAGTCAACACAGAGTATCGGAGTATGATGGAGTATGAGTGGACGGCGGGGTGGAACCGTCTTCCAGCGGGCGAGCGGAGAGGCGCTCTTTCACCTGCAGACTGCGCATGCGTCGGGTGTTATCTTTGCCAAAATATGGCCTTGTGCCTTGTGCAGGGACCGTTTCGTTGCTGCCAGGAGGGACTGGTACATGCTCCAGTTGTAGTGCGCCTTCACCTGCTGTCTCGATCAAGGAACTTGCTCGCTCAGTCAAGTCGGGGCCTTGATGATCTCACTCTCGGAAATACGACGCACGTGCGCATCCAGGGGGAACCTTTGCATTCGGAAGGGCCCAAGACAAAGGGAGTAGTCAGAGAGGGAGGGAGCTGGAGCAGCTACTGTAGTGGGAAAGAGGCAGAGGACAGAGTCAGAGCTCGGCGGCGCGGCGGCCTTCACTGACCTCAAAAAGTTCCTGTGTGCCGTTGCTCCGCCCGGGCTGAAGCGCTTGGAAGAGCCCAGAACGGCTCAGGTCGAGAAACGACCGTGCTGATGCAGCACCGCTTAAGAATCAGGCGCAACTATCGTACCCAGCATGTCGTTGACCTTTGCTGCACCGGACCGACGGACTGTAGAATGCGGGGGAAGACGCTTGTTCTAACAAGCGCCTGCTCCTGATGAATGTCATCGAGTGCCTGGGGCTACCACAGCAGCCTCAATCTCTTGGTTTTTCGCCACTAGCCACTCCCTCAGCTCGAGCGGAGATCGTATCAGCGGAACAATTTTCGCAACATGGACCAACAGAATATTAGATGGTACATACGATTGCTGTGTGAGTTTTGTCTCGGCGCCACACGTCGTGTGTCGAACATGCCTTTCTTGAATGTCGACCTCGTTTGAGTGCTACGCCACAATGCCAGAATACATTCATGTCGCAAAGACCATCTGGAAGCACAAGCAACCCATGTTTGCAGTTCAGCAGGGGCTGCAGGAAGTGATGACTTGGGTAGTCTCATTCAGGATGCCCGTTTTGGACGAAGCATTGGTCAATCTCGTGCTTAAGGTCCACGGTATATCTCCATAGAGGATCAGGGTCAGGGGCCGGACCTTTTTCGAATGTCATGCCAAGACTTGCTCATCCTTTTTGGGGGCGCTGAATCAAGCAACGTCTCCAAGCGCAAGCTATATACGGGCCGTAAGCAATGTCACCACAAGGCAAGCCATGCTCGCTTCACTCAACTAGCCTGGGTCAGGAGCTGCGGCCTGCTCAATGACACCAGCTCTGGCGAGGCGGCGAGGCGGCGATGCTGCACCACGAAACAGATGGAAATGTTGTCGGCATTGTCGAATACCTTTAGTCACTGCAGTCTTCATTGAGGCACCAGCGCACTGCGATATTAGCAAGGCCCAAACCAGGGCATTGTTGGCTTCAGCCGGGATATGGCTGCACCTCAATTCGCAGGCAAGCGTGCACACACCCGCCCACACCCACACAGACACGAAGAAGCGACCGAACCGAAGGCAACCGTGCCCGAGCGAGCCACGTTGACCGCCTGAGGCTTTCCCTGCGGGTTTAGCCCGACCTGAGCGCAGGCCGCAGGCTGCAGGCCGGGCCAGATGTTGCGGCTGCCAAGACGCAAAGATGTACGTTCGTTTGTTCGTTGTCTTCGCCTGTTGTTCTCGCTTTCCCCACCTCGAAGGTGACCATCTGGCCCACGTTCAAGTTCTTGGGCGTGACCTCTCTGCCGTGAAGGAACACATCGCAGCCATACCTTGGATGTTTCTTGGCATCGGTTCTCAAATTGATTTGCAATGGCAGGTCCAAGTGGCCAGGCTCGTACCTGCTCGCAAGCGATGAAGCCATAGTTGTTGCCAGGATTGAAGGACTTGATCTGTCCAGTGCAAACTTCGCCGGTGCCTTGGATCCAGTTTGTTCTGAAGCCCATCCTTGAATCCTTCAACCTTCCGGAGACGCATTCTCAGCATCTTCGCCACATCTTGACAGGTGGCCAAGAGGTTTTGTCGCTGCCTTGGCTTCTATGCAAATTAAGAGTGTAAGGAACGATTCGCAACGCTGGACAAGCTGTCGACTCATCACCGAGCGTCTTTGGGCTGCTGCGGCTCCAGCATAACTTGTTCAGTGAGGTCGCCCGGGGTGGGCTCCCATAGTTCGTCACAAGGGGCAGCATCGGATACCTGAACGAACAGCGCACAGAGCCGACAACTTGTTCTCGGGCGGATGCACTCCGGCTTACCATCGAATGCTCAATCACAGCGATTCCTGAGCTCCAGACGCCTGAAATACCCTTGATATCTGCACATGCCACAGATTTCAGCTGGTATCCCGTCCCCGATATACCCTTGCACTTGTAACGTGGGACAAACATCTGCCGCTTTGCGGGGTCGGAGCACTTCGTTCCCGTCTCCTACCGCCTTCACCGCCTGCTTCTCCCCCCTCCCCCCC
>BGNK01000611.1:36081-62498 GCA_003297005.1 Symbiodinium sp. clade A Y106
ACGCCCCCCCTGGCAGATATACGACATGGCCCAATAGGCAGCTGCGCACTTTCTGGCTTCTCCCGCTGGTTTGCGTTGCAGCCTGCACCGTGGTTTCTATGCCAGTGCCTCGTCTGCTGGTTCCCACTTGGACCCAGCAGCGCGGTTTCTGTTATACGGCTTTCCTGGACACGTTTAACCTCGCTTTCTGCGTGAGGGCATTGTCCCTGGTCATACAAGACGCCCTGTTCTGATATGACGACGCCACAATATCCCCCATATGCGTGTATACATACATATATGTATATATGTACTATACATGATTATTTGTTTATAGTTATTGAAATTTATTCTTTTTGTTTATATCTATTTATATTTGTTTGTTAATATCTATACGTATAGTTCTAGTAGATATCCGAAACCTTAGTGTTGAAAAAACACAGGCCCGTATTTCGACGCGTTGTGTATATCTGCCCACCTCCCAGAATCCACACCTTTAGTCTGCGTAGGTCTAGTATGTCGGTACATGTCTGCATGCATGTACATGCATCCACACATGTACGTGGTGACGTGCTCGTATTTCGCACATGCTGCAGAAGGCAGACATACAGCCGGAAGGAGCACGCGCAATAAATGAAGCAAGAAGAAGAATGACGCTATGACATTGTTCCTCGAGGCAGTCTCAATAAAAACAAACAAACCAAAACCCACAAACAACGATTTCAGAACGTCAGAAATCGCACATTTCTCGGGACAGTCCCAAAAAAAACAAAAATACCAAAACCCACAGGCCCAAACATGAGCATATTCCTCGAGACAGTCCCACAAAAAACAAAACAAGCAAAGAACCCACAGGCCAACACATGAGCATATTCCTCCTAGCAGCCCCACCAAAAGACAAAAAAAACAAAAAAGCTAAGATTCCAAGCTATTCCGCACTTTTGGGACTGTCTCGAGAGATATGCTCATTCCTTGGCTTATGGATTTTGGGATTGTTGGGGACTGTCTCGAGAAATATGCTCTCTTTGTAAATCGTTGATTTTCTAGGTTTTCGGGACTCTCTCGAGAAATATGCCCATTTCTTGGCGAGTCTTGGCATTGTTCTTTTGGGACTCTCTGAGACATGGCCTTTGGCATAGATCCAAATCTTTGCTTTTTCGGGTACTTCCTCGAGATATACGCTAACTTCTTGGCCTGTGGGCTTTGATGTTTTTGGCGTTTTGGGGACTGCCTCGAGGACTATGTTAATTTTGGCTTGCCGGTTTGTTTTTCTTGAAGTGTTTGGAGAAATGGTCGTTGGAATAGTCCGAAATCTTTGCTTTTTGGGACTGCCTCAGGAAATATGCTCATTTGTTCTCGGCTGTGTTTTTCTTGTTTTGCGGTGCTGCCTTACGGAAATACGCTCATTATGGTGTGACAAGGTACCTTCTCGGAAGGGAAGCAGATGTACGTCATACATAACTGTATAGGCTTGGCCAGGCGTGGCGAAGCCAGATCGCTTGCATACCATTAGGCGCACGAATGCAGCAACAACACAAATCCTTGCGAACAGTGAGAAATTTTCAGTTCTGCTCCATGCGTATCGAGAAAACCTTTACATGACACTCTGCAAACATGTTTCGTTCTACATAAATCAGTGTGTCGCTGTTCTGAAAACACAAGGAAAAGTTTGGTCAGCATTCGCTTAACAATTGCTTACCACATGATGTTACGTATGATTACAACTTATAACGGCTATTTCTCGCATTTGCGTAATCAACACATCGTTTAAGTTTACGTCAGTGATATGTGTTTGTCGATCTCCCCTTTGGTGTCTCATTCATGTGTCTGTGTTTACACAAGCTTGCCTTAAGTGAAAACGCCATGATGGACTGATACGTGCTTAGCATGCAATATTTACATAGTGTTTAGGCTGCGCTTCAGGATTATGTATCAGTAACTAAGCCTTGCACACCTACTTTTCAATACTTTAATATAACTATTGTCTAGCTCCCTTCTACAGAAAAGAGAAGCTTTCAATTAGCCTTCATTATACTTCTTCGTCTAGTACGTGAGGGCACCATAAACTCAATCAGCATTTCACACTCTAGACTTTAGATCTATCTGACGATGAACGAAGTTTCATGAATGATGGAGGACAAAAACATGCTGAACTGCTAACTCATCTCAAAGCAAACCCAATATTGGCTTCATACCAACTAAAACAGAAGCATTAATTTCAAGTTTCTCAATATTAGATGGCAGGTGCTGGCAACTCTTACATACGTCACATGAATACCCGATGAGCAGTACTAGGTATGACTCTAACACAAGCAGTAACACATGCATCGTAATTACTCTCCGAACATTAAATGGCAGGCATTACTGGTAACTTTTGCATGCGTGAGTTCTACGCCGCTGGGTTTCTTTGGGGTGTGTAGTTCGGGGCTGATGGTTTGAGCCGCAAGTTCAGTGCATATATTTAATTAATTATCTTTTTCTATTTACTTAATTAGAGATTTAGACAAGAATGCATAGCACGAACTCGTCATCGAGTTCGTGGGTGGCTTAATGCTGTCAGGAAGAACGCTGATGGCAATACTTTGATGCTTTATTGCTGTTCCGATGTTGCGAAAGAGAAAGGCAGAACTGTCGTACTCATGGATGCGTGCGGTTGAGAAGAACGCTGACGGCAGTGCTCTGAGGCAATATTTCTGCTGCAGTAGCGCAGACGACAAGGGCAGAATAAAAGAGCGGATTCTACAAGGCTTTAATGTATATTTATACTGATACGTAATATGATATCTTTATTTGTCATTCAATCTTATAGTCTACACACACACATTCAACAATGCTCCGGTGTGCGTAAGGCTTGTGAACAGTCCTCTGTTGTCGTTGGGGGGGGCGGAGACTTGTCCTCCCCACCCCTGTTGCATGCACTGGGCCCTGCTTGATGCATGTATTCGTCGATCATGGTAGCACATGCACATGGGCTGCTGAACACTAGCAGGCACAGTTTATGGACAAGGGCATGGGTAAACGGTTCTGGTTCATAACAACTTGAGACCTGTGGTACTGGTGGTGATCTTTTTTCGTTCACCAACCATGGGGTATCACGCTTGAACTTCACAGGAAGCAGAATTCACGGCAGCACCAACATGCGAATGCAGCTGCAAACCGTCTTGAGCGAACTGTCTCTGTCTCGCTTAGTACGCACCCCTCAGACTGCTGTTGAGCTGCATTCGGCTTCCCTTCACGATTCAGCACTGCATTGAAAGAGACGGTCGACCCAGCCGCAAGCTTCGATGCTATTTCCTTGCCAACGTATACCTCGGAAGTCGATGCTTTCGAAAGTACTCGCAAGAAGGGGACCAAACGATTCACTCTGCACAGTAGGGTCTCCCACACAAGGTCTGTTCACAAATCATGCCACCTTGATCTTTTCTTGGTAATTACTCCGTTCGTTCTCCTGCCTAGCGTGGTTCGCACGTCGCGCACCGTGAGAAAAGCACTTCTCAACTCTGTGGCAGCTACATCTCGGTCCAGAAAGGTCTTGACCTCCTCACATTCGACGAAGCAGTGTCCATTTGCAGTTGTCTTGAAAACGCCTTTCCTGAGCTCACACTCGATGACCCATGCCACGATCCGACTGCAAACGAGAGTCAAGGCGAAGCCCGGGGTGCCTTGGCTGAGCTCTGAGATGCTGTGACAGCCGTCCTGCCATGAAGCCGCAGCCCGGACCCTCCGCAGCTGAATAGAAACAGCTGCCCTGAAATATGCACTATCTGTGCATCCCGGATGTCAAAAGTCCAAGGCGCCACATTTCAACCGCAACAGGTTGGCAGCTTGAGGCTTCTGATCGTCTGACAAGGAGAGGCCAAAAGCAACAAGGTCTCCTCAATTCAATTCGCAAAACAACAGCCGGGTTTCCTGTAGTCCAACTCGAGCAAAGCATTGCTGCTACATGTTCGGAATTCTGCAGATTAGTCCTGGTCCAGCCAGGCTTTGAGCGAGGACTTGCAGCGTCACGAACACATCATGCCTCAGCTGAGTTCAGTTGTTCCAACAAAAACCCTCTACGATTGTGCCAAGGAGCCCGAAACGCTCTCTGACCGGCTTGCAATCCTGAGGCTGCTTTTTTCTCACCATCTGAATATTCCATATACAAAGAATACACTGCCTCGTACATTCCTGGAAGTCTGCCTATATCAGCGTACGGATGTGGTTGAATCAAGCTCAGCCGGATCAAACCCCAATGGCCGTGCATCAAGGGCAGGCCAGAAGACAGGGTCAGGGGCCATATTGGGGCGAAGCCTCCCTGCATCCTGGCAGGAGAAACACGTAGACGAGTGTGTAGCAATAGAGACGGGGCCTAAACAATGCATCCATCCGTGGGCAGATGCTTGGATGACAAGTCAATGTTTCCGTCGCAGTCAGTAGCTAGACGGACCGCTATCATGGGGACAGACGGACGGTTAAAGTGCACGTAGCGAACGAAAAAATTGGGCATGCGCCTGGGACACTACCACTTCGGGAAATGCAGGACACTGGAAGTCCAGGAACTGCAAACAAGTCGCAATGAAGCCACATTCGCTCTCCTGGGCTCTTGTTCACACAAAACGTTGGCCTGTGCCGAGCAAAGCCACCCGTCTCACAATCCAGGCCTTCTGGATGGAAGAGAGATGCGAACGGCAAGGACTTGTGTCACCACAGCAGGGGGCTCTTCTTGCATGTTCTGGCGGGGTTCCGGAAAGACGCTGATCACGGTCCCCGACAATACCATCAGAGCCTGATAGCATTGACAGGGCAAATTGGGCAGTGCTCAAAGCACTAGCCTCTCGATTCTTGACCCTTCCTAGCGGTCCTAGCAGATCGCAGTCACATCTGCATGCGATGCAGCGGTATTGAAACGGCGCCGGCTTCCGGCAAGGACAAAACCCATACAATGAGCACATGGGCAAAAGTTCAACCGCACAACAGCTGTGCGTGTGCCTGCCCTGGAGCTGCTGGACTCGTGCGCCTGCCTGCGTGTGCTGGGCGGTTGCCGTTCGAAGCACGTGAATCATTGGACAACGCGTTGCTGCACATGAAACTACCCCGTGCTACAGGCATGATGCAAAGATGTTTGCTTGCATGCATGCGTGTACAGAACCGTGGGCGAGAGTTCCGGAATTCGTTCTATCGAAAAAGACGAGCTTCCAAAAATAGACGCAAAAAACTTCACGATCGTGGTCGACAGGTGGGTGACCATCCCTCTTTATCCAGGCACTGCTTTCCCGCACCTGTGTCCAGCCGCTGCCGCTTGTGTGGCGGCGGAGTCATCTCTTGTTGTTGACAGCCATCTGTAAGTGAACGCACCTCAAGGAATACTTGCAAGCGGAGGCGTGCGCAGTGACGCGAGTCCCCCGACAAAGCCAGGAGGCATTGATTGCTTGTGGCTGACCCTTCAGCGAAAGCCCAACTTCGAATTGCACTGTTTCGCCAACGTAGTGGCCAACAAATTCTCTGCCTCAGGCGGATGGCTCTAGCTAGCTACCTGCAACATCTCAACGGCAACCTGTCCTTTCCGAGTAGCCATGCATAAACGTGTCGCAGCCGTACAAAGCCTTGACCTCCTGGCCGCTAGGGAATTGCCAGAACTCTGCTGGCGAAGCAAGGAAATGCCACTAACAACAAGGAAAACCATTTCGGCATCTGCTTCAAGACCTCAGGCCGCTAGTCCTGGCTTCCCGAAGTCAGTTACTGTCTGTACTCGGTACCTCGCAGTCGATGAAACCGTAGTTGTTGCCTCAAGGCATCATTCCCACTTGCAAAAGAAAAAGGTATGGACTCACGACAACCACATTGTCAAGCAAAGCCGAGAGTCTATCATTGAATGATTTGATGAATCCTCGGCAGAACTGCACCTTCCTTCACAAGTAGTAACGAGGAACGAGGAACAAAAGCCATAGCCATAGCCCTAGTGCCCTAGTGAAAACTTGGACCACGGTCAGCAAGCCCACAGCGGTGCAGGGTGCCAGTCGTACATAACAAAATACATGTGACTGTTTCCAAAATTCGACGAGAGTCCAGAGCTCATCATGCCACTTGGGACAGGCCTCGCAGACCCTGCCCGGGAAGAACTTGTGACGTTACATGTCTGCACGGGTTCTGCGTTGGGCCCGGGTTCGGGACTATTTCGAATGCCATGCCGAAGCTTGCTGAAACAGACTTTTCGATTCCACTTGGTGTGTCGAGGCTTGCGACTGACTGGCGTGGGTTCTGCGGGGGCTGCACCTTACTGTTCCAAATGGCTGTGCTTCTTGCGCAGGATTTCGCTGGAACAAGGCAAATTGCCAAGAGACGATACAGCTCCAACCAAATCCTCCCGGGGGGGCACAGTGTCAACCGCAGACGGGACTCCCAGATCAGTGTGTTGTATCAGTGCTTCCGTTGCTTTGCCGCGCCCTCTTTAAGAACGTTTGCGCCCTGCGCGCTCTTCCTTGCAGCTCTTCCTTGCAGCGGCTCAACGGACCTGGTCGTCGTTTGTACTTCGATGGACCTCTGGTCTCAGGCCTACGTCTGAGTTGCTCCTTGCTCCGATGCGTTGCAAGACTGGGCCTCGCTCTCGGCAGATGCATGAGCATGCTTGCATGTATCTTCTTAAGGAGTTTGGCTCATTGCGCTCCAAGTTGACGTCGTGGATTCCGGCACTCTATTTTGCGCCAAGGTCCACAGCAAAGGGTCAGCCAAAGCTCCATGTTGCACGGAGGTGGGGGGAGTTCTTCCTCTGCAGAAATATGAGACAGTGCCTGGTGACATCTGCTAGTCGTCAGTGCAGCGTGCCAGCAGCACGCGAGAACTTCCGAAGCAAGGCACTCGCCAGATCACGGTCCGAAGATGTGAAACCCCCCTACTTCCGAGGATCATCACTCTCATCATCTCTCACCCAATCAACGTCATAACACCAGCGAGGGTCGGGCTTGGCCTGGAAGGCGAGAGGAGAGCTCGCTTCCTGTGTGGCCTTCCGCACCTTGCACTTTGACCTGGCAATGCACTCAGAACAGACCAGTCTGAAGAGCACGCTGAAGGGACTGAAGGGACCTGAGCCCGCGCGGCCCAGACTTCTTCCGGTGCAAGATCGACCTGAATTGGAATGAGATCCACGGACAAGCAGTCCAAACGAACCCATGCAGACACAGATGTTCGAGTACTCAATGCCACACAACAAGAGCCCTAGAAAGCATGCCGGTCGACTTGCTGTGAGAGATCTGGCGGAATAGGGGACCAGTCTCGGCCACACTCGGCCATGTCAGAAGCATTCCTGGGAGACACTCAACTCGCACACAACATCTCCAGCTCCTAGCGCAAGCAAGCTTCGGCATGCCCTGCGCGTTGAGAACGACGTTGAAGCCTACAGTTCCCAGTCCACGTTTGGAAATCGGCTTGGTTCCAGTGTTTAAGAAGCAGAACTTGTGGTGCCAAGAAACTAACCCTCTGACCAGGTGCGACAGAGCAAGCAAGGTCTTTGTGTACATAGACATCACCTTGAGAGCAGATGAGTTCACTGTCCAGCGAGAGCCCTGCTACTCCAGCTCTTCCTGCACTGTGGCATGTCCAAGTGGCGGCCGAAAAAAGCTTTCACAACATCGCTTTCTATGAAGCCATACCCCAAGCTCCCGCGCTTGAAGACACCGCTCCTTGCAAGCTGACGAAGCAGCAAAATCAAGAGGGGTCATGTAATCGCTTCCATGCCCCTTGTGGTGCTGGTTATGCGGCTTCCACTTGCTCGCAGCTGAGCGCAACACACAGGAGCTCGAGATGCTTGATTTTCCGAGCTAGCTCAATACTCCGGCGATGGCCATGCCCATAAACCCCAGCTCCATGCCGTTCGAAACTTGATTTGGAGAAAATGGAATAAGGGCTCGTGTGCGGATGTGCATCTTCGAGATGGTGGGGCCCTACGAGTCGAGCAACTCAACGAGAAATCTGGGACACTTGCTTGTTCTCTGCAGCTGGCAGAATTGGCCGCATGCAATTCGGAGTCACGCAGCGCTGGTGGAAATTACTGTCCTTTGAGGTGCATGAGCCTTGCCCATCCCTAAGGCGTCTAAACCTGTTTCGTTGTTCCTTTCTTGTACTTAGTACTTTTTAACTTGTGAAACTGGTTCGCACCACCCCGAGGCACAACTCCCAGAAGCTTTTAAGCCTCGCAGCAGCGCGTATGCGCCATCCACGAAACACCTGAGTCGAAGCATTGGATGCGACGCCTCGCAGGGAAACTACCACACCCAAACACTTTTCACGACACCAGCCATCAGACAGAACATGAGTATGCCGCACCTGTGGAAGCCCTTTGTTGGAAACGTGGATGAAGAAAGCGACTACATCACCAGGTCCCGCGACACCGGAATGTAGCACGTTCTCGAAAACATATACGTCCTGGCTCAATGCGCTCAAGAGCAAAACCAAGTATGCAGTTTCGGCTTTCTCCCTTCATCTCGTGGGAACCATCAGACAGCATAACAGCGGACCACATAGCAAAACATTTGTCCGCTGCCTGCCCACAACTTGCTTTCACATCGGGACAGTAGATGAAACCGGACCTTCTTGCCTGCGCATCCGAGAGGAATGGCAACTTGTTGCAAAAAACACAAAACAAAATCCCAAGCAAACGGTCACATGCTGCGGCGGGGATGCTGGGTTGTAGCTTCTGACGAGACCCCAGTACACCTCAGTCACGGCCGAGCTGTGCAGCAAGCACATTACCTCTCAAGATTCTCAAGCTCAAGCAACAATAGGTTGTATGTTACTACAGATGCTCTCGGCAACGCAGCCACACCTGCTATGCTCTGTTTGCGTGACTGTTGTTTGGACGGCTGGAAATTAGGTACTGTCTTGCCTCCAGGCTTATTGGTCTTGCATGGGAAGGCAGCTCCCCACCAGACTTCTACGACCCACTTGCTCAAGCACTACAAGTAGCACTCCTTCTAGCACGCAGCAAGTCCACGACGCGGTCTTCATGCGTCGTAGCTTAGGTAAGTCGGACGGATACCACCATGAGGCTTTCTTGCGCTGAGACTGCTTGGGTCTGCCTATTAAGCGAAAGCACCTGTTCCCCAGCCTGCCTTTTTTGGGCAGCTTGCCGAACATCACGGCCTGACCGTCACATAGGTGAAGGCAGGTCATAGGTCCGAAAAGCTCTGCCAACCTTGCGGGCTGTCATCCGCGGCATCAGCTTCGAAGCTCGCTCTGCCACGCTTGCGTCCGGCGAAAGCTTCAGGAAGGCTAGAAGGCCTCCCAATCATCTAGAGACCGGGCTTTGCACCGCTCTTCATGCGGTCTCTGCCTGCTTGGAGTTGGCTTCAGGGGTACGGGATTCCATAGTCTCGGCGGTCTTGCCCTTGGGCCAGTAGGATCCCGCACGGCCATGCTGATCCACTCGCAGCTAAGGTACTCTTCTTTTGGCCTCGCAAAGGCCAGCGGAGGTGGCTGTCGCACGTCTTGAATGGAACTGGATACACCTGAGCTTGAAAGCCACTGGTTTGCTGATCATTGCCACGGTGTGGAATCAACCAGGCCCTCCTGTCCTGTTCCTTGAAACTCTGTGGCAGGATAAACGGCTCCGTACATATCGCTTGCCACCACCTCGAAGACCCTGCCTTCACTGCCCTCATCCACGGCAGACTCGTCGGTCCCGACCTCCACGAGCCTTGCTGCTCAGTCAGACCGTGCACTCACACAGAACAATCCCTTCGTTGCTTCCAGGGAGCTGGTACGCCATGGTACGCCAAGCAGGCTTGGGCTAGCGAAAGTGTCCATGAATGCCCGACGACATATCCATGTGGTGCCGGAATGCACCGGATCACATGACTTCTTAAACGAATGCAGCTGTGTAGAGTGATGTGTTGAAATGCAAAATATGCAAAACAAAACCGACTAGGCCTGTCTTCGATCTTTGCCTGAAGATTTCAAGGTACAGTATGTCAAGTGTCAAATCTTGTGATACCTCTCGCTGGTCATTGGGGCATGGTTCGACCTTGGGCCTTTCACAGTGTCTCGTCTCATGTCAAACCGACCTGGACCAAATCTCGACTCGGCCCAGATCTGTCGCAGCTGTGCAACTGTGCATGTTTCAGATCATTCAGAATTTGCATGCATCCGCGAACAAGAGGTGCCGTGTGCCAACGAAAACCAGCGAAGTGCCGCCATGGCTCACAGTCGGCTCTACAAAACTGGCTTATCCAAGGGTCACTGGAACAACGTTTCTCCAACAATTATAACAGGTCAGCCGCGATTGGAACTAGAGTACTACAGTGTATGGAATGAACAGACACGCATAAAGCTGTCTGAGGCCAAGGCGAAATCATCAAGACTCACGAGTCTGTTGTCCTCATGTCAGAGCATCCCTTTGCAGAAAACCAAGGATCTTCGCTTCTACGATCTCCGTCAGGGCTTACAAGAAGAGACCAGGCATTCCCAGCAACAAGACCAGACGCAAGGCAGGGAGTGGCAGCTTTGCCCGAAACCACGGACTCAGGAGAGATCAGGCGGGACACAGGTGCCTGGAGCTGGCTCGATCTAAAGCCAGAAGCTAGAGAACCTGAGATATGGGCACAGGGCGACTCGAATGGGTGCATTGCAAGCAGCATTACACTACAGCCTAACTCTGCCAACACTTCAGGCCACTCCTCAGGCAACTCGGCCAATAGAACGTGAGACACCAGGCGCAGGTTGGCATCAACCTCAGTGACAAGGTTTCCAGCCCCGTCCCAACATGTCCCAATCGTCTTGCGCGTGCATCAGTCCAGCGGGTCACAAGCCACTTTTCACGCTGCAGCATGGATCACTTCTCGGCAGTCCAAGTCGGCGAAACTTCTCACTCCTACTGGGCCTGGGAGAATCCACGCAGCGCGGGTAGATTTGAAGTTCTGCGATGAACGGTGTGGCGTGGTCACTGGCTGAGGTGTCCGTCATTCGCCCTGTACCTCGCACATGATACCCAGTAACAGAAAAGCAGCCACCACCACCACAATGTCATATGGTAGCCAACCAAGCTCAATAAACCCAATTCTCCCTGCTACGAGTAACAGACTACAAACTAGTAACACAACAGCCTGCAAACATGTCGCCGAACTGGCACTCACACTCTAGAGTCTCGGACTCTAGTCTCATCTCGCTGACAAGGAGCCACACCCTGACTGTCCAGGTAAGCACTTGGAGGGTACTTGGCCGGCCCTCCACCGGCTCCGACTGCAACTGGCATCCTTGTTGAGAAGACATCGGCCGACATCCGTCTACCGTGGGGTCCGGTCTTATCAGTCCAAGCATCTTGAAGTCAGCTGTCGCATTGAAGAAGAATGCAAGGGAGCTTCGCGGATGGTCCTTACATAGGTTGATGCTGGCAAGGCATAAGTCGTTTTGTCTACAGAAGCCAGTTCGTTCCAAACTAGGCGAGGTGCGCTGGCATTCAACACGTAATGCCGTGCGGATTGGAATGTGTCCTTAAGGCTTTGAAATTCTTTGAACATGGAAGAGCCCGCCTATGAAAATAGCTTCATCCTAGCAAGTGCACCTCAACTGTTGCCAAGACTCGTTTGAAACTTGCCGCAGGATTTCCCCTGCATTCACGACCAAAGCCCCGGGCTTTGTAGGAACGCGCACCCACCGCTCCGAGCAAAATGCCCAAACCTGCTAGTCAGATGGAGAGCAGAGAGAAATCACTGCCAGGGCCCGGAGCGATTCCTGACCCTGCGAGTCAGTCTTGGAGTCCAGATTAAGGAAGCTTGGCCAACCGGAAGCTTTTTAATTGACGCTCACACTCGGCAATACCAGGCGAGGTCTTGAGTACGATTCTAGTTCGACGGTTCACGCATTGTGCGAGCTTTGCCTGTTGTAAGTGTCGAAGATAAGCACAACGTTGCATTTCCGGTTTAAGTACTGCAAGTACCGATGCGAGCCGGTGTGAAGGCTGCTGTCTCTCTCTCTCTCTCTTTCTTTCGCCTCTCTCTCTCTCTCTCTCTGCCGTGCCATCATCAAGAGTCTGTAGGTGGAGGGATTTTTTCACGTTCTTTGGTGCACTTCGCAAAACCTGGCCAAAGAGCGACACACACAGAGCCGGCCATCCTGCCCTGGGACGCGTGCCTTTCAAGGAGTTTAATTCTTACCGCCTCACCCTTCATGCTTCTGATGTAGAAGTATGCAGAAGTGTGATCAAGTACGCACCTGAAAGTCAAAGTGTTGCACTGGTTACATGAGAAATAAGACCCGTACAGTGTCTGGGTTGCCTTGGGCACATGTGCCGGCATTCTCACCTCCTTAACCCTACCGAAGAGCAGCTGCTGATGAAACCAAGGCACGACGAGGCTAGACTCAATCTCAGACCGGTGCAAGAGCGTAAAGAAGGATGTGTCGACGTGCGGCGCAATTCCGTATTGGCCATCCTCGTAGCCTTGCGAGGCAAGGCAGGAGGGATCTAGCACTTCCGCACCGTCTCCATTACTAAGGCGAGCCTGAACAGGCAGGATACCTTGACAGCCTCAACCTCCACAATGGCGATTGAAATGCCGGATCCAAGTATGAATCGGCTTCACCTAGAGCTGCGGAGAGAAACGGCAGCAATTTGCGAGCCAGTTCCTCCATGGCGGCAGCATACTGCTCCACCCTGCTCCTCCATGCCATCCCAAGCTCACGGGGCCAGGGCATATCTTCCAACCGAATGTTTCTTGGGCCATGCTCACGCTTGACGATGAACGCCTCAACCACGTTTCCTTTCGGCCTCCTTGGAAGCTTACGGCTATGCAGCGGCAGATACCCAGTACCGGAAGGGAACCTTCCCTGGTCCATTGTATACTGTTGCTTGACTTCACAAGACAAGCTCCCAAACTCTTCAATGAGTCGGGTCCCGGCATCCAAGACATCATGTTCGACACCGTGGTTTACCAGAAAGAAGAACCCCACTTTTTTACAGGCATCGCGCAGCTTTGCCACAAAACCTTCGCGGTCTTCGTGGCATGTGGCCCAGTCGATGGTCGGAATTTCGCTATCTGATGCAGTAGGAATGGTGTCCAGGCAGCTGGGAGCGGCCCAGCCGACTGCTTCCTTCTGCAGCGACGCCTCCTTGGCTTCCGCGTTGAACAGTGCCGCCTTGGCTTCAGCATGTTCGCCCTGGGCTCGCGCAGGGCTTCGGCTTCGGCTTCGTGCAATGGAGGCACGATCTCTTGCAGCTTCGAGAAGGCGACATAAGGCCCCCAAACCTGCAGCAGCTCCGTCTGCTCGCAGAGAATATTCCTCAAGGATCTGTCCTGATAACCGCTTGCTGCAACTGTCTTCGCAGCCACTTCGCCGCAACACAGTGTTCAAGCAATCACCCAGCTCGCCCAGAGAAAGTAGGCCGTCTTTGTCAACATCAAACTCTTGCAAGCAATCTTCTGCCGACGGTAGCCGGAGTCTGATCTGGGCCATGGCAAAAGACTGCTACCCATCTGTTCCTTCGTGTTTGTCTTTCACCCGCGGATGTTGTTACGTTGCGCATCTCCTCGTGCCACTAGGTTGCGTGATGTTGTGTGGCTGGCTCTTGTTCAACGAGTTGTCGGCAGGCCAAGTGCCCGCCACGCGACTCCGTGATGTACCATCAGCATTCCTTCGTGCTCCCGCCTCAGACCCTCTAACTGTGCCACGCTGGTGGTGTGCATTCGCCTGACACCGTTAACAAAGCGCACGCATCAATTTTGCAGCTGTTCCTGTCAACTGCACGACCTGCACGGGATGTTGCACTGGACTGCTCTGCACCAATGAAGCTCGCTTCGAAGCCAGGTGCAGCCGCAGAAAATCTAACGGAAACGACGAAACCAACCGTCAATCATTCACCAGGCTGGCTTCGAGAACGCTATCTTGCTTGTCGCACAACAGTGTCGCACAACTGGAGCTGGCTGAAGGAGTCGGGGCCCAATTGAGGTGAAGGACTCAGGAAGCGGTCAATGGTTCGGATGAAGCTCATCCGATTGCTCTTTAGAAGACTGCTTGCGTTGCACTTTCACAGATATCAAAACGAGGCTAAGACGTGTCACCGATTTGAAAAGCAGTCTGGCTAAGCCATCACTGGATGTGGCACCCATCAGAACAGCAAACATGGTGCTCCACACGCACTTGGTCCAACTCCTCCTCGCACTGGTCACGGTATTCACTTACGAAGGGTCGACAGCGTCTTACTTGTAGATAATTATCAATACTTGGTGATTGGATCCGCATTTCCCTATGCAGCAACCTCAAAGAATACGCTCCGGAATAGGGCTTTTACGTCGAGATTTCTGTTTGTACCGACTAGAGTACCGACCCAGCCTTCAAAACACCTGAACGTGCCACTGGATGAAGCGACTTCAGCGGTCCTGTGTGCACGGCACTTCCACGTGGGAAGAGACATTGATGTCCTCTTCCACCAGGCCGTTCCTGGCTTTGCGGCTTTGCGCATGCACAAGGAACGGGTCCAAACATGGCAGGCCTGGAAACGGGCTGCGCGTTGAGGATGGGAGACTGGCCTGGTGTGCGCATGTCTCGGCAAAAAGTTTTACGTAAGTGGGCCTTGGGGATCCCTTGATCTCAGAAGCCAGACCCACGCTTGTTCTGATAGCAAGCGGTTTGCTGCGCTTCCGAGCTCCATTCTCCTGCAAGCCAAATGTGTTACACAGGCATCATGAAGTGGGACGACATGATCACTCCTCTTTGTCTATGTGCGAATCAATCACTCGAGCCTTAGCAACCGGATCGATTCCCGGATCATGCTTCGCTTGTTCGAAAAATCGTATGGCGCTTGAGGCCAATTCAGAACGAGGTTGCAAGCCACCGAATGCCCTAAATTCGCAGCAGAAAGCCAATTGGAAAGCAGATCAACAGAGTAGAGCCGAAAAGCATGATTTTCGACTCAAAGGGCTTGAGGATACCGGTTTCGACAACTGCCGTGGGAATACTAAAAAAAACACCCAACCCTGAGCGGGGCAGTGGGGTGGGAAGACTGTTGTAAACCTGGACTGGCGAACGGGAGTAAACACTCAGGAAATGGAAGACCGGATTGCGGGCTTAGGAGCGGCAGCATCCGCATGATGCTGCTTTACATCTCCATAGCCACCTCGAAGGTACTCGATCCACTCCTGCGTTGGTTTCGGCTGCCCCAGAACAAGCAGACGAACGCTGCAGGCCTCATAGGAGATTTTTCCGTCATGCTTGAGATCAGCCTCGTCCCTCAAGTCACATGCTTCGCCGATCGAGCGGCTTAAGTTTCAGGGCCGGCAACTTGCAAATATTCATCCAAGCAGCAACAGTGTCTGCACCTCGTTGCCTTCAAAGGTTTCACCCAGCACCTCCTTGAGGTTATCTACCTTCACAAAGTCTCAGATATATCGAACACAGAACCACGCCTAAAGGTCCAAGGCAACTCTAGACAGAACCCTGCGTGCTCACGAAGGCATGCTTGCACCCGTGGACCCTTTTACTCACCACGCAATTCCAAGCATGTGAAATCTTCCGCGTGCCGGCCAAGCGGCAGTGATGAAACCTGAGTTGTCGGTGTCAAAGCGACGGAAGGCCACCTGTCGCAGCAATGGACGACTTCGGTCCGGTCATCGGAAGACAGGCCCAGGCCCACTCCGGGAAAGATGCATTGCGAATGGTCCGTCCGTCTTCGCACTAAACAGAACAAAAAAATCTCCAGCAGGTCGGGAATTGCCCCAAGGAGCCGCACGTGCTCGCGCTGCACTCGCACTCACGTGTTGGCTCCGCCCCCGCCCCCTTCAGATGAACAGCCAGTTTCCGCTGTGGAGCCGAATGGTCGTCGGAACACGTGATGTCGAGGGCAGACACTGTTGCGGTTGCCACATGTCTAAATCGGGATGCCCGGGCGGCTGATTTCGTGACACGCAAGAAGCTATGTTGAATGAGAGCTGGCTGCCTCGGCGAAACCCTGCTTTCATGTCCCAGCAAGTGCGGACACGGGCTTACTACCTGTCCACAAGCCCCGAAGCACGACCAGGCCTTTAGAAGGTCGTCGTGAAGTGCTATCCTTGAAGACACCTGGTTTGCTCAGCTTACTCTACATGCAACTGCTGCAATCCAGTCATCTGTAAACACAGGATGCCGTGATTGCATGAATGGTATAAGCCTGTACATCAAGCTATATGTTGGAACACTGGTCCGGAACGAGGCCACCTCACACAAATACGCGCACGCACACACACACACAAACGATGTAAAGGCAGCGGTTGTCCACCACCGGGCGCAGGAATGCGAAGGATGTCGGATTCAACCGCTCAGCTGTTCCACGAACTCCAAATGCTTGTCTTGAAGTGGAGCATGTTCGTTTTGTACGAGTTACGCTACCAAGCCAAGCAGCAGGCGAAAACAAACTCAAACCATCCTTCCTATGAACCGGACAGCTTGACGCAACAGGTACATGTACTGCATGATACTGCATGGCTTTCAGATCTCCCCCCCTCTCATTCGCAGTGGAGCCACCATTGCGGCTAGGAACTCACGGTAGTTGACCTCGTCCTGCCGACGATTGGGTCAGGACACAAGACACTGCGAACTGAACGAGGGAAGTCCTTGTGGTTTGCATCCAAGGCTTTGAAAGCATTCCTTTCGCAGTAGCTGCACACGTGCCCAACATGAACGAGAGCGATGTCTGTTCTCAGCTGTGTTTGGGTACGATTTGTGTCTCACGAAGAACTGGTGACAGACTGACAACGTTCCGAAGCGCTGCCTCTCCCTGCTACACAGACGTTCATTTGTGATTGCTCGCTCTCTCTCTCTCTCTCCCTCTCCCTCCGTCTCCAGCACGGCATGGAATGGCATTGCGGGGCTCCAACAGAGTCAATGTTTCTTCCGAATGGGGCTCGAGAAAATACAACTTTACGGAACCTCGTCCGCTCTGCTTTCGCTGTTTCCTCAAACACTCCATCGCCATCTACGTGTACCACGTGCCCTCGACTACGACCTGGGATATGAACCACCCGGAACGAGTGCCAGGTCGAGAGTTTGTAACTGGAGTGGAGCTTGTCCTTTGGATTCAATGCAAGATTCGTGAGAAAGACACTCAGAAAGGAAAACGCTTGCAAAAGAATGAAAAAAACGGCAATCAAGAACGAACCATTTAGAATAAGTAACGGTTGTTCTTCTGTCACTGTGCCAGGGATCTCCAGAGTTGCATCGTCCATCTTGATGTTCTGCTCCACAGCCATCTTGAACCTGGACTGCTTGGCTCTTCTTTCACTAGACCGGTGGCTCAAGCAGCTCCAGTTGCCAGTCTTTTATGTCAGCGGCGACAGCAGATTGCCAAAAGGTCCAAGTAGCTCATTGATGGTGATGGTGCCACTTCTGTCTTTGTCAATCGCCAAGAAGGCATCCCGGACCTGGCGTCAGACGAAACTTTCCCAACTTCATGGCCTCGTTGTGGGCTGGCCTTGCTGCGCTCTTCCACACTGAGTGACCACGCCATCACACCCAGGCAAGCCCTGCGAAAGACAGACACCTCGAGCAACAGGCTCTCATAGATCTTTCCCTCAACAGCTCCTAACTGCCATGCGCCATGGCACTTTGGCAAAGTTGCAAAGGTCTTCGATCATTGCTTGGTCGATCAAGTTGTCCTTGCAGTGTTAACCATGAGTTCACCCTCAGAACCGTATCGGACTCCAAAACAGTGGCAGCCTCGTTTCACCGAGGCGACCAGACCCGCGAAAGCAGGACTTCTCCGATCATGGTTTTGATTAAAGAAAGCACTCCTGCCATCTGCTTCATTTCGTGAAGCCCGACCTACCCACCCGCCCTTCTGCCCACCCACGCAGCCGGTAACCTGCACACCTGCATCATCTTGTGCATCACAAACCTCCACGTAGACGTAGGATCAACCCACCGGGCCTCCAGCCCGTGACCCAAAAAGCTGTCTACACTGCCGAGACCATGCACCGTCCACACCGCAATCACACCCCAATTAATTAAGGTTTCTGTGAAGTGAGCCTTTGCAAACAATAACAGCATGAAGACGTTCTATCAGGCTTGTCATGCATGCTTATTCTCGCTGCGCACTCGCGACACTCTTTCGAAACGTCGAGCTTCTTGCTGATAATGTTGGCAATGCTTGCGACATGGGAATGAAGGCCCCTAAAAAAGATCATAAAAAAGCCCTCCGATCCGCAATCTAGATGCCACCTGCATATTTTTCTGCCGCTGCATGTCAACGGCTTTAAGCTCTCTGGCTCCATGGTGCAACAGACCACAAAGGCAAATTATACCCTATCACCTGGGTGACGTAGATGTCGGCAAACGAAACGACTGGCAGGAGACAAGCAGCTCTTTGCTCACGCGTCTGAAGCCAGCGATGATTCAATGCCTCCAGCTGCACTTACAAAGGATATTCAACTGTCTTTCCACCAGCTTTACGAGAAAACATGTTCCGAGCCAAATCCATCACTGGGGAGTATCAGACTAAAGCACCGTGAGAGACACATGCTATCATCCCTGTCACATCTTACGAGGTTGCGAGCCTTTGACGCCTTCCCTGTATCCGTCTGCCTTTGCAGCGGTCAAGCGGAACTCGGGATCGACCACTAAAAGCTTCTGAACAAAGTCCTGCCGGCAATCGCGGGGCAAGCGACACGGAGAGTGCAAGACTGTGCGAAAGACGTCAACAAGATTCACTGCAATGTCAATATCTATGCAGTCGCGGCCTTTGCTTCTGTAGACACCTTGTTCCATATCGCCTGCCCAGCGCTTCGCACAGGCGCTCCAAAGGCTAGTTGTGCTGGCAGTCAGGTTGCAGAAATCTGCAGATGCATGTTCCCTCTGGTATCTGGAGTTTGGAGGCAGACCTGCTTTTTCGAGAAGTGGCCGTCCTCCATGTGACAAGCTTGCATGCAAGAGCAAGCTACGTAATGCAGGTTGCAGGCTGTCCTTGATGTCACGAATTTGCTTGGCTTCTGCGCCAGAGAAAGGCATGTAGCCTTCGGGGTGGCTAGGCAATGCCGTGATTGGCACAAGGCCCTGAACTGAAGATGTCTTGGGCGAGCATGGCTCATGGGCGATCGACCGAAAAGGAGGACGAAGGACACAACGCCCAGGCTCCACAGGTCGCCTCGGGCGACAAAATCTTGATCCTATGAGGTCGAACCTTGCCGAGTATTTGCACTCGTCAGACTGTGGACGTCATTAGCTCATGTCGGCATGAGTGGGGCAGGTGAGGGTCTGCGACACACAGTCCAAGGCCAGCAGTATACCGGGCTCTTCACATTGCGATGTGTAGGACTTGTCCAGCACCTGCGAACATGTCCCAATGTCTTATTACATGTCCGTGGTACCGGACACCACCTCAGGCGCAACGTATGCCAACGTCCCACAACTGACGGCCATCGTCGTGTTCGGCTGCCATATCTTGCCTATAGAGGAAAAATCGACCAGTGCTTGTGGACAGACCCTACGCTCAACAAGGGTGAAGCTGCACGCTTGCTTCCATGCGGCTGAATCCGAAGTCAATCAGCTTCAAGTGATCCGAGTCCTTATCTGAAGCTGGTAAGAGATGGAAACTGCACCTCATAGGCCACTGTTGCAGCGTCGCCTTGCACGCTGGAATGCTTGGCGCAGAACTTTGGCCTCGTAGAGAAAGTTCTCCAACTTTATGTCGCGATGTACCTCAAAGCGTCTTCTCAGTTCTGAGAGCGGCATTGGGCTTATGCAGAATCTGCGGAAGACCGGAAGCATGACACAAACACATTGTAATTCCTTTGCTGCCAAGCAGCAATGTCATGGCTGTGAATGTAGTTCACCGCCAAAAGCATCTCGCGCGGGAATGCTTCGGCACATTCCGGTGGCTCTACAGAATCTAGCTGCTGGAGTTTCAGATACCTCGTGGTGTCTGGCTGGGCCTGGTACACAGCGTTTGCTGCATCCTTTTCCGAGAATCGCTTACGTTCGACCACACCTGGGTACTTGGCAGGTGCAGGAAGATGCCGTCCAATGAAAGGCCTCTGAATTGAGCTTGGTAGCGGTCAAAAAGCTCGCCGCCTTGCATGCACTCCTTAGCGCTTTACAGAACGCGCGTTTGGGCTCCTTGCTCCGCTCTAGGCTGCGCCCTCTGCTTTGCCAAGACTCCATGACTAAGAAAAGCTGCTCCTCGGACTCGTAAACATCTACCAGAGAAGCCACGTGCGGGTGGTCCATGGCGAGGAAGATTTCCTTACTGCCACCACCAACAACACAAGCTCCAGCAGGACTCAAAAAGAAGCCTGTCGATCTCTTCTGACTAGGGACAGCTTCACTCTCCAGCTCCTTTCGCTTGTCCTTGCTAACGCCACGCAGCTTGAACGCCTTCACTGCAAACTTCTCCTCAGCAAACACGCATGTCTTGGCGACTCGATCTGCGGGGGGCACGGTGATACAAAGTTCCAGCCAAGGAACACCAGTGTGTATGCACTTTGCCAGCTTCACCTGTTCAGCTGTTCACTGTTCCGGCCCCACGCACAGCTGGCACAGCTGAAAGACTTCCGATTAAGAGCCGCTTTCTGGGAAAACAGTTCGTGAAATCTGGCCTCTCCATTGTAGCCTGTGCCGAGGACCTTCATGGCGGCGAAAATGCACACAGAGTGTCGCACCATTTTATCACAGACTGCCGTCCTGGACTGACAGCTATACACCCTCCATCACCCTCCAGCAATCTTGACCGTCAGGCCTTGTCCAAGCTACTGTAATCGTCTTCAAACGACTTCGGCGGTCGATGATACCGGCCAGTGATGTTTAGCCTTTCAAGTCATGCTGGAGAAGCATCTAAGCTCAGCGACATCTTTGGTTGGCGCCGGCCTGCCGCTTCGCTCTGCAGCCCTTGAGGTTACGAGCGACAAACCTTCCGATGTTTCGTCTTCCCTGAGGCAGGGATCGCTCGTGAGATATTTTTGATGTCCCTTCTCAGGTCAATGCAACGTGAAAGCCTAACCCACTTCCTGTGCGGGACGGCTCAAGGAACTTCGGGACAAGGCTCTCTGCTAAGTGGCACATCTGCCCTGCTCTAATCCTCCTGTCTCCAACAATTGTGCGAACTCCTCGAAACTGGCACATACCAGTATCTTGTCGCAGCCGGCCAGGCATCATGATTTATCTCTCTGGGGCCTGGGCCTGATCCCTCTCTCGTGTTTGCTCTTTTCGCAATTTCTCATGCCACGCCTCGGTGCTTCCTTCTTCCTTTTGTCGATGATCTGAACTGCCGATTTGGCATGAGCTTGGCCCATGTCAGACTGGCCGCGCGATCGCGGCGGTGCAGCCAGCCCAGCAGCGATTTAATACTAAACGGCACCTTTGAGGCTTTCCTGTATAATTGTAAACGGTAAACAGTACTGAAAGCTGGAATGTGACGAACAACATCAGGGTAAGTAGACAGGTCAGTTTGCCAAGGAAGCAAGTAAGTGAGTCCAGGATGCGCGCCTCCGAGCCAGCCCCTCTAAACTTTCGCTCGAGCCCAGTGATCAAAGCAAACAACATCCGAAGGAGCGAGCAGCAGCTGACACCATGGATGCGATGCCATGAGCTGTCGCAATCTGTGGATCATGCCCGGCTCTCCATGATGTCGTTCACCCCTGCAATAAGCCTTGCAGCGAAGCCAGCGCAAGAACAGGTGGAATTTCCACTGACGCCATTTTCAGCAGCTTTCAGTTTCGAAATGTGCGTATGTCATCTTGCCACACTGAACGACTGAATGTCGGTTCCTCCGCTTCTCTCCAGCTTCCCCTCCTCAACTGAATGTGCTGGCCGAATCGGCAATGACGCCTAGCCCTGCCCTCTCAGACACCTCGATCCGAAGTTGGTGAGCCGTCTGAGATCGTGGCTGCTCCAACTGATCCAATGAATCCCAGACTGACTTCAGGTACCCATCCTGGAAGGTGCTTATTGCTGCAAGCATGAAGTTCTGACAGCTAGGTTGCGGACAATATTCATGGACGTCCAGGTTAGCGTCACCATTCCCGGCCTGGCAGGGGCCGGGTTCGAGAGCAAACACACGGCAGACATGGCAGCAGCAGAGTGTCAAGCCTGAGTTGGAACTCGAGATGGTCCAAATGTGGCTTGAGAAGGTTGGCGGTGATTGGCCTTGCTACACCGCCAACCGGTTCGGACGGAATATCTCAGCTCGCTTCTGGCAGTTCTAGGTGCCCTGGTAAGCTCTCCACTTAACCAAGCCGGTCACCTTTCCAAGCCAAGATATGCCGCGGCTTTAGGCCACAAAGAGCTACGGCTGCCACTCTCCGGTACTCTCGCAACAGGTGGTTGAGCTCGTTGTAGAAAGTCTTGAACCTGAAGCACAGGCACTGCGATGCAAGATCTTCGTCCAGGGAAGCAACTGACAAGGAGAAAGGGTTTGCGGTATGTCTCAGAGTCAAACACATGGCACAGGCATCCATGTCGCTCAAGCTTTTCTTCGCTTTCCAGTGGTGTGGCGGGTTGACTCCAACGAATCCGGCAGCACAAAATTCGGCTCGTGGCAAACTGCCTGCGAGTGGGTCATCTAACCTGCCGCCAGGTCGCCAGAAATTTCGTATGCGTGGGCGTAGCCGCAACAAAAAAAGTCAGAATTATCACGCAAGTGATCAAAATCGCACGGTAATCTCCAAAGTGCGATGCAATGAGTGTCTGGTGATGCATCGCAAGCCTTAAACTCACCAGCGTAAGCATCATGACGTGGATGCCGCACGGCCAACCGCTACGTCCTTCATGACCAGGCACGCTTCAGTATAGTATGGCTTCTCTCGAAGATCAGTGTCGCTCAGAACACGCTGGCATCGGCCAATGCACAAAAGCTTTCGTAGGTCCTCCCGGCCGTCCCCACGTTGCCGAGGTAATAAGCACAATCCTCGTCATGAATGCGAATGTCACTCCTATTCGATGGCAAGAGTCGGCACTGTGCAACCAGCTGCCATACCTGGCTAGCAGCATTGTAGTCTCTCCATGCACAGTGCTTGTGCTTCTCGTTCCTCCGTGCCATCACAGCTTTCAAGCATCTCCAAGTCTTCTCGCAAGGCCGCCTGGCCGATGCCAGTCACTGCCTTCCTGGCTCGGACTCAACTTCTCAATAGACGCCGATCTCCCACACCTCAGAATTCCTGGATGGAGCAAGTTCGAGTTAGGAGAAGCTTCCGAGGGTCTGGAATGGTCTGGCTAGACATTACGCAGTTGTCACACTTTCGCACCTCAGAGGTGCTGCAAAAACAAAACTTTCTGGCCATCAGATCTTCATTGTCTGCACAATGTGCACGCAGCACGCTCGGCCTATCTGAGTTGCGATGGCCTAAAGACTGAATCCGAAAGACTTCCAGGCTGCTCGCTGCTCACAACAAGGTCTACACAGTGGCAGCAGTGCGGTCGCAGGAAGCGCATTTCTGTGGGCTGTTGTTTTGCTACTCGCTCTCGCTATACCTGTTCTACACGCCATAGCCTCAAGGCTCACCTTGACAAGACAACGGCGACAATGGATGAAACTCAACTCGTCGCATCTGTTAAGCGCCCACGGCGTCCAGTCTTGCACCTCAGCTGCTCGGGCCAAAACAGCTGAAAGCACTACATCACCATGTAAAGCCCCAAGCAGGTAACTGAAGCTGCCAAGTCGCGCTTTGACCTGTAAAAGTCGTCGTCACCTGTTTGTGACCAGTCCTCCCATGTGGAGACTCCTCCAGCACTTCTCCTCGGCACCGCGTTAAACATCATTCGTGTTTGCGGGCTGTCGCAATGGACAGCGAAGACGACAGAAGGCAGAAGAAGGCACTAGTTCAAGGCTGAGTCTCCTCGCGGGCGTCTGCCAGGCGAACTGGGCCCAATCGCCACGGGCGGTGTACGCACTCTGCACTGCAGGGACTTGCAGAGCTCGCGGGCGGTTTGGCTCTGGCCCGCTACTCGGAGGCTGCCAAGGGGCCTGTGGCAGACGTACAAAAAATGGGGCATGAATGGAATGAACTCCAAGGCAAGGCAAGTATGCAAGCTCCCTAGACTCACTAGCCGGACCTAGACACCTGGACCTTGCATGCTGGTCTAGACACGCCGTCCTCAGACTGTGCAGGTGCTGGTTCGCTCGTGAGGGCCTGCAGGCGAAGCATTGAGCAAGACGAGCACCGAGTTCACACAGATTTGTGCTATGTGCCGCAGGACCCAGCCTGTCGAACATATTGATGCAGAGCTTTGTCTCGCAGAAGCATTGCCACGTCCGCCTTCTCCCAACTTTGGGCCGCGATGCTACTACGATCATTTCAATCTTGACCGTAGCGGGTCGTTCAAAGTGGACGTTTTCAGCCCCGAGCCTGCCCAGACTTGCGGCCTTCGTTCAGCAAACCTAGGGGTTGCCGTTGTTCGCCACGTTCATGGATGCTGCAATCTAACTTGTAAAGAACTTCAAACTGTGCCCAAATCTGCACAGCTGGGACGCCGACGCTGCACTATCCGCTTCATTTCACCACGGCCTCCAGAAGTCAAGCGAGGCAAGAAAAGCTTTTCAAACTGTGGTCGCTTGTACTCACCTGCCCATCGGCGAAGCCCCACTCACAATGCTAGCCACTAGCAAAACTCAGAAATAGTTGAAACTGAGGCCGGGCACGATGCGAGATGACGGACTGGTCGAACCATTCCCTTGGACTGAAGCTAGTCATAGTGCACACATTAACGCACAAGCTGTAGAGGTAGAGTCGGAAGGGGAGCAGGAGCTGCAAATTGCAGACATAGCTAGCAAATTGCAGACATAGCTAGATGGCTTCATAGACCAGTGCTGACAGGCATCTGGTGCGACTCCAGCCCCAGCATTGCAAACCTTGTCGCGCTTACCATGATGTTGACATGTCCACTGGCATAAACGTCTGCTATGTCGCTGACTGGTCGGGTGCACGCAGGAGATATAGCAGAAACTCAAGAACATATAGGCCGCCTCGGATCCGACACAAGTCGAGCAAGACGTTGAGACCGCACTCTTGATGCTGCATAATACTTGCCATATCTTGCCATGCACAGTCCAGCAAAAGCAATAGATTTGTTAACCCTGGCTGGGTCGAGTGGGTTTCGTGCAAACAAGCCGCAATCGTAGACGTTCCTCAGACAGCGGACAATGCCTTTAGCTCCCTTCCTTCCCTTTACTCCCGGCCCAAATTTTCCTTCCTTTTTTTGTGCAAGCCCGGTGCTGTTGCTTTGGAACGTCTGCATCCAGGGCCCTCATCTTCTCTAGGCCTGTAACAGCCTCGGAGGCGTTCGGGAGCGGGTGTGGAAACGGAAACGACTTGCTTGATCTCTGAGTCTCGTGCAGCCTTCCATGCCTTCACGGCTGCTTGTCCCACAAAGTTGCCGTTGGCCGGAAGTTTGAAACCCTGGGCGCTGCGAGCTGGAGAGACATGCTCTGAGTAACCAACGCCTCGAAGCAGTTGACCTTAAAGTTGCCACAGCCAAAGCCCGCTGTCGAGCTGCAGCGCCGCCGAGCGGATTGTTGAACAGCTCTCTTCGCAGGTAGCCCTTCGGGGCTCTGACAACAAAAGACTGTTGACGTTCTACGTTTCACACGGGCATCTGCTCTACCAAGCTCGTGCATACATGTGTACCACAGGTACCCCTGCCTTCAGCAGCTTGATCTGTTCATCCTTCGGCACCTTACATACAACAAGATTATGGTGTCCAAGCCCAGCATGTCAGGAATTCAGTGTAACAAGAACAGGGCGTGCTTAGACACGCGAGCTGACTTGCAGTTGGGCATCGTCCCAGCAGTCGTGCAAAGAAGGCAATTAGCATGAGAAAACTTCGTGCTTTGAAACTTCCAGATGCAAACCCAGCCCGTGTTTGTGGATTCAAAACGTTCTAGGCCAAGGCCAAAGGTCCAATTCCGCTAGGAGTTTTCGAGATGAAGCGACTGTCTGAAACTGACATGAGGCATTGCCCCCGGCTCCACCAAAACAAACATCTGCGTTCGACCAACAACGGAAAGAACAGCGGTGTAGTTTCCGCAGCAATGCCGATACTTGCACAAGCGCGAAAGTTCCAAGAGGGAAAGCTGTGTCAAAGTGCACCAACTTCTTACCAACCCTTACAAACAGTCTCAGAGCGTCACAGCCGGCGCAGCCTCGCTGGCTCGGTCACGGAGTAGATCCTTCCATGCTGCCGAGGCACAGGTTCCCAGGCTGAGTCCAGGCACACGATGCGTGGTGCATCCTGAATGCTTTGTGTCTCAGCAGAACTGCATGGTGATAAAAAGCCCTCGCTCACGCAACGCGTCAACTCTGCGCCATTATTCATTATTCTGAGCCGCTGGGTGTTCGTCACTGGAGTCGGCCAGCTCGATTGCACGGTGCGGATGGCACACAAAGAAACTCAGTCCACCAGAGGCCAAACATTCCACTCGAAAGACCATTCCAACGGACACGGGCATATAAACTGCCAGGCTGCACACACCAGTGGAGGTTCCCCTGGCAGGAACAGTATGGGTACCCCCTCGC
>BGNK01000611.1:62574-178333 GCA_003297005.1 Symbiodinium sp. clade A Y106
CCAGCCCAGTACCTATTTATGCTTCACCCGGGCCCTTTACTGGATGCCTTCCAGGGAAGGCGTAGCTGGGATTGCCTAGGACGTACCTATATAGGAATACCTAGGAAATGCCCAAGTTAGGCGACAGGGAACCGCAGAAATAGGTACCGGCCCACACCGCAGCTATAGTAGTTTTCTTAGCTTCTATAGTAGGAAGAGTGGAGTGGACCCCCGAGCCCAGTACCTATTTACGTATGTTTGTCCCCTATGCTCCCGGCCTGCATCTCCCGCTTCACTGCAAAGAAACACGAGGGAGGGAGAGAGAGACAGAGAGAGATGAAATCCTGCATTCCCCTATAACCTAAGCATTATCACTGTTGGATAAATCGGGGTACGACGCACGATCTAACGTCACCATACCCCGGTACCTATTTCTGTGTCCCCCGGTACCTATTTCTACNCCCCCCACTCTCACAGAAATGGTCCCGGAAATAGGTCACACGGTAGGTAACCCCCCCCCCCCCCAGTACCTTTACGAGGGGGGCCCCATGGAACAGTGCAATGCCATGACTTGGGAAGAAGCTGCATGCTCTTTCTAGGCAATGCATGGCCAATGCGAGCAGACGCCGTATGCATGTGCGACAGCTGCACCGGCTGTCACGATTTTCATTGGACTTCTACCCATGCTGCGCTCCTCGCTTGTAGCTGCACTTAACACCCCCGTCCCCCGCTGCGACGGCCCGGTCGGTGGATACCCAGGGACCCAGCAAAGGCTTCGCAAAAGCACTGGGATTTAAAGCATCTACAGTCGACAGCTGTTGAATGAAGTAATTTCCATTTGTCGGCACACACAACATAGGAACTGAAGGGCGAACTACGAGGTACTTATGCATGACGTCTACAGCATCTTGTGGCATGCGCTTCGAATCTGCAGAAACACATGCTTTCGCATCAATTCATAAATTCAAGAATGCCGAGACTTGCTTCCCTGTTCTGTTCCTTGCTGCCTTCCTTCCTGCCTGTCCGGGAACATCCGACCAATGGTATTAACTGCCCTCAGAACATGACCAACAACTTCAACTGTGCACCTTGGTGGATATGCACCACGAGTACTCGGATCCTGCCCTGTGGAAAGTCCACCACGATCTTGAGAATGCAGGTGCGAGTTTGCAAAGGGATTGTCGGTGGAATGCCTCCAGACTGTGAAGGTCTGCCGTGGTCAGCGCCGCGGATTCCAGTCCGTTGCGGCATAGGCAGAAGAACTGCATCGCAGATTCGGAGTTCCAGGCCACGAGTGTCGAAAAATAGCTTGGCAAAGAGACGCCCAGATCGGAGCATAACTCCTAAAACGTACTCAGCCTGAGTGTCACGAGAGACATTGGCAGCTCTGAGTCAGAGGTGTCTGTAGGCCGCCACCTTTCATGGATGCGCAAAATTGCGCACCCCTTCAGCGGTACTTGCCACTGTGAGAGAGCCCTGTGAATTTCTGCAACGCCCTCAGAACACTCCCTGGCTCCGGCTAAACACCGCGGACCGCGAAAGGGGTTCAGGGCTAGGCTCCTCCATGCGCAACAAAGGCCAGTGAGATCAATTATCGATTGATAGACCGAGATATGTAATTTTGTAAGGTGTACGTATGCGTGCATATGTGTGTATATGTGTCTATACAGTTTCCACAAAGATATGCGTATATGTATATATACATATATACAAAGAGGGGGGATGGGTAGCAAGTTGTCTCAGCTCTTGAATCGAAAGTCTCGAAACAAGCCGCACCATACTGCGCATACCGTTCATACAGCTGCACAGAGACATGTCGCACATGGTACGGACATGTACGGACACTTACCTGTAGAAGCTATCGGACCTCATTGACCGGGTAGATCAGGACTCGCTGTGCGGCGACACCCCCGGAAACACTCCTGGAAGCAGGTGACCAGTGGCTCTGCGTTGCGCTGCGTTCGCACCCTCGGCCTGGTCCAAGTTCTCACATTTTCCCATCCTTTCTCACCACCTGCAGGAGATCGAGATCGCTTCGTCGTTTTGGGCTTTTCAAGTTTCGATGTGCTGCCAGGCGACTAGATGCGCCACAGGCGGTGAGGCGGGTGAAGAACTGTGTTTTTGCGACCTCGGGAAGACACTTCTCTCCGCGCAATGTGAGGTGGTGGAAGCACTACAGCAGCAGAAGCGAAGCCGCACCACGAGCGAACAGCCTCTAAGTTTTGCAGAGAGACATACAGCTCCTCTTGCAGCTTGGCTGGTGCGGCCACATCGATGGCCAGGCGCCTGACGGTGAAACATAAAACAAGCCAGCTTTCGCTTAAGTTCCAAGTTTCGTCAGCCGGGCAACATGAAAAAATCCATGATGGTATCGTTGAGCCACTGCTCGTCCTCAGACGTTTTGCAACTTTGCACCATTGATGTGCTTTGCACAAGCGACACTCGACCGGAAGGTTCACGAGCCTCCAAGAGGTCAAGATCTCTCTCCTTGGTTCACAAATAATTCTTTTCTACTGGTAAAGCGACTTCCCAGCTTCAAAATAAGATGCTTCCAGGACGGTGCCCTGATAGCGAAGAGCAAAAGGCCTCAGAAGATGGCCCAAGCTGTCAGACTAGGATTCTCCACAGTGACCAGAGAGCTTCAGCCGTCGACTCGACAGCTGGCCGCGGCGTCAATCCCAGCGAGCGGGGCCCATGCCTGAATGCCACTCCGAGAAAAGATCTTGATCATCTCTACAGTACTTCCGCAGAAGCATTCCAGATCAGCTTCGCCGCAGGGTCAGATGCCGTAGCCAGCTCATCAGTGTTGCCAACACGGGTCTCAGCTCCTTTCTGGGACGGATATGGGCACGGCTTGACATACAGTGCTCGAAGCCAAAGGGGCCTCGGCGAAAGGTGAAAGAGTCACCGCGGAAATTCGATGACCTTCCGCCATGAAGTCCACCTCTGCCCAGAAAGCTCCGGAGAGCTTCAGTTGACCCGTTGCGAATCCGTACCATGCCAAATGCCAAGACAGGCTTCAGCTGAACCATACCCGGACCCACCAGAAGAAGCGTGAAGGAGAAGCACTGAAGCAGTCAGGGCATGAAAGCGCCAACAGGCTTAGCACCCCGCTGCAAAACCAGTTGGTGCGAGAGGTGGTGAAAGGGACAGGATCACCTGAGCAGCTGCAAGGTTGGGGCGTCCGGCAGCTGCTTTTAAAATGTACGACACAACCAAGACAAGCTCAGTACATGCTACTCATGGAGTGTATTTCATGCACTGCTGATTATGGCCCACTTGCTGGACACGAACACACCACTACTTGTGTAGCTGCCTGGTCATGATCATGAAACTACTCTCAGCCTAGTGGCAAACTGGCCGTCGCCCTTAACTTCCACATCACTCACACCAGCGAGAGGAATGATAAGCTCGTCTTGCTCGTCTTCCTCGCCGGGCTCCTCACAAGGTTTGATCTGCTGTGTGTGTTTCGCACCCGATGAAATTTTGGCAACGGCCCAAGTGCGCGAACACATCGGAACATTTGGGGACAGCTGCACGTATGGATCCGAGGCCATGGCCAACCACAGTCCCACCACCGGCAAGCAAGCAAAAGCAGGCAAATGCCCGGACCATGAGACAGAGGAAGAGTCCAGCAAAGAGAACCCCAGCCCAGCCAGCCAGAGAATTGCTAAACATAGATGTCAGCACAAGAACACCAACAAAAACACGAACAGCAGCAACAAAGTCCAGCCACCAGAGAGACACGTAGCAGCAATGTCCAAACGAAATCACTGTATGTTAGGGGCTGTGTCCCCATGAGCGTCTACTCAGAAGCGGCACAGCACCGATCCGGATTTAAGCACATTGCATCACCTCCTCTTCGTATAAGCAGCGTGCGCGAAGCGACTGATCCTCGAGGGCCAAGTCGACGTCTATTTGTTCAAGGCTTCATGACTGCCCAGACTGCCCTCCTGCAGCCAAAGCTGTGCTTCGCCGACCGGCTGGGGCGTAAGAAGACCACGGCTCGGAGGCAGCGTCAGCCTTGAAACATGTGCACATGCCTGGCCAACTGCAGCAAAATGGAGGTTCTGCGGTCCGAGCCCACAAAGAACATATTCTCGAGGTGGCTCGGCCTGTCTTGCTGGAACGCTCTAACATCTGCTCCAGCTGTAGGTGAGGCTCAGCTCCGCACAGCCAAAGCCGTAGCTGCGGCCTCCAGACGTTCGTCATCATTCTTTACCGTGTTTGACTCATGGTCGACGCCAAGATGCATAAAGTAAGAAAGCGAACCCTTGACGCGTTCCCTGCAGATACAGTATGTGCTAAAGTAAGCACTCGTATGTGCGAAGGCTTGCACACTTCCGAAGCACCAGGCCCTGGAGCTGCAAATGTCCATGCGGGACCCCTGGCATGGCCTCCGCATCCGCGCACTTAGCATGCTCGCCTTCCTCGTCGGAGTCGATCGCAATGACTGGCTCTCCATTGGGCTCGTTGGCCATCCCAAGTGCATGTAGTTCTGTGGTCCCTATGCAATTTCGGAAACTGCCGAGTGCAGATCGTAGCTTGCTTGGTCGGGGATGATGTGACACCTCCGCCCAAAGACAAACGGGTTGTCAACTCTTCCGTGAACAGACTCGATCTGGTGGGGATGGCTTCCAACAAACCCCCATCTCCGGGATGGTTAAGTCTTGATCAGTTCGGATCAGCTGCAGGCCGGTGACCGGTGAACAAGGGAGTACTGCACTGCAAGCAACATGTTGAGACGGCGCTGGTTCAACTTCCAAGCTATGTCGCCCGACTTCTCTTCCTGCAAGAGGAGCATGCGCGCACTCTCTGGGATCTCAACCTGGGCCGCAAGTCCAGCTTCACCATGCTTATCATCGCAGGCGAGATGCTCTTCAGAGGGCGACGTGGCCCATGCGATCCAAGCACTTCGTCCTGAGTCATTGCGGGATAAGCCAAAGCCAAGAAGACAGAATGTTGGCGAGAGATATACACGCACACACACACACACACAGACAGAGAGACGCACACATATATTATTAGCACTCGCACTCGAGGGGCTTAGGCAAGGTTTCAGCCACAACTACAGCTTCAACGGTGTGGACAAGCAAACTAGCCTCAAAGTTTCTGGAGATAGTATACATACATACATACACACATACACACATACATACATACACATACACATACATACATACATACATACATACATACATACACACATACATACGAGTAAACATAAGCATGTGTACCTGTTTACATATATACATGTTCGCATATGTACACACAAAAATGCATATACATCTACGTTTCTATACATACATACTTACTGACTTACATCACATATACACATATAAATATATACATATACACATATACACGTATACACATATATAGATATATAGATATATAGATATATAGATATATAGATATATAGATATATAGATATATAGATATATAGATATATACATATATTTTTTCCCTCTCGCATTGCTGGCATCTCTGACCACTGGCGAGGTTTGTTGGGGACTCATTGGTACCTTGCAACTACATGCGCCTCTTGCAGGCACATAATTAAAGTGCTCTCTCTTTCCTCTCCTCAAAAACTCTTAGAGCGAGGCAAAGTTCAGAGAGTAGGGCAAGGAACTCTTACTGCAGCAGTCGGTGTTCAGCTGCTGCTGCGTTCAAAAACCGTGCACTAGCCCCTATGCAAAAGCTTTCTGCACCCTTGTCGCAATTTCATGCTCCAGTCAGGATATCATTTTTGCCAGCAGCTGGTAAGTAACACTGAAATGGCCCGACGGAAGGCTGAAAGAGTGGCTTACCCACTAACCGTCAATCATTCCAGAGTCACCATCAAGGCTGCTCTCCCTGTGTTGCATGGGGCTATGGGGCCCCTTCTTGCACGGGCCGTACATACTCTGGTAGCGTGGGGTCCAGGATTCGCCAAAACGATAAGGAATCATCCCGACGAAAGAAAGTGATAGCCCAACACCTTCTTTCCCCGACTGTTTGCAGTGGGATGCAGTGGGATGCACCATTGCAGATTTCCTCACCATTTGCACACCACAAGGCTTGGTCCTCTGCAAGCTGGGTAAAAATGCAGGAGAAAAATCCACAACGTCTGGTAGCTTCTCACGTGCGGAAGTCCATTCGTCAGGTGCAAATTGCAGGGTCGCTCTCCAGCTTTTTCTGTGTTTTTTGGGTTTTCTGCTGGCAGTTTCCCCAAGACGGTACCTGAGGGGTCACTTGACTCTCTTCCCAAGTAGGATCTCCCATCGAAAGTGACGTGAGGCATGAAGCAGAGCTGTCCAATCTATCCTGCTGTCGTACCCATGTGCCCAGAGGTAGGAAGCCAGACTGCCAAACCAATCCAGAAAATTCTATGCGGCTTTTGCTCGGTGTCCTCACTTTCAGTTCGGCTTTCAAGAATCTCTCTGTCCCTTCCAGAATGTGTCGCATCCCATTGCCAATGCCAGAGCTCTTCCACGTCAGGACCAGATATTGTTCCCCGCGGAACGACGTAGCCCAGTCAGCAGAGGCGCGAACATGGCAAGCAACTACTGTCTCCCAAGAAGGAACAAGTATATATACATAGACACATAGACACATAGACACATAGACACATAGACACATAGACACATAGACACATAGACACATACACATATATATACACATAAATACACACGCATGTACATGTACATATACGTGTTATGCATATACACATACACATGCACCGACACACACACACGCGCGCAGATACATCTACACATATAATATATACAGACACATGCATAAGTACAAATAAACATGTATAAATACAGGTACATATACACCCGTAAACATACAAATACATACATATACATACACATACGTACCGAAACATATCTACACATACCTCTACATTAAAGTATACGCACATATACACACACGGATATATGCATATAGGTATATATGTATGTGTGTGTATGTGTGTATGTATGTTATGTATCTATGTATGCATGTCTGTGCATGCATAGTTAAATGTCAATATATGTGCATAATATATATATATATATATATGTGCATATGTCACATGCGTGCACATCGTGGCAGGGCCCCTTGTGCTGGGGTCTTGGCTCGCGAATCAACTGAAGGATCTCTGGGTCGAAGTTCACATAATAAGACTTTTGGTCCTGTTAAAGCTGGTCATAGGACGAAGAGCCTCACCCATTGTTTGCAGATGGCAAGTTCCTCGGGAAGCTTGGTGAGGAGAGTCGCGTTCAGGCCTGCCTGGTGGTGCGCTGAAATACGAACCGCCTCATTGAAAGTGTTCTGCCCACCTTCGTCGTCTCTATAGAGCTCACCCAGGCCTGCCAACCAGAACCAATTTACATCCACTCCAGACAGTGCACAAGTCAGTCACAAACAGCTGTCACTGTGCTCCTGGTGCCACACAATCTCGAACTCCACGAGTGTCTTTGCCTAAGTTCGAGGCCCATGCGCGAGAGATGTGCATCCGTGCATGCTGGACCTAAATCTCGCGGTTTACTCTACCCGGATAGCCACTCTGCCACACAATGCTCCGGAAGTGCAGCAGGGGGGAAGTCGATCATCGGGTAGATTGACAAGGGACGCAGTGCCACTTTCGGGGTTGCAACCCCATGAACCAGGAAACCGCCAGCCTTTTCCGAAAGGAAAAGGTATGCGGGTAGCAAGATTTACAAAGGAATACATTGATTTGATGTCTGGACATGTGGAACCACAGGCATCTCAAATCGGCACGGGCGGCAAGGCTGGAAAGGCATCTGGCAGTAGTGGTCGTCCCTCAGCCGGTACCCTGCCCTGGCTTCGCTGGGGAGCTCAGGGAGTGTGCCTGGCATTGGTTTTGCCACCTGCCGATTTGCTGTCGATGCCAACCTCCAAACATTGCTTCGGTGTAGTAAGAAAGGCGTGCTGTGGTGGTACCGATGACGAATGTTGAAAAACTAACCCCGACGCGCTAATCGGCCAGATACCAAAGCCTGAGCTGCGCACCATCTTGTTGTAGATTTTGATGACGCGTTTGGCCTCCTTGCCTGCAGTGAACAATGCGCCAGATCAAATTCGCAAGCGTGCTGCACGCAACATCTCGAAACAAGGTCCAACAAGAGATAAGCTCTGGCCTCCTGCCACTACGAGGGGGTTGTGGTGGAACCTTGTGCCAGACCATGGTTTGTCCACCAAGGTTTGAGTGTTCAAAGAGTTCACAGACAGACGCAGTGGCAACTTGCAGCAACACTGAGACCCCATCTTTTGCATTGGCTCCATGATGCGGTGCAGCAGCTGCCGCCTCGGGCTGCTACGGTGGACACTTCCAGAAGAAACCAACAGTTCTTGTAGTTGACCCAAGTGATACTACCGAGGTCAAGACGACCACATGATATTGCCTGGTCAGGCCAGGATGAGACACAGCCAGTTCACAAGCAAGGGCATTCTGCGGTAATAGGTAATTGGGCTCACAGAGTTTCACGGTAGCTCAGCTGGAAAGCCCCTGGCCGGCCACGGGGGGCATGTTGCGAACAATCTGTGGCGAGACGCGGTGCTTTTCGTAGAAGTCCTGTCAGAACATGCTTGGAAGCATGAGCAGTACATGAGCGCTTGTCGACGATTCCCCCACCTTCAAGGCCTCAAGCTCCTGACCATAGTTGTGGAAAATCACCTGCATTCAATCCCAACTCACGCGAGCTTCCGGAATCATGCCAGCCAAGAGTCCGACTGCAAACTTGGACTCCAGATCTGTTTTCAAGCCTGATAGCAGACAAAGAGAAGGTCCAGCTCGGGTTGACTAGCGCCACTTCACTGACTCGGCCGCACAACGTGACACGAACAAGCAAGGGGAACTTGCCCATCTGTCGCTTTCAAGATGCACGGGGCAGCGCCGATTCTTCGTCGGGCAACCGGTAATAAGCACAGGAATTGCATGGAATGGACGCCAGTCGGCAAATGCCGGCAGAGCATCCCACGCTCGCTAAAATCACACCAGCTGCTACCGCCACCCAGGCAAGCCTTGTTACGCTTGAAAGGGACAAGGCAGCATCACTTGCACGAGCTGGCAGGACGCAGACATCTGCCGGGTCCGAGAGCACTACCTGAGTGATTCTATAACGAACACCCGGTGGCCAGGACACCTTCTGACATGGATCAACATGGTTCCACTAGTGTTCCACTGCTCTAGAAATGACAAGCTGCATCTGCATGGCGCCAGGACCGGTTGAATTTGGTCTCGAGCTGTGCGCAGTCAGATGCTGAAGATGTTGAATTCAGGCACAGCTGGACGAGGCCGAAAAGTGCCCAGCCATTGTGAGGGAGAATGCCTTCGTGGGCTGAAGAGGGGTCTTGCAGGAACAGACTTGCGAGGAGAATCTACCTAGTATCTAGAAAAGCCAAGAAGCTCAGGCTTTTCTGCCAAAGCCTGTCTGCCTCCTCGGCATGGCCCAATCTCGCCAGAGCCTCGCCAAAGCGATTGGCGACTGGCAAATACCATGCCGGCGGCTCGTCGTAGGGCAACTCGGCCTGGACCAAAACACGAGAAGAAGATGAAGAGACGCAGACACGACGAGACAGAGGAAAATTTTCTCCGACACGAGGACACGGGCCTCGGCCATCAGAGCCTCCTTCCACGCACTTAGCTCGTCTGCATGCTCCGCCCTCGCCACATGAGCCTTTAACTCCAGGCTGGCCAACCGCAGTACAGCATCTGCCGGGTAAACTGCCCAATCCTGCAGAACAGATCCGAGAAAAGAAACAAAGCGCCCTGCCGCGCTGCACTGGAAAAACCCGGCCTTGCTTCCGTGGAAGTTCTGCCAAGCCATCCCGGCTGGAATGGCCATGCGTGCTTGAATGCGCAGCCTGGGCAACGAAAGCAGTGAAACATGCATGCCTTAATGAACACGGACGGCGAACACGCCAAAATAAAAACCGATCCTGTACTTCGAAGAGGACCAGCTTTTCCCCTAAACCCTAAACCAGAATGGGATTTGGCGCCTTTCGAGCTGCTGGGGTGTAGCTGCGAAGCGTGTTGTCTACCTTGAGCTACCATAACAGACTTTTTTGTGGGTTCTCATTAACCCTTCATCGGGAAGTTATGAAGGGCCCTACAAAACAGTACGTTTTGGTAGGTTAAGTGCCATTCTGGTTGGTCGGAATATAGTTTACTGTAGTAACTACTCCCACAAAAAGCCTAGAAAGTATACCATAAAGCACCCCAAGACCCCATATTGTACGCCTCAGTACTCATTCTCTGTCTGACCCAGTTGGGGGATATGGCCGTCAGCCCTCCCGTGAGATAGTTATAATAGTGGTGTATGAGAATGCATATCTGGCATCCACGACATGTATATTTGAATAGCACCACCCGCTAGTAGGATAAAAACAGTTGCACCTGTCTGCGTGTAAAAGGCTTCATTTGCTTCGCTCGCCCACTCACTTGTAGTGCCCACAGATGCTGGCTGTATACACGGATGTCGGCCTGTTGCGTCGTGTACAGCCAAGCCCTGCAACCAGCTGCATGTCGCTTCAACCGTTGGGCAACCACAACACATTACGGAGGAAAACGTGCCCTCCGGGGGGCAAAGCAGCTAACGGTACACAGGGAAAGCGTACCCTTTGCACCTGAGAAACTGTAGGCAAGGAACAATCATCATCATCAACGTCAACACCACTTCTGCGGCTGACTCACATTCTCAAACCGCAAGCCGTCACGGCAACAGAATAACTGCTTGAGGCTGCCGTGGTCACTAGGGGGGAGCATCCTGTGTAAATAAAGGACGCGGGGAGCAGATTTGCAGCATGTGCTGTAAATAACAGGGCACGGAGAGGTGACAAAGGCAGGAAAAGAAGAGAAGGAAAGCCAGCACAAAAAAAGACTGACCCCCCCCCCCAAAAAAAAAAGTACAAAAAATGCGCCCCCCCCCCTCTATCTATCTATCTATCTATCTATCTATCTATATATATATATATATATATACATATAGATAGGCTTAGATAGGTAAGCTTGCCAAGTATTGCTGGTCCTCCCCCCAAGTAGTGCAAGTGACAACAAAACGATTATTAGCCAAGATCACCAAGATTTTCGAAACAACTAGCGGTTCTAAATTGCAGGCCAAATGTTGTAATAGCAGTAGTCAGCAGTAGTTTGGTAGTAGTAGTCGTCGTCGTACGTAGTAGTAGTCACACTCAAGAGACTACTTCACATGGCTTTATACGGATGTGTGCTTGCCCACTGGCAACGCAAGTATGCAGCTATGCGTCCGCTCTTGCTGCAACTGCTCCAATTCCTCTCTGGCCCTGGAAACATAGCCCTGCTTGGAGAGCGCAGCTCCCTTTGCGAAATGCCACATGCCTTTGGATTTGCTCATCAAGAAAGCGAACTCAATTCACCGCAGCACAAATTTGGTTCGGCAGCTGAAGACCTTGCCTCCAAGGACTGGATCCAACTTGCATTGTTCCGGCAGTTGTGCTGATGTGATGGCCGTCAAACGCCCAAATGCGAGCAAGGTCAGCGGCCACACCGATGCAAAACGAGCGGGTGGAAAACCCGTCTCGAAAACACCGGTGCCAACCTTGGCTGTGCCGGGGCGAGCTGCCGTGACAACCAAACTGTCGGATACAATTTTGCTCCATGTTAACTCCCCAAAAAGCCTGGGAAATGAATGTCGGCCGGAACGATCCCACGAGCTTTCAACGAAAGCTAATACTGCCTTCATTGGGCAAAGCCGAGCCGCAAGTGGCAAGGCCAAGTGCTCGAGCGACTTGGCAGCATCCAGGGAACAGGCCGATCGGCCTTGTATTCGGCATACCCAAGATAACGTATCAAGATTGTGCATCGGATAAATTTGTCTGGGAAGTGACGAAGCCCTTCCGTTATCAACGTCGGCGACATAGAAATCACCCGTGTGCATGAGTGTGTGGAAACTCATGTGAACCAAATGGGGAGCCCCTGGCATCAGATTTGGCAGCAGCTCCGCAAAGGGTCTCGCCAAATGAAGCAAGGACTGCTTGCCACTGGCTTCCGTTACATGGACGTACAAATGCACGCAAAATGCATGCCGGGGGTTGCTCAACAATGCCTGCTGGAGAATCTGCAGAGCCTGTTCGGCCTCTTGTCTCATCCGCCCTGATGGCTCCCAATAGTTCCACGGCTGCGTGTTCATCCAAGCATCTGCCACTAATGCAGCTATATTCGGATGAGATTTGGGTCCTCCATCCAGATCAGCAAGTACATGGGCCATTTCGTCTGCGAATGCATGTGTCAGTTCGTGCTCCTGTGCAACATAGTCTTCAGGTGCTGCCTTGTATCTTGTCAGCAGAGAGCGGACGAGTCCAATCTCAACGCGGTTCGCGGTACTGCGTGCTCGGTCGTAAGACTTGAGAGCGCTCATCCGTCCCGCTTGCTGCGCCTTTTCGTAAGCTAAAGGCAGGCTTTGCAAGAGCCTGGGCTCGTCGAAGCTGTTGAGATTGGGCCCGAGGGCAAAGCTTTCACCCCAAATGCACATGATGCATCCGGGATCAACAATCTGCGCAGCACGGAAGGAAATTACGGCACGCCGGAAATCGAAGGCAGCAATGAAGCGAAATCCTTGGTCGAAGTACCTCAGCTGATGAATCAGCCACGTCTCGGACAGACATTGATTTGATTGCGGACCTGCTGCAAAACTCTCCAGTCGATCAAAATTGAGGTCTGGTGCCTTTGTGCTAGGCTTGATGCCTCCACAGGGAAAGATAAGTTGCCCAAGTCCTCAAAGAGTTCGATATGATTTTCAGTAGGGGGCCAACCAGTGTCAGGCTCCAGAGTGCCACAATCCACAGTGATCACAATCCCACAAAGCAAAGCGACCACGGCCATTGCTCGGAGCACTGACGAGACTACAACTGTTGCCCAAGCTGTGTAGAACAGAAGGAAGCCAGATCGCGGCCAGAGCCCAGATTCTCAGATCTTCTGTACAACGCTCCGTTCAAAACCCGAAGCATTCCATTGAGGCGAGCACTGCCGTGCTGCAAGATACCTTTGCAGGCACAGCATGGAATTCGAAGGTCTCTGCTGTGCAGGGTTGCAAAGTTTCAATTCAGTGACAGGGCTTGAGTTGTTGGCATTAGCGGCGCGATCCGACTTTCGCAGCTCTTTCCAGGTCATAAGGGTCTTATTCCGCAACACCTCGGCTTTTTCGCAATAGCATAATGCCACTGCAGACCCCTGCAGGTTCGTGTTATTGGCTCGAAAACTGGCCGGGGTCTTCGGCTGGCTTCGGGCAATGCGCATGCCCTTGAGGCCGACCGTTCCGAAGAGAGACGCCAGCGGCTTCCAGATTCCAAGACACCCCTCCCCCCCTCCCTCAAGGAGGTGCAGCCAGACACTGTTCCAGCGAAAACAAACGACATCCTTACTTTCAGCTGACTCCAGCGACACAGCTGCTACTTCAGGGTCGGCTTGATTCGCTTTCGCCTGTGCCACATGTGGACGGCACGGCATAGCGTTTGTCTCGTGAGATCGCGGATACAGGTGCAGCACGTATCCAACCTTAACGGGTTGATCGGGGGTTATGTAGAAGATTTGCGCCGGGTTCTCGCCGGACTCGGGCGAGGGTCGTTCTTTCTTTCACGTGCTTCCTGCAAAAGAGACTTCATGCCAAGGCACCCTGAAACTTGCTCAGTAGCTTCAGCGACGTATCAATCGACCTGCTGCGAAGCAATTGTCAGCACCCTGCTGATCTACCGCAAATGCACGCATCTTCACATGCTCTTGCTGCCCAAATGCGCAATGTTCTGGAAGGACTGGTTGATGAAGTCCTGACATTACCCGAAAGCCCTTCGGTCTGACTTCGGATTTGGAAGCGGAACGGTCATTCGCTGTAGTTCTCCTGCAGCGCACTCTCAAGTTCGCTGATGCGGACATTAAACCTGGCAGCTGGAAGCCACACACATCCGCACACGCTTCATGGGCCACTGTGCTCTGCAAACCAATCCCGACATCTCACGGCCATTTTGTCCAACACGAGCCAGAATTACTCGACGTAGTCTCTGTCAAAGCGGTTGTTCAGGAAGTCCAGCAGGTCCTCGGAGTGGCGAGCTGTGCACTACACCCCCAACGGGGGCCAGGGCACTCAGGCACTCAGGCACTAACATGACTCTTGAACTTGAAGTCGTCCACGATGGTCTGGAACGAGCCCACCAATTGATGGATCCTACTGGCGATGCTCGTTGCAGAATCTATCTCAACATCCACCAGAACTGTGTTTCCGGATTCTGACTTCTCAGTCTCAGGAAGCCACCCATCCATGGACTTCAAGTGTATCTTGAGCTGGTTGAACTGGTGAACAGTACTGAACCTAGAGGCAGGCTGAGAGTCTTCGCTCAGAACATAGCGGCAGTCGCTGAGGTGTGGGCATGTGTATGAGCTTGACAACCCTTCGGCAGAAGAGATCGAAGCGCCCGAAAATAAGACTTTCGTTGAAATCAAACCTTGCAGCGGCAAGCTGTGTGGTCACTATCCAAAACAGAACAGCCATGCATCTTAGGAATCAGCTGCTTGCCCTTCGGCAAAGTCATGAGCTTGTTCTTGGTGAGGTTGTACTGCTCTTGGTACCTCATGCATTGTCACACACGCCATTCTCTCCAGAGACAGGAACGAACTGGGGCTCGCAAACCCCGTTTCGGATGCGGCTTGCTGGTTGCGGGGCTCAAAGGCGCTCAGCTTCGGGGGGCTGAGATCAGCAAGAACTAGTAGTAGGGTTAAGTCAGGTTTAGGTTCAGAGCCAAGCTTCTGTTTGGCTTAGAATGGTTCAACGTAGGTGATTTTCAAATTTCGGCCAGAGGGCTATGCAATCAGACCTCTGGCGTCTAGACCAACTATTTCAAGTTTCAAGTCTCGCAGCTCGGACAAACCCAGTGAATCTCCATCTATATGGTTCGGCAGACGATAGTATTCGGTTTCCGTGCTGGGGAGTTACAGGTGAGAGTTTGGGCTGGTGGTGCTGCCGACTTCTGGGAAACCTGCAGCCTTCCCCTGGCTCAGGTATAGAGAGCAAAAACTGATAAGCCCCAGACGATTCGTTGAGCTTGAGGCATATGTCAAGGTGGCCGATCAAGTCCGGAGGATAGGTATCCCAAAGCCTGACTGGCAACATATATCACAATGATCCTACACCCAAGGTCCGGAAAGTCCTTCCAAGATGCGGAAAACACCACGGATGATTTCATAGCAGCAGCAGAGGCTTGGCTCATGACTGAGACGCATCCTCACACTCTCCGATGATGCAGGTCTTGCGCAGGGGACCAGGTCCACTGCATTCCACTGCAACCGAGTGTATTTAGCTTGCAAATGCACCCTGCAGTTGTTGATCATCTGGTTGGTAATCTTGGAAAACAAGTTGGTGATGCGCTCTGACCTCAGATATAAGAAAAAAGCCTACCTACACTGAATGCTGACAGCAGGATCGATGCCGCCATCATGTGAGCCCGAAGCGTGTTGTAATATCTTGCAATAGTGTGGATCATCGTCACCTGGACCAATGCAAGGTTGTAAAAGCATTTTCGACTGCCGCAAACTCGTTCAACGTTCTCGGTCTAGCTGCCGAGTTCAGCAGGGCGGGCAAGGTGTCGATAATTTGAGACCTGACCCATCCAATTGTACTCACCGCGACCTGTCTTCAACTCAACGTCCGAAAAGCTCGGACTGCTTCTGGGAATGTCACGGTGTTCCGGAGTAAAGGGGCTCAATGAACTTCTCGAGGGTGGTGAGATACTTCACGTTGTCCTGCCAACAGCCGTCGTTCTGCGATGGGCCCCAGAAAACGAACCGTCGGAATGTGGGAAATCGCACTGCTAAATTCCGCTGGTTGGATTTCGCCTTCGCCTCGTTGAAAGCTTCCGTGATGGAGATGTCCTTTCGTTGCACACGACAACCCTTCTGCAAGCTTGAAGTTCAAACCGGGATGCATGCCAAAAGCTCGGGAAGGTGCGATTTGCTTCCAGCGCCGAAGAGTGTTGAAGACGGTTTGGCGGCCTGGGAACATCTGGGAACAAAGTGGAAGGGCGGAAGAGACTAAACTAGCTTACGGGTAGTCTGGCGAAGTTGCCAGAACTTCTTCATGCCTTGAAGCTTAGAAAGGAGCGACGATGTAACAAGATTGCGTCCAACCAGCCACTCTTGTCCGTTAAACTCCTTAACCCCCTGGTTCACTCTTTGGCGGCACTGCTTAGTCACTGCTTAGAGCTACTGCGGCCTCAACAGGACCTGGTGCAAAACAGAGTGAATAGTGCAGGGCCCAGGGACAAGGCCTGGAAGGCGAAGAGGGACGGCACGAATGCAAGTTTAATGTCGGACTGGAGCGACGTGAGTTCCTTCTGCTCATTTGTTCATCGAACGCTTCTCCCAGCATGCGTTGGCCTGCTCCTACCCAGACTCCAGACGAGGTTACGCTGAACAAGCCAGGCAAGGCCTCTCGGTTCGCAGTTGGACACGACGCTACAGTAGGATACGGGTCCTTGCAACTTGGACTCAAAGGTCCAATTAGACCAGCATGCTTCGGCAGAATAGAACCAGGTGCACCCTTGAGACAGAAACACACTGGTCCCTGCAAGTCACACAAGTCCGGAGCAAAACACGGAACAGAATCCGTAAGGCCGGAAATTGCTCTGTTCGGCATGGAGTGTTGCATGCGATCGGCTGCGACCCTTGTTGTTGCCGTTGCAGGTGCCGGGCACCGAGCAATCAGAGCCTACTGATGAACGGGCATTGAGCAATCTCAAAAAAAATCACAGCGCAAGTCTGCTCGACGCATTGCTTGCAGGAGCCACATATAGCCAGCGTCACTCCAAACACACACCCCTTCTTGCTTCATTGCCACGACAAGTCGACAATTGGACAGTGGAGCCATGACGGCAGTGCCAGCTTGAAAGCCTGATCTTGAAACGCGTTGCACACTACAAGGTTCAGGAGTTCAGGAGATTGGGCTCACTGCTCTTTGGCGCCACGTCGCTTCCACCCTGCTGTCGCGTCACAGCCTGAGCGCGTAGCTGTCTCGCTGTCTCGGCACACTCACTTCACAACACTGGCGGCCCACGTTGAGCCGGCTTTGGAAAAGGCCTCCCTTTTTCTACAACAGCCGAGAGCGGCGAAAGTGAGCTGTAGCACCAGTCGTTCGCAACTCCTACATAGCTCGCGGTGCTGCCATGAAAAAGCAATTAGAATCATAAGCAAATCAAGAATCACCTCGACATCGTCAGCACAAGCGTGTGGCTATCGGACCATCCAACTGGCATCCTCCATACCGCGTTTGTGAAGTTGTGGGAAGTGGAACCCACGGCACACTGCAGGGCTCGCGGGCATGCCTCCCTTGAATACTGAAGCTGGTTCCAAATGTTGACCGCGGTCCAGACTTTGGAAATGCTGAGCTGCGGGAAGCCTGATTCTGTGGCTCAAATCGGTGTGGCTGGAGCGAAACGTGAAGGCTTGCTTCCAACAGCTTAGCCAATGCAAGCATAGCTATTTAGCAACAGCACGCTCCAAGTTTTTAAATCAGTGAAGGGACAGCAGATGTCGTCGTCAACCGCCGCCAGCCTGCGCATCTGTTCAGAAAGAAAAGGCCGCCAGTCGCCTAGCAATATAGCTCCTGAGTCGCGGAGCGAAGGTTTCACTTGAGATTTAATCTCCTTCCTGGGAATAGGGCCTCAGCTATAGAGCTAGAAGTCCTAGGACAGGTACGTCCGTGTGTGTCTGGGTGGGTTTGCGTGTGCGTGTGTCTGTGCGTGTGTCTGTGCGCGTGTGCGCGTGTGCGTAAGTCCTGTATCTAAGGAAAGTCTCTCAGCCATCATGGATTGATAGTCAGTTCAAAAGCAGGGGAGCGGTGTGACCACTGGACGAAGATAACTTTCAACAATATCGACCTGGGACCCTGGAGCGACGTACCTGCATGGCCGCTTGGCGGCCCAAATTGCCCTCAACCTTTTGCTTCTGTATTGGCCGAAAATCATGTTTCGTTAAAGTTAGCTTGGCATGACTGTCTGCAGTGCAACTTCTCATGCCTCGTTTCCCGCAGTCGTGAAAGGGCTACCTGGAGGTGGGAGGTGCGCGGAATTGCGGGGGGGTGGGAGGGGTGGGAGGGGTGGGAAGGGTGCTAAGGGTGGGAAAGGGTGCAAAGGGTAGGAAGGGTGGGAGGGAGGGGTGGAAGGGGGGGAGGGGTGGGAGGTGTGGGAGGGGTGGGACGGGCGGGAAAGCAAACAAGGCTGGAGTACTTCACACCCGCTCCTAAATCCTGCCGTCTCCTCACTGTTTCCTTCGCATCCCTCGCCGAGTCGCCTCCTCGTCCTGCCCAGCGGATGGCAGAGTCCTCCTGCGCGTTGGGCTTCGTGTTTACTCCAGCCGCCTCCAGCCTCTTATGCTCGGCTTTTCTCCTCGTTGCTCGAGCGGCAGAGATGCTGTTCAGCATCGACTCTTGTACCCTCTGGTCTTCGTCACAAGGCCCCTGTCCGAGCTCAGCCTAATGGCTGCCGCCTGCGGCCTCAGGTCGAGCTTGAGCTCCGACCTGCTCTTGTTTCGCGACGGCTTTGGCTTTCCGCATGCTGGGACCGTCCGCGTGCTTTCGAGGTGCTATCTCGCTGTCTTTCGTTTTCGCACTGCGGTAGGTTTTTTGCGTTCGACCTCGTGCCATGCCACTGATCCTTCTGAAAGATCTGCCCTTGGGTGTGGCTGGGATCCACGATCGCAGGGGGAAATCTGCATCCGCAGCCTCCCTGCAACGGTCATGGTGTACCCTGATTCACGGCCTGCCCCTCGTCCGGTGGGATCGTCCGGCGGGATGTCATTGCGGTTTTTGTTGCTATGGGATACTTGACGGCGCCCAAAACACTGGGCCACCTCTCCGGGCCCTCCCTGATGCCGGGCCCCTGCCGGCCAATGAAGGCCGCAACTCTCAATCGCCAAAGCTAAAACTCATTTTTGTGTGCTGCTGTTGCGCAGCGATGCACGTCATTGCGGTTGCATAGTGCTGGTGGTCGTTGCGGCGGGGCGAGCCCTACACATCCCCACACATCACTGCATGCAGGATCTGGCCATTTCTGAAAGAGTAGTGCGTGAAGTGGCGGCCACCTCCATTCCAGCAAGGGAAGGCTGCAGCAGAACTTTGAAGGGGTTGCATCCGTTCTTACATCATGCACAGTAACACTCGGACACTTGCACCCTGCCGTGAATCTTGAGGATGTCGGGCAATCTTGAAGCTAAGGCTCCGATTGAGATGTCTGGTCCTCCGACTTCCACCACCGTGCAGCCAGTTCACAGCGATCGTCTGCAGGTAGCTCGGCCAAGGCCCGCAGGTCTAGAGTTGCGAAAGCTTGGTGACCATATAGCCGACGCGACGGAGCAAAGCAATGCGCGGAAGACAGCCAAGCATTAAAGATCGAAGATGGCCAACCGTCGACAGCTTCAAGGCCAAGCAGCAATTGGAAGTTTTGGTGTAGGAATGTCAGATCGAAAAGAGTTGCTTGCAATAAGCGGTAGCCATGCGCAGCTGCTGTATCGTGCCAAGCTTGCATGCTGCAACCAGACCAATGTTGGCCTCGTTTCCCATCCATCCAAGACAAGCCCATTCGACCTGCTTTGGTGTCCGAAAAATGCTCCCGGAAGCGTATCGGTGGTGGGAAGATTCGGTTGTATTCGACCACCAGAAATGCCGGAGCCAGCCTCATCTGTCGCAGCAGCGCCTCCACAAAAAAACAATCTGCGTGATCAAGGTCGATCTTCAAGAGGTCAATACGTGCCACTGCAAGTTTCGACAGAGCATCCTCCACGATGCTGGTGACATTTCTGGGCGAGATATAGCCGATATGCACAACAACGCCTGGCCAGCGGTGCTGCAAAGGCGTCGTTTCCAAACCTTCCACAGCAACTCCTCTTGCGCCGAGGTCGAAGGCACAGTTGGCCACGTCTTTCACCACCATCTCTGCATCCATGCAACTACCGTCGTGTGCACCGAGATTCACAACTACGAGCTCGGACGGCTTCAGCCCTTGCTTTTGGCGAAACACCTCCAAGATCTCCGCAAAGGGCACGCGAGCCGTGGATACGACATGGCGGCCGTAAGTCCTTTGCTGCCGGCAAGCTTCGCACCTACTCCATGCACCTTTACTGCTGGATATGCAGCTACAGGAGTTCGCCCGTCTCTCCTCTGCAGAAGTTGCTCCGTCGGTGTCAAACTGAACACGGCAGGCACGCTCACATTATGCTTGCCTGTCAGCGCTTGGACTTTCTAGCTCTGCTTCTTCACCCTTCTCTCTGGGGTCTCGTCTGTCGGACATCAGAGTTTCCTGGTGCTAATTATGTTGCTCCCTTTCGTCCTAAAACTCTGCATGGCTGACCGAGGGGCCCATTGAGAAACATGAAGGGCCACCTGCAGAGACGTCATCGTTGCAACAGTGTTGCAAGCAGCCGATACCTACTCTCTAAGCTTCTTGGCTGCAGTGTTTTTTGGACAACTCGTGCACCTGAGGCAGGAACGTCTGGGCAAAGTCTGGCTGTGCCACAGCATCACAAACGGGAGCAACCTGTTCTCCGAGCAGAGGGACACGGCTTGTAAACAGAAGCTATGCCTATCCATGTGCGGTTCGGGCACATCAAGTGGGTATCTGGCACCCCTTCCAGGTAGGCCAAAGTCGCTTCGAAGACGCGGAATTATCAAGCTCACCACCTCCTTGGGAATCGGCAATGGGCTTCGAGGCGTTCCTTTACGTGGTGGGCTTCCCGAACACTCCGAAGATCGAGCCAAGGAATGCCAAGGAGCCATCAGCTCGTTGCCAGCGCTGCAGGGCTCTTGCGAAAGCCATGGGAAGTTGGGTGGCGCACGCGCCAAAAGCTGCTCCTGACAGCCAAGACCCCGATCAATTCTGCAAGATCCGCAGGATTGCGAGCAAGCTGCGCATGAGGTGTTCCAGTCGAACTGAAATTCTTCCGTTGTAGGATACACGCACCTCGAAGCCCAAGGGCGGTCAGGGCTTGCTTGGCTTTGGATAACAATCCTCGGGCCTGAATCTTGCCATACAGAGCATCAAGTTCAAGCTCTCGGCAAAGCTGAGCATAGCATTCACAAGGTCCGCGGGAACTCGTCCAGCCTGTCTTGATCTGCTGGTGTGCCAGGGCCAAGAGCAGCTGCACCCATGCAGGATCAAATCCAGCTCAACATCGCTGCGAGACCTCGCTGGCATCCGCAAGTGCCCACTCCAGTTCCTCGATGTGGCCGTAGAAGCTGAGCATCATTCCATCCTGGCATGTCACCCCTATACCAGCACAGCATCAAGGATGGCCTAGCTGCGACCGCTCCTGCAATTGGATTTCCTCATCACAGTCTGCAGGCATGGCCCCTGGCCCTATCGACCGCAGAGGAGGACAAAATGCAAGCGCTGGTCCTTGCAGCGCAAGCCTAACGCACTGGCCAAAACCCAAGGCATGGCAAAGCCAATCCTTCCGGTTCAGAAGGCTTTGCTTGCCTTGTGGTGGGCATAAGAACCTTCAGGGATATGTGATAGTCAGAAACGTCTCGAAATCGGGTGCCACGTGCTGAATCACTCACGACCAAAGGACAAGTAATGATGGTGGCACCATGAACAGGATGAAGGCGATCTGTCTGGGCTTCGAGATAAGCATTCTGCCACCAGAGCGTCATGCCCCCAGCTGCGCCATGCACGACACAACTCACCGCGAACAGGGGAGGCTCCCAGAACTGAGAACCAGAATGGCCAAGGACAACTCTTCATGGAGCACTTTCTGGAATCTCAAGATCGAGATGCGCACATGGAGGACGTTGAAGACTGATTTGCATTCTCGACCTCGGAAACCATCAGTCAAGCACAGCAGAAGCCTGCTGTAGTATGCTGTTGCCCTGGGACTGCGACCCTTCAGCTGCTCCTGACGTGATGGCATCACTTGTCACCATTCACTGCGCCACTGGGCTTCGCTCACGGAAGTTTGCACGCAAGTGGCTCCGTAATTGATGTGATCTTCTGCATTCGGCCACGCCAGAAGTCCAGTTCACTGCGAGGCCCTGGCCTGTCACTGTCAGCGACTATGCCATACTACGCCATACTCAGCCAAAAGCAGATTCCGCCGTGTTCGACTGTTGCTCGGAGGCCGACTCCTGCACTGCACTGTGCTGGTCTAGGCCTCAAGACTGAGAGGCGTCTGGGGCTGCTATGTGCGCAAACACCCTGACAATCTGAGGCACTGTCCATCCTCAAGGTACCGCTCAATGTCTCGGCACCAAGTCTGACAACATGTGCTTTGGGAGGTGGCAGGCCGGGAGCGGCTTGGGATGGCTCGGGAGAGTCGGCGCTGGCATGTGCTTTCACTTCTCGAGGCTGCAGCTTCTCGCGGTTCAAATGTCTCGTGCTGTGTTGCCAGGCCGCACCGAGCCTCGAGAAGTGCTCCATACTCCCCAATGACCTCGGTGACGCGCCGACTAACTCTTCGATTTCGAAAGCCAAATTCATGCAAATTGGCCTCAGGGTGCTCCCTCACCAAATCCTTCAGGTGGAAGGTCATGGAAGGTGACAGTCCGGGAGTTTCAGTGTCAAACTTGAACTTTGGCTTTGAGCTCTTGCTCTGTGCAAGCACATGTGCTCGTGCCATGGCTCCATCCCCCTGAAGCCATGAAGTGATGTGCCCGATGCCACACCCAAAGAGGTGGATGGGCAGATCCCGCCAAAGGCGAATTAAGATCAGCCTCTCTGCCAACTGTTCATCGGCCAAAAGGCTGCATCTCTCTGGGCCTCTGGGCTCGGCATCAGAAAAGCCGTCACCGACGTCGGTCGCGCGGCCGCGCATCGGCTCAGTCAGTCTGCGGAAGTGCGGGCACCGGTAAAAGCCCTGCACGGCCTTCGGACATGCTCGCAAAACAAACACCATCCGAAGACAAAGCACCAACTTTGGGCTCCGCGCGGCAGTTCTCCAGCAGCCAGGCGGATAGCCAAAGCCCCACCACAGCCGCCAGCAGCAGTAAAAGACACCTCCAAACGAGGACAGTGTTTCGTCAGTTTCGTCGCCCCTGAGCACCTAAAAGTGGGGTTTGTGCGGCGATCGACGCCGAGAGTGTTGAATGCGCATCCGCATTCTTAAACCCTAAAGATGTGCGCCGGCTTGCGCCGGATAAAACAGCTCTGAAGAAAAGGAAGCTTCGGCGAGTGAAACCGTGAGACCTAGATCATCGCTGGCTGGAGATGCCCGAAACCCTTCAGAAAAGTGATGCGGCGGGGGCGAGGGGGGCGACACCCGAAATTCAAAGGGAAGTAGCCTGATAGAGAGACAAGCACGCGCAAAGCCTAAAACGGGTAGATGGAGAAACTGCAAAGCCTGAAAAGCTCGCCGCTGGCGAAACCCAAAACCAGAAACATATACTAGGGCGCAACACTGAGCCCGAAAACTCGGTGAAGCCGAAAACCTTTATGCAGTCCGGGTGGCGAAACTCGACATCTTGAGAATAAGGTGTGTTGGATGGGGAATCCCAACGCTGGAAAACGCTGGACTGTCAAAGAAAACGAGGCGCCATGGGGCAACCACTGACAAGGGGTGCTGGGTGTCAAAATCCTTTGAAGCAGGGCTCTGTAGCTGTGCCGGCGGAAGTGCTGAAGGCCACCAACCGAGTTTGAAACCCCAAAGCACGGAGTGCGGGCAGAGAAGCCCGAGCATCCAAACAGTGTGTATCGGATGCAAACCATTAAGCCCTGAATGGCATACCGATACCCTAAACCTGACCTAAGTGTAGAACGACGCAACCCATCACAACCGCAAGCCCCAAAGTGTGCCGAACGGTGAAACAAGGGGAGAATTGAAACCGTAAAGAGGGGTTTCGCTAGGAGCGGCGACCCGAAACCCTGAAAGTAGTGGAACCTGACGATATTCCAAAATGAGTCACGGATGGTGAAAATGAAGCGCTTGCATGGAGGTCCTAGTGGCGAGGCCGGACACGAAACAAGAGCATCGGATGATGAAACCGTGAGCCCATATGGCTTGACAAGTAGCACAAAAACCACGTAGAAGTACAAGGAACGTACACGAAACAAGGATTCTATGACGGCGAAGCCTGCAATCTAGCGAAACACTACTACAAACCTGGGGAAGCCCTAAACGTAATGCAACATGCTAAATACTAAACTCGAAAAATTTGTAGCAACAGTACTCCAGGCCATAGGCCCTAGAAGGAGAGTGAAGAACCCCTGAAGCCGTAAAGGCATGCAAGCCAGGTGACAAAAGCTGAAACATAAGTCAGTGAAGCCTGCTGTGAATTCAGCTTACCTAAGAAAGGCATCACATAGGATTCCGAGTCAACGGAACTGAGTTAAAAAAATTCCCGCGAAACACGAGCATGTAGCATTATGTGTCTTGTGTCACAATTGTCAACCAACATCGAGGATTGAACTGATCATGTCGTAGCCCAGTCTAGAAATTTGTTGATCTCCGTGGTTGCGCCCGGCGCGATGTGGGTCGTGTGCATTTATCGGGCGAAACCCTGACCCTGAAAGGAACCGCAAGGTGGCAAAACCTTGGACCCTTTCGTAAGACGATCTTAGTGGCTGGCGCTACGTGGCAAAACGAACCCCTATAACACACAAAGGACTTTCATGTGACTGATCCCCAAACCCGAACAACCGTCCGGTGGCCAAAACCCTCAAATGGATGTATTTTGTCGAAACCTTAAAACCTGACAGTAATGTCAGTGCCAAAACTAGAAACCCGAAAACGAACGTAGCTGTTGTCTTGCACAGGAAATGCTGAAGCTGTAAACAAACACTTGAACACCCTTCGGTGGATGGCACGAGAAGAGGTCACAAGTATCTTGTGGTCGAAGCCTTGACTCCATGCAAAGTGTGCTACAGAGGCCCCTGGTTGTACATATCGAGAGCCCCCGGCCCAGCGTCCCAGCCTGCTGCAACAACGACAGCAGCTTTCGCGCTCCTCGGGCTCCTCCGGACGTCGTAGGTCTCTTCTTGCTATGGTATTCAGCTGATGATCAGCAATCCTCCGAATCGCTGTCTTCGTCACCCAGCGAGGGTGAATCCTGAAAGAGCTTCATCCTGCACCCCAGAGCACCGGCACCCAATATGCGTAAACTAGCAGCACCAAACCCGCAAGTGCAAGGTCCTAGCTTCGTCGCGTGAAGTGTTCGGAGTAGCCTCCAACCACATACCCGGCCACCCGGGTGCTTTTGTCGTGCACTCCTCGAACCTGCTTGGGCGACTTGGTCACAGACTCCTCGAAACACTGCACCTGTGGCACTTCAGACGAGGAAACATCCACAAGCAGCTGGGCGCCCTCCCATCCCAGAGATGCCTTCACAGTCCGGCCAGTCAGCTTGCCAAGCATTCTTACCTGGGACACAAGATCTCCAGCCTCTGGTCATCTACCAGTCTCGGCGTCAGTCCGCACCAAGCAATGGCGAAGCTTCCTGCTGCCGACATAGGCACCATAGATGGAACCAGCCTGTCCCAGTCCTGGCTCACCTAGACATCGGAGTGGCATCGGCTCACACGGCATGGGCGTGACCCTACATGCTGCCGAGATTCAGCTAAGCGAACCATGGTCTCGGCATCCTCCTTGCTCGCAGCACAGCGCCTCGGAACCAATCTTGCACGTAACTTGCCGCTGAGCTTTCTCAACAAAACTGGTTGCAACTCCCCAGACCATCAACCTTGCAGCCTTGCGAAGAAGGCGCTGCGATGGCTCGGGCAGCTGAAATGTCCTCGGCAGTACATCACCCTGTGTTCACGTCCAAGCGCAAGGAAAACCTTGGGCAACCGCTTCACTGCCTCATCGGCGAGTCGACGCTGGTCGGCCTGGCAGATACATGGACTGCACGGCTGCGTCAAGTTGATCGATGCAATGCCTGCTTTTGTCGCGCCTCAAAGAGGTGAGAAAAGTGTATGTCTGACTCCTTGACCTGGCAACGAACGGAGCTTCACTTTCTCCACTTCGTTGTATCACTCGACTTGCTGAAAGTGCCCCGCCGACCTGCCCAACCACCATCAAGCCTTTGACCAGTGCCTTAGATCAGATTATCTATCTGCCTTAGCTAGCCTCAAACAGCGCGCGCCATTCAGCGAGTTTTCCTCTGACTCTGACTGCTTTGCAGTGCTAGCACCAATAACTGATAGATGGCTTGTCCGCCCATCTGGGGCAAAAAGCCAATTAAGCTCAAACAGGCCTTGCTACCAAGCACCTCATGTTTAACACGAGGATTCGACAACGATGTCATCAGGCCAATTCGGGTGGTGCATAGCTCAGCTCCTTGGTGTCTCACGGTGAGATCCGGGAGAAAACCAGCGTGGCACCATCATTTGCCCAACTCCAAGAATTGGAGGTAGCTGGCGCTCAGCGCCAATCACACCTAGTCAGAGCCATGACTGACTGTGATCGCGGTCAAACCTGAAACAATGCAAAATCCAACGGGCGGTGGCAGCACGATCTAGGACCCAACAGATCCCCCAAAACTGTGGACTTCGAGAAGATCCGAAACTTCAACAAGGCAAAGTGATACATCGGCACGCTCTGTCAATGCTCTGTTGCCAGGGCTAAAGTTGTTGCCATGCCGCCTCGTCGACATAGTCCAAATCGACCACATCGTCATTGGCTAAGTCAAGGAAATCCTGCACTTGGTGGCAGTTGTAGGACAAGCCCACGGAATCTGGCGCAGGCGAACAAGCCTCAACGTGCAGCATGAGGGAGCAGATGGCCTGAGGAGACGAACTGTGGAAGGTTTGTTTCCGTCAAGCGGGAGGACATCTTTTTGGAAGCGTTTCGTTATTTCTTCTGATTCCTCGCCATGAAACTACTAGGAGCCCGAAGACATTAGTCTCAAGGAAACAGCCATGACGATCCAGTCCTACTATGAAACCTTGATGAAGAGCTTTCTTCATTCGTCGAACCTTCACTGTAGACCCTCGCTGCTGCCACACAAAACTCATAATTGAAGGCCTCTTCCGACACCTCTTGCGCCGCTTTGAGCTGGCACCTGTGTGACCGCCGATGTCACCCAGCCAAGCGAAGCAACAGCAGGTTCATGGAGGGCACAGATCCTAATGTGTGCAATTTTGAACTAAGTCGCATAGCGTGGTCGTCATTCTCTGTGCATGTCTCATCTTCGGAGTCGGAGTACTGGATCAGGAGCCCCACTGCCTGCACACGAGGGTCACTGACACAGTGTCCATGGCTGAAACCACAATGACCGGTCACCTCTTCGCAGGTCACACCCACCTGAAAGCAGCTTCTGTAGGATGTGGTGTCGCTCAGTAGCCATCTTCTACATGAACCAGAACTGACGCTGCATTGTCACTGAGCGGAACCCACCTTCGAGCTGCCAGATGTGGCCACCGAGCATGCAGATAGCATGCCAGACCTCACACTCGACGAGGAGCTGACACATGGACAGGCTGTCCTTTCAACGGCAGAGCTGCGAAAAGGACCTGCAAACATTCATCCAGCTCGTCTAGTTAGTGGTCATGAGAGGCATTGGAGCTCCTCTGGGCGCATTCATCGGACCTGGAATCCGTGGCTTGGCCTTGCGCGGCCCGTCTCAGACTCGTTGCAACCTCTGCACGGTGCACGTCTCCGAATTCGCAGGCACACAACCTGCGAAAGCGTTGCTCACTTCTACCATCGTGCCTGGCACAAATGGGATTCCACCTCCGCCTCCACCTGCGATTGAAAATCAATATAAAGCGATGAGGCTTCAACCGTCTGCCTTCAACACTTTCGCACCAAAGCCTTGACGGTCTCAGGGCCCGTCGGCAACCACATGTCTTCTGCAGCACGTCTAAGACTTTCAGCAACCTGCAGCCATTGCATGACAAACGAAGCCACGTCCCTGGTTGCTTCAGTCGCACCCTGCGACGAGCACGTTGAAAGTCGTCTGCTTCCTGCAGGAATACAGCCCATAACTCTTTGCGTCTTTCCATCTGAGGAAGACATGCAACAGAAGCAACTCAGAGTGTGCTTTTGTTCTCTCGAACAAACAACTCAACAGCGCAAAGGGTTCCAGCAATGTCAATCAACAGCGAGGTCCGGTCCATTTCCGTAACCTACTACTACAAAAGCTTGCCAACTGCATTGGCTTTGAATAAAGCTTCCCTACCAGCGCGACTGACACGCGAACTGCCTCGTTGCTGGGCGTCCCTTATATAATCTAAAGCCTTAGGATCATCGTGGTTTTGACACGCACTTCTGACCTCATCCTGTCTCGTACAGTAGTCGTCAAACGATCGGCCAATCAGCAGCCGAGAGAACTTAGAAGACTCCTTCTCCGCTGCGCGCAGATCTTCCCAGCCGAACTCCGCAGCCTGCTTGAGGCATTCAGCCACCTGAGCTGTCCGTGGAACGACAAGCCAAGAACATTTCACACACCCATCCTGCCTTTCGACGAGACTGCTCAAATTCGTCATCCTCAGTTCAGCTCAAGTCAAAAATTTATCGAAAACATCGCCCCCTACTCGGGACACACTGCTCGATTGAATGTTCGATTGCAGAATGCATGCGCTGCATTTGCTTTCAGAATATCCTCAAGACTCAAGAGGAGCCTCATGCTCCCGCTCATCCCTGGTGGCTGCGGATGGCATCTCTCCAGCATCCTCCATGCACTCCATCACCTGCAGACTACAAGCGGAAGCGACCATCCCACACAGCGTACACAAGAAGTGGCATTCTCAACTCGTTCTGCGACAGGCCATAGCTGCCTCCGTGTTGCTGTCTTCCTTAGAGAGTTTCAGGCTTCAATCCTGTGTGCAAGACGTGGGCTCCGAGTTCCAGGCCGGTTCAGCGGTGTCCAAGACTTCAGATAAACCGGTTTCCACAGCACGGCTGATTCTGTGCTGGAACTCCGTTGAACATCCTTCATGTCGCAGCACCTGCACCAGCACCTTCATAAAGGTATCTCCTCGGCAAGCGCAGCTTGCTCCAGTCGGACTACACACGCCCGAGTCTCACAAGAAGCCAAGCTTCTCAAGCTGCTGCCCATGTGCTCTTGTGGCGACTGGACGTCCTCCTGCAACCGCGGCTTTTACATCTGAAAAACAAACGTTGCGGCAGCTAGTCCAAGCTCCTGCATACTGCTTTCCACGACGGGCGTTTGCTCGGCATCGCCATCCCCTTCAGAGCCTTCCCTTTGCTCTTGGACGAAGGTCTGGGTTGTATCCTTTCTCGACTCCTGAGCCTGTTCCTGCATTTCCTGCATATCCTCAACCTCTCTTGACTCCAGAGTCTCGAGAGTCTCTAGAGTGTCGAGAGTGTCGAGAGTGTCGGGAAGCCGTGGCGGCGATCTCTCTTCTGCCGCGACCAGCTCCTGCCCTGCATCCTTCTCACTGGGCCTCTGCCGACGCCGCCTCGGAGCTGTCGGAGCCGGCAGTTTCGGTGGAACGGGCACCTGCAGACTTGGGCTCACATGCATTCTTCCAGGTCCGGCCACTGCAGGAGAGGTTCGTAGGCTCTCGGTGCCACCGCAGCAGCAGGCTCAGCCGGAACGACCAGACGCCGCCAACCGGGACCTGGCGGCTTGGAGCCGGCCTCTGGCCTCTGCCTTGCAAAAGCCTAGCCGAGCTTGCCGTAGACACTGCTGCCCACGTCGGCATCTTTGGACGGCTTGTGGATCTCCTGCATTCTACGAAACCAGGTCAGTTTTAGTCGACGGCATCTCCCGCTGATCGAGGTCCGAATGGAAAGCTTGTCCCTGAAGTCCTACAGCTGGACTCGGGAGCTCTAGATGCTCGAAGACAGAGAGTTCTACGGATCCCTGTCTTCAAGTACAACCCCGACTTGTCCAGCATTGAATGCAACTCGCAGATTGAAGCTCGAACCACATTCCGAAAGAAGACTGTCTGTCCTGCTGCAAGTTGTGACTGCCAGGCTTCACCATCGTAAAGTTATGCTCAATGTACGTCAGGTCATTGTCACCTTAATCTCCCACTCACAACACAGTAACAGTTTGACACAGGTCCATCAGTTTCTCCTTCATGGCTACCGCGGCTACCGGTCTCCTTTCTCACCAGCCGGCCACGTGGCTCTGGCGGCTCTGCAAGCCGGCCTCGCGCCTCCTTGGAACTCACCGCAGCTCCACAACCAAAGTCCCAAAAGCTGTTGGTTCCGTTCCTCCTCCGTCTGCCTACGGAGGGGTAACACTACTAGGTTTTGCCTTGCGTAGCTCTCGAGGCTTATGGCCTTCCGGCTTCAACAGCTTCTGTCATCCAAAAGCGGTCATTTGGTCGAAGACGCTGCCTCCTGTGTCGGGCCTCAAACCCGCGAAACTGGTCGGAGCTGGGGCAGTGGCAGCACCAACTCGCTACTACTACGCCCTAACTCTAGCAAACTCTAGAGTGTAGACAGATGTCCCATCCCGCAGGACACGCAACATAAAGAGAGCAAAGGCAAAGTGCGGCTTAAGCACGAAGGTGGCGGGGATGGCGAAGCAGCCCATTCTCCTGCCCGGAGTTCGGCCACTAGCAGAGTGTCCAAATGGCAACAAGTGTAATTTCGCCTTGGAGATGCAAGATTTCGAGTCGACGCTGGACACGAGCAGCGCTCTCATGCCCGTCAGCTCCCAGCTCCCACAGTCTCCCCACCTCCCTGCGTGCGGCGCTATCGTTGGCCAGTTACAGCACGGCGGGAGTAAGCATACCCCAAACATAGCACACGCTTTGTCCCAAGCGGCTGGCGGCTGGCTGAAGTTCTCTCCCGTTCGCGTTGGTATAGGCTTCGGAAACAAGGCAACCAAAAAGGCGGCTGTCGGCAGACCCCGACCCTTTGCCTGTCACCCCGTCTCTCGCTTCCTGGTGAACTCGTGCAGCTCCGAAACCGATTCAGGATCAGTTGCTGCTGCGCTGCTGCGCTGCTGCTTCTGATCCTCCTACCCGTACCCGAGGGTCTGCCATTGTCCCCACGGCCAGTTATTCTAGAGGCGCAGTTCGGCCTTTTACCACTTCGGAATTAAGTGACACTCTCCCTGACAATGGACGGTGTCGCAGACAGCACAGAAGCAGCACTGTCGGGTACTGTTGGGCCCGTTTCATGTGTGCCTTACAAGGTTTCTCCGTTGCAATCTCGCCGTCATACCTGATGTTGTGTGCCGCGCAGCAATCTCCCCACAGCTTCCGACGGCGCCAGCACCACTCCCTCTGGACCTCTGGGCCCTGACAGATGGAAGTACGCTGACCTTCTTGAGACCCACTTTGCATCGTGACAGCCGGCACAGTGCCCATGCAGCCCATGCGCGAACCTCGTCTGCCCTTCGGCCGTCTGCGCTTGCCACCAGCACTGAGGACGATGATCTTGATCTGACACGGGGGTGCTCGGAGCGTGGCAGCGATGGAAAAGCTACCTTTTGCCAAGATCCTTCGCAAGGACATCGAAAAGAAAAGACAATCAACAGGCCGACCTCGTCCTCTTGCCTAGTGCGGGGCGAGAACCAAGAAGACACACACACACACAGAGCGCCACACAGACCCACACGGACCAAGAGGCATTGAGCATGTCACAGACAGGAATGGTCCGAAGCGAAATCACATGTCACGGCTTGCCGAGCTGCCCAGGATGCGACTTCAGCGGAGCCAATCTCGCTTTGGCTTGAGGCTTTGTTGTCCAAAGCAGTGGCACGGTCTCGTGGTCAGCATTGCCCACATCTAATACGCGAGCAACCTAGAGAAACAGAGACGGATGGGTCGATCAAGCACGGAATGGCACAGCAATGCTTCCAAGACTCTGCAGGTGGGAGCAGCATTCGGCTTGCGGCTTCCGTGCATCAGGCGTGCCTTCGCAACTCGTAGACAGTTCTGCAATTGATGGGTTTTGTCGTTTTTTGCGTTCGGTCCCACCCACTCAGTACCCAAACCCCTCCTCCACCCAACCCCCCTTCACCCGGATCATTGACATTTCAATGGGGTGAGCTTTGCGGATTTCAGAAATGAGACGATATGGGATCGAACCTTCGAACTCGGTGTGTTTCAAACCTTCAAGCGGTTGAAACTTCCAACCGTCGAACACTCAAACTCTCGAACTTTCGGACTCTCAAACTCTCCCAAGCTCTGAAGGGTTGAAACTTTCCAAGTATCAATCTCGCGACCGCAGCGAACTTATTTAAATTTACTTTCGAATTTTAGCTTGAACATTTCAACCCTTGGACCGTGCATCGAAAGCTTGCCAGTTTGAGAATTTGAAAAGCTGGACATCGACGAGCACGCACGCTCTCGCGCATACAAAGGTGCCCAAACTTTCGAACTCCTGCACCTTTCAAGCCTTCAAAGCTTGAAGCTTTCACAAGTCCAACCTACGAAAGCTCGAACCTTCGACCTCGCTTGGCAGAGAGGGGTTTCCGTGGTGACCCCATTTGGGGGGACCATCCCTCTACCAAAGCGGGTGGGGTGAGTGGTGACACACCCCCGCACCCCTGATTGCAGATGCAAGGGACTACTGTCTACAGTCTCGTATAGCCGGATTTGCAGATGCGGCTGGCCTCAGGCAACTCCGGATGTGCCGCTGAACCAGCTGTAAACCAAGATTTGCGAGAACGGCTGATGAGGGCTCTTGCAGCACTTGCGCAGAGTCGAAACTGCTAAAAGACCTGCAAGTGCCCGAAAATCTTTGGCCCCTGCAAGGGCAGCTGCAGGGGCATCAGAACCTCCCGGATGTTCGAACTCTCGCCGGCGACAGCCAGGGAGCAGACAACACCAAGACTAGGACTGTCAATGTAAACCGCCGCTTCGAGCGCTGACATCACGATGGTTTTCTTCATGTCTGCCTGTCATGCAAGGGCATTGGCAGGAAAAAAAGATCACCCAGCTCATCTGGCCTGAGAGTGTTCGAGGACCATGTTCAGCTTCAGCTCTAGGTTAGTGAGCTGACCTCAGGGAAGGAAAAGGTCTTGCCGACGTTGCATCCCTGTGCCGTATCCCTGTGCCGCATCTTCCCGTATTCTGGCCTATGGAGCTGCCCTGACTCAGCGACCTGCTTTCAGCAAGCAAGGCAACAGATGCACAAATGCTACGGTATGCCAGAGCTGCACCTTGCAATACTCTGCTGTTAAAGCTCAGGCCGTGCACTGGTGTAACAACTGACAACCCATGCCAAGAGGATGCTAAGAGGGCCTCAACATCTTCGACAGGTTGGTCAGAAGTCGCCATGCCTCAAAAGCAGAAAGACAACCGGACCACATGACCCGGTCGGGGTGGTGGGACATCTATTATTGTTATAGAAATGGCCAGATGGGGCCATGCATCATCCCGGTGACTAATCTCAAAAGAAACCCTTTTCCAAGCCCTAAGCCCTTCTCCAGACCCCTTATACTGGCGTCCTCATTAAGCCGGGATCGGGACACGCAAAGACAGAGAGACATGCTTCGATAGACTGAAACAAACTTCCTGAACCGCCGTGTCTGAGCTGGCTGCGTGATTGCTGCATCCAAGAACCACCTCATACCTAAAACCTTTTGCTGCATGACAGTAACATGTGAATGCAACCTGCTGCTTGCCAACAGGCATTAGAAAAAAAACAAAGACGGAAAGGCAACAACAAAAATATGCGCAAATATGTCGATCGGAGGACGCTAACTAAACTGAATTGCTTTCCGTTCCGATGCACGGCTTCGTTCCACTGGGTTTGAAAAGGAGTGCCCAATTGATGCAAAAGTTAACTTATGCAAAAGTTTCCGGTGACAACCTTGAATCAAACGAAAAACCCTTGTATTGGCAGGTACACCAGGCTGATCAGGCCTAGCTTCCCTCTCTGATGCATAGCGTTGGGCACTGTAGCATGATGGAGCCGCACCCCCCTGCGTCTGGGTGCGTAAACTAAGTGCTAGTGTGCCTTGGCACACAAAATTCACGGTAGGTGCTCCTACAACCAACGTGCAGACGCAACGCTCCGAGGGTCCCACACTGTGCACAGCCCCCATAAGCCCAAACACTTTGGAAATGGTGCTCCACGGAACCGTTTGCCTTGCGGTGCAGCAGCTGGCAGACATCATTGCGGTTGGGATCGGCGCGGGATGGCTGCGACAAATTTAGTAGCCCACGGGGCTCGCATAACCAAGCTTCGAAGGCCTTCATCGGCCAGATTGCAAGAATCATCACTGCACTGTGGAGGAGAGGCTGGAGCCCTGCCTGGGTGGTGCTTCAGGACTTGGTATTGCAAGTCCAAGTAGGGTGGCAGCTGATTCATGAACCTTGCGCTGCAAGTGGTTCTTGAATTCCAGGGCAACTCTTACGGCTTGCCGCTTTAGTGGCGTCTTGAGGGGTCGCTCGATGGGCCGTTGTGACTCGTGACGTTATGCCATGTCTTGCACAACTTTAACTTAACTCTCTAAAGCGGTAGCAACCGACACCCCGAGAGCCACAGGAACGGCGCCAAAGAGGTGATAGGTGGCAGGCAAACCCCGAAATGCCCTGAGCCCTGCCGGATGGGGATGCGGCACAAGGAGTGACACGAAAGGCAGGCCTCCACGTGAACCCTTTCAGCGTCTATCCTGCACCCTGGACTGGCCTGGAAAACTCAAAGCTCCACTTGCGGGAGAAACCGCTCGGCCATTGACAGCCCACCCTCTGCAAACTGTGGCCGAAGACGTAGTTGTGCCGACGAGAAGCTGGAGCATCGTGTAGATTCCTGTACAGCTATCAGTGCATCATTCCGTCTGGCCGTGATGAAACGGCGCCTGCCAGCACGATGCCGTGAAGGATCATGGCCAGGATTCCAGACACTAGTCCTTGCCTCGCCCCATCACAAGAATGAAGAAGGCCCTGCAAGCTCACCACAAGTTCACCGTCTTGAAACCAAGCCTCAAGTAGAGACTTACAACCTCGGCAACAGTCCACTGCGACGACTTGCTCGACCCATAGATAGTCAGGTCCCGACAGGCCATGCCAACCTCAGGCCCAACGCATTCAGCATCTGTTAAAATCTTTGGCCCTTCCGCCGGGACGCATGGATTGCATCCGAGCGACCACGGAGCAAGTGGAAGGAGAAAGTCGTAGAGGTGCACACACCTTTCGATCTAAGCCCTGATTTGGCACGGCACAGCTCAAGACTGGCACCCTGTCAGTCGTGCTCGCTGCAAGTCAGATCCATATTCTTGTGCTTTGGCCTGTCAGAAACAAGAGACTTTCGAGGCTAGAGCGAGAAGCCACTGTTTCTTCCAGGCCCGCATCTTGTCATCGAAGGCTTTGCCATACTTCTCACGGTACCTTCATCACCACAATGAGACCTGGAGGAAAGGAAATCTTGTCTTCAGAGGTCACGCGGGCAGCTTCTTGGCCAGCCTCTCAAAGTCTGAGCACTTCTGAGAGCTCCAGCACACGCAAAATGCCAAGCCGCTGGCGTACCCAAGAAAAAGCAGCCTCCAGAGTCAGCCTTTGCAGTGTCCGACATCACGCACGATCACCACAAAGACCACACTAGCAGAGTTGAATTGCAGAAGAGTTTCGATGCTCAAGGCCTCGTTCTTCCATTCAGCGAGAACCTGAGCCACTCACTGTGGTGGAACGAGGCAGCGGGAGATTGAAAACCTGCGGCCCAACATTCCCAGTCGACATGAGCCACCACCAGTTTGAGAGCGTGTGGTTGTGTATGCAGCTGGGAAGTCAACCAGCTCGGAGTTCGTGGACTCCAAGTCCTCGCGCTTCTTCTGAAGGCACTGCCGCAACCTGCGCAGCATTCGCATTTTTGTGAAACCCCTCCCACACTTGTTCTTATGCAGCAGGTGGCACTATTGCCTGGATGATTTCTCAACATGTGCTCCGTACTGGGGGCGATGCCGACGCAAGAATGTTTCATCCAGATGAAACTCCTCCCGAACGCCGAACGTCAGGTTGGACAGTGCGGAGGGTTTGCCATTTGTTTTTTCACACACGCACACAAGCGTGCATGCATGTACCCATGCATGTGCAATCATGTACATATGTACTGAAACAATAAGTTCTGTCGTGTTCTGTTATGTCATGCTCTGTTGTGCTATGATTTGTTGATGCTCCGGATGCTTATGTTTCGTTATGCTTATGTTGTGCTACGCCAGTCGTGACTGCAATGCCTGCACGTGGCTTCGCACGGTTCGTACATGGTGTGCGTATGCAAGTATGCATGTATGCATGTATGGAGGTACATATAAATGCACGCACGCCCGCACGCCCGCCCGCCCGCACGCACGAAAAAATGAATGGATGCATGGATGGATGGATGGATGGATGGATGGATGGATGGATGCATGCATGCATGCATGCATGCATGCATGGATGGATGGATGGATGGATGGATGTGTGTATATATATATATATGTATAGGTATCTACAACATGCCATGTGTCAGATGTATTATGACACAGCAACATGCAACACGTGCATATGTATATGCATGTGTACGGTACTTGTATATGCAATATGTGCAACAGGTGATGTGGAATATGCAGTACGTATTAAAAACTATGCCATGCAACAAGTAACATGTACGTAAATATGTATATATGTATATGTATATGTATCTATATATATATATATAAACGCACATACAATCTGTACAACATGTGTATATGTACATGTACTATGTGAAATGTAACCAGGGATGTGCAATATACGATACGTAGTCTGCCACCTGCAACATGTAACATGTAATATGTACCATGCAACCTGTAGCCTAAATACACATATACACGCACATATACACGCTGGTGTCCCATAAACTCAGATATGAATCTAAATATACTGCCAAAGACACCCAGTTTGCGGCTGTATCAATAATACGGAACACGGGTCCCAGAACCAAGATTCCCAGCGAATTGTTGGCGGAGTCTCACTTGGCTCTCGTGGCAGCAGCCGTCCTTAATCACCTTGTCGCGTTCCTCCCTGATCGACTCCTCTGCCTTATCCAAGGAGGCCGGCAGCTTCGCAGAGGGAAGCTGACCGGACAAAGCCTCCGGCAATGAGGCAAGCAGAAGTGAAACTGCAATGGCCCTCATGCAATGGTTCCTCGGCATGGGCACCGAAGCTCTCGCAGAGTTGGGCGATATGTGAATCTTCGAACGCTTCTCTGGCCTCGTTCAGATTACCGGGAAATGATGCAAACGGTATCTGAAGTCAAGACCAAGATCTGGGCCAATGAGACACTGAAATGGTCATTCTGCACCAGGTCTACATACATCCGGAGGTAAGCAGCAATGCTCGCAGCCTGCACTGTGAAACAACTTTTTGGCTGAGAATAACTGGGGAAAACAGTTTGCTCTCCTGCAGAGGTCTCGCGTTCTGCAGCTCTTTCAACCTCAAGTTTTGAAAGCAGTATGCACCACTTCAGCTGCACAATAGCTTTGACAGTCTACTTAACTCGTTGCACCCAAGGAACAGAAGATTTCGCAATGCCCGAGTGGACTCGATGTACTCGGGAAGGAGTTCCTGCGGCAGACCAGCCCGAAATCGAAACCGGTCAAAGAGTTCTTGTCATATCAGCCGCAACATGTCGAAGCCATATCAACACCATACCCAGCGGAACAATCACACAGAAGTGTATAAAACTGTACTTATAGGATGTGCTGATCGGGCTGGCGCGGTATTATTGGCTATTCGAGGTCTTGGTCGCGCTGTAGCGGAAGCGGGAAATGTTTACGAGGCTTGAGGTTGGAACGGTGTAAACGATGAATAGCACGAAACTCGCAATGTTCTCGCTGTGCCGGCTGGTATGACAAAATATGAAAAAACTCGCAATGTCCAGGAAGTCCAAACCGCGGACAAAGTAGGGCTCGCCGGAGTGCCAAGTAGAGACAATCGTGAGAGCCCAAAAACGCTGAGATAGCCAAACCCGAAACCCGAAAAAGACATGACGGATGACGATGATGAATTCAAGAAAGTCGTATCCCTAAAGAATCGTGTTGGTCATCGCTCTCCCATGAAATTTGGCAATCAGGAACTCGGACATTCGTGCTTGAAACTTGCTCGATGCAAGTCCCGTCTGAATCTGAAACCATGCAGGAACAGAACTGCGTCGCATGACGGAAACCAGTTACTCAAAATGGAGTGGCGTGCAGCAGACAAACCCGAAAGGGTGGATTGGACAAACTGCAAACCAAAACATAACCTCGGCTGGCGAAACCCGAAACGCTGAAAAGGGCTGCTGGGTGGCGAATCCCCGCGCTCTGTGCAGAGACGCAACGCAGCCAATCCGATGGTGACCCTGTGAAAGCCACTTGGGGCGGCAGAACGCAGTTCCCCAGACACCTCAAACACTTTTCATTCCACGTTTCGGCAAACAGAGCACGTCGGAGGAGCTGCAAGCGTTGGAAAAAAGCCAAGGACTCCGGATTCCGGGAATTGCAGCAGCTAAGTTTGAGGCTTCTGCTTGACAGAACCCCTTATAAACGGAGCCGTTTTTCAAAACCGGCAAAAGTACCCCTCAGCTGCCTCGGCTTTGGCAATAGAAACAAAGGTGGCAATCATAATCTCCTCCAGGGGCGGGGTCCTCGAAACAAGGCTCTGTGAGAAGGCTAGAGAGCAATGGCCTCTTGGCAAGAAGCCAGAAGCTCGGGTATTCAAGAGCTGCAGGCTTTGGCAAGAAGCCAAGGACTCCGGATTCCAGGAGCTGCAGCAGCTAAACTCGAGGCCTTTGCCTGATTACAACCCCTTACAAAGAGAGCCATTTCACATAGCCGGCAAGGGTACCCCTCAGCCGCGGTTTTGGCATCTCCACATCCTTTTGTTGCAGCTGGGCTGCCAATGTCAGCAACCTCCACATCCTAAAACCTAAACTCGAATGCCGGATAAAGCAGCCCTGAACCCCTGAGTCGGATGGTGACACCGCAAGACCCTTGCAATTGGCAATGCCGGCTGAAGGCATCCAAGTCATAAAACTAAAGGTTGCAGGTGAAGAAACCCGAAACCCGGGAGAGTAGCCAAACCCGAAACCCGTGAAAGACATGACGGATGACGATACTGATTTCAAGAAAAGCGAATCCCTATGAAACGGTGTCGGGATGTGTCGGGCATCGCTCTCCCATGGAACTTGGCATGTTTGCGTGGCGCAAGTCCGTCTGAATCCCGCAAAAGGAGTGTAAGTAAGGCAGCGCTGCAAACTGCCGGGTGGAGAAACTTGGGCGCAAGAAGAAGACGGGTCACTGCAAACAAGAACTTTCCTTCAACTGTACTGCACATCCTAAACCCTAAAAACGAGCGCCAGATAAAGCAGCGCCAGGTTTCACAACAAGTGTCGGCTCTTGTCGAATGGTGAAACCGCAAGACTTATATAAACCCTGAATTAAACGGGATGCTGGGCGACACCCGCACCCGCAACCTCAAGCGTAACATGAAACAGCCAGACCCGAAACGGATGACGAAAGCCAGCTCAAGAAACTCGAAACCCTGCTAGAAGGGTGTTGAGCGTCGCTCTCCCGCGAAATTTAGCTATCACAAACTTGGGCATTCGTGCTTGATTCTTGTTTTTTCAATCCGTGCGAACCCAGGCACCGGACAAAAAGGTGCATGCCAAAACCAGCTTCCCTAAATGTAGTGCCACTGGAGTGCCGTTCAAAAGGACAAACCGTGCTGAGGACAAACCGTGCTGAGTGGCGAAACCCGCAACCCTGACAAGTGGCACTGGTCGCGAATCTCACCGCCGGAGCGTGCGCACACTGGAGCCACCTTAATGACGCCCGAGAAATACTGTCGGATGGCGACACCCTCAAATCTCAAAGCTACATGATTTCCGAGTGAGGCACCCAGAAACCCTGCAACAAAGTGTTCGGCCGTGAAAAGCGCAACTGTCAAAGGAGCCCACAAAGGTGCAACCATGGGCACTGAAAGAAATGTAGCATGGTGCAAGCGAAAGCCAAGTGGCCAAACTCGAAACCCGGACAAGGGGCGCTGGGTGGTCAAGCCTGAAACATGCAAACGGAACGCAAGCTGGTGCGGCATGGGGCAACCCGCAACCACAAAAGGAGCATGCGGCGTGGAGAGCGAAATTTGAGCGTATAGAGTCAAGCTTCCGTGGCAATAACAACAACCGACGAGAGTCTTATAGGGTACCGGGTGCACCCGTACTGGAAACAGATTTCCTAATTTTGCGGGATGCTGAGGTCGCAAGGCCTTTGCAGTGCCCGCTGGAGGCTCCTAAACCCTAAAACAAAGGTTGGTTGCCAGCGGCGATGCCCGAAACCCGCAGAGTAGCCTGAGGTAGGCAAACCCGACACCAGAAAAAGACAGGACGGATGACGACAATGAGCTCAAGAAAACGAATCCCTGTATAGCGGCGTCGGACATCGTTCTCCAATGAAATTTGGCAATCAGAGATTCGGACATTCGTGCATGGTGTTTGCTTGATACAAGTCCGTCTGAATCCGAAACCACGCAGGACCCGAAACGCTTGGCATGCCGAAACCAGCTACCCTAAATGGAGGTGTCGTTCAGCAGACAAACCCGACAGCCCGAGAAAGGGTGAATTTAGAAAACCGTAGACCAAACCAAAAAGGTGCCGGGTGGCGAAACCCGAAACCCTGCGAAGGGGCACAATCCCTGGAGCATGTGTACACTGACGCAACCCTAGCGGCGAAACCCGGGACCCTGGCAAAGTTCAGGGGGCCTTGGGTGGCCAGGTCTGACGTCTACTTGAAACGGAATGAAAGCTGGCGCAGCATGGCGCAATCCGAAACCGGAAAAGGAGTGTAAGTAAGGTAGCGCCGGGCAAAGTGCCGGGTGGAGAAACCTGAGCACAAGAAAAAGACGGGTCAGTGCAAACAAGAACCTTGCCTTACATGCTGCACCTGTACTGCATATCCTAAACCCTGAAAACGAGCGCCAGATAAAACAGCGCAAGCTTTACAACAAGTGTCGGTTCTTGTCGGATGGTGGAAACCGCCAGACTTAAATTAAACGGGATTCGGGGCGACACCCGAAACCTCAAGAGTAACACGAAATCGCCAGACTCGAAACACGAAAACAGGCCTGTCGGATGACGAAAGCGAGCTCAAAAGCTCGAAACCCTGTTATAAGGGTGTTGAGCGTCGCTCTCCCGCGAAATTTGGCTTTCGCGAACTTGCACCATGGGCGTATACGCACGCAAGTCCGTGCGAACCCGAGCTCGGCAAAACGCTGCACGCCAAAACCAGCTACCCTAGATGGAGTGCCACTGGAGTGCCGTTCAAAGGACAAACAGTGCTGAGTGGCGAAACCCAAAGCCCTGGCACTGACAAACGGCACTGGTCGCGAATCTCACCGCCGGAGCGTGCATACACTGGCGCAACCTTACGCCCGAAAAGTAGTGGCGGATGGCAACACCCTGAAAGCTAAATGGGTTGCCGAGTGGGGAACCCAGAAACCTTGCAGCAAAGAGCAGCCCACAAAGGTGCAACCATGGGCTCTGAAAGACCTGTAGCACGGTGCAAGCGCAAGCCAAGTGGCCAAACCCGAAACCCTGACAAGGGGCGTGGGTGGCCAAGCCTGACACCTGCAAACGGAACGCAAAACTGGTGCAGCATGGCGCAATCCGAGACCCCAAAAGGAGCATGCGGGGCGGCGAACGAAATTTGAGTGCATAAGTCAAGCTTCCGTCGCAATAACAATAACCGACAAGAGTCTTACATGGTACCGGGTGCACCCGTACTGGAAACAGGTTTCCTGGAGCCTAAACACGAACGCCATGAAAATAAAAAGAAACTGAACCTTCAACAACAAAAGTGTCGATCTTGAGGGATGCTGAAGTCGCAAGACCTGTGCAGTGCCCGCTTGGGGCACTTAGACCCTAAAACAAAGGTTGCAAGAGCAGCCTCAAGTAGGCAAACCCGACACCCGAAAAAGACATGACGGATGACGATAATGAACTCAGGAAAACCGGATCCCTGTATAACGGTGTCGGGCATCGTTCTCCAATGAAATTTGGCTATCAGAGATTAGGACATTCGGGCTTGGTGTTTGCTTGATGCAAGTCCGCCGGAATCCGAAACCACTCAGGACCGGAAATGCGTGGCATGCCGAAACCAGCTACCCTAGATGGAGTGCCGCTTAGCAGACAAACCCAGCGTAAGAAAGGGTGAATTCAGAAAACCGTAAACCAAGTCAAAACTGTGCCGGGTGGCGAAACCCGAAACCCTGCGAAGGGGCTCTGGGCGGCGAATCCCACCGCTGGAGCGTGTGTACACTGCCGCACAACACTAGGCGAAACCCGAAACCCTAACAAGGGGCATTGGGTGGCCAGGCCTGACATCTAGAAACGGAGTGAAAGCTGGTGCAGCATGGCGCAATCCGAAACCGCAAAACGAGTGTATGCCGGGTAGCACTGGGCAAAGTGCCGGGCGGAGAAACCTGAGCGCAGAAAAAAAACAAGCCATTGCGGGAACAAGTTTTGCATGGTGCACCTATACTACTGTACTGCATCTCCTAAACCCTAAAAACGAGCGCCGGATAACGCAGCGCTAAGCCTTACAACAAGTATCGGTTCTTGTCGGATGGTGGAAACCGCCAGACTTAAATTAAACGGGATTCGGGGCGACACCCGAAACCTCAAGAGCAACATGAGTAATAGCCAGACCCGAAACCCGAAAACAGGCCTGTCGGGCGACCAAAGCGAGCTCAAGAAACTCGAAGCCCTGTTATACGGGTGCTCAGCGCCGCTTTCCCACGAAATTTGGCAACAAATTCGTGCTTGATACTAGTTTGATGCAAGCAAGCCCGTGTGAACACGCAAACGAAGCACCGGTAAAGCGCTGCATGCCAAAACCGGTTAATTACCCTAAATGGAGTGACACTGGAGTGCCGTTCAAAGGACAAACAGTGCTGAGTGGCGAAACCCAAAGCCCTGGCCCTGACAAACGGCACTGGTCGCGAATCTCACCGCCGGAGAGTGCATACACTGGCGCAACCTTACGCCCGAAAAGTAGTGGCGGATGGCAACACCCTGAAAGCTAAATGGGTTGCCGAGTGGGGAACCCAGAAACCTTGCAGCAAAGAGCAGCCCACAAAGGTGCAACCATGGGCTCTGAAAGACCTGTAGCACGGTGCAAGCGCAAGCCAAGTGGCCAAACCCGAAACCCTGACAAGGGGCGCTGGGTGGCCAAGCCTGACACCTGCAAACGGAACGCAAAACTGGTGCAGCATGGCGCAACCCGAGACCCCAAAAGGAGCATGCGGGGCGGCGAACGAAATTTGAGTGCATAAAGTCAAGCTTCCAATAACCGACAAGAGTCTTACATGGTACCGGGTTCACCCGTACTGGAAACAGATTTCCTGGACCCTAAACACGAATGCCATAAACAGCTGAACCTTCAACAACAAAAGTGTCGATTTTGTGGGAGTCGCAAGACCTGCACAGTGCCCGCTGGAGTTACCTAAACCCTAAAGCAAAGGGTGCAGGCGGCGACGCCCCAAACCCGAAGAGTAGCCTCAAGTAGGCAAACCCGACACCCGAAAAAGACATGACGGATGACGACAAAAAACCGGATCCCTGTAGAACGGCATCGGGCATCGTTTCCAATGAAATTTGGCAATCAAAGATTCGGACGTTCGGGCTTGGTGTTTGCTTGCTGCAAGCCCGTCTGAATCCGAAACCACTCAGGACTGGAAATGCATGGCATGCCGAAACCAGCTACCCTACATGGATGCTGCGCGCAAACAAACCCGACAGCCCGACAGCCTAAGAAGGGGTGAATTCAGAAAACCGTAAAGGGCAAAGTGCCGAGTGGAGAAACCCGAGGGCAAAAAAAACATAGGTCATTGCGGAAAACAAGTTTTACCTGGTGCACCTATACTGTACTGCATATCCTAAACCCTAAAAACGAGCGCCGGATAAAACAGCGCTAAGCCTTACAACCCTTTGTCGGTCCTTGTCGGACGGTGAAACCGTAAGACCTAAACCCTATATTAAAGGGGATGCAGGGCGACACTCGAAACGGCGGAGGGTTTGTTTTTTTCTTCGGTGCGGCTCGGCTTTGGTTTGGCTTGGCTCGGTTCGGCCTGGTTTGGCGAGCCAAGCGGCACCGAAGAAAACAACAAAAACTGCCGAGCCAGGGCGGAAGGTTGTTTTTTCTTCGGGTGCGGCTCGGCCTGGGTTTGGCTTGGCTCGGTTCGGCCTGGCTTGGCGGGCCTAGATGCGCCGAAGAAAAACAAAAAAAAATGCCGAGCCAGAGCGGAAGGTTTTTTTCTTCGGCGCGGCTCGGATTTGGTGCGGCTTGGCTTGGCTCGGTTTGGCTTGGCTTTGCTTTTTGAGCCAAGCCAAGCTGCACCAAAGCAAAACAACCTGCCGAGCCAATAACGTACCATAATGTGAATTTTAGCTTGTATATTGCATACTAAAAACAGGAACTGTCAGAAAGTAAAATAACGAGTAGAATATAGTACCTAAAGCAGGATACACGATAACATTTTGATGGAATATCATATACCATAGCATGATACAATGTAACATAACATGGTGCGGTACAATGTAATGTGGTGTCTCCGCTATCACATAACATAATATTCGGTCGGAATGTGTGATTGTATAATGCAAGTTTACAAGAACATGTAACATGATGGAATATTATGCACTGTATCAAATTCTGTTTCACATATTACAAATTGCTGTGCTTAACAAACTATGAAATGATATTCAGTACATGTCAACCAACGCAATGATACAATATACCGCAGAACCAAAAAGAATATACATATGTATAGTTTAGTCATATCTATACTGTGGAGCAGCGATAGTGCAGAGCGTAAAAGAGCGAAATTTTGAAAATAGACCGGCTCGGCTTAAGCGGGGGTGGGGAGTTGGGGGGAGGGGGCGGCTTGCCCCCTGCCCCCGGCCCTCACCACACCTACCCAGACAGGACCTGCGCTGACGAAACAACAAATAATAGCCGCCTTGAGTGTGTTTTTACGCACTCTTCGTGCACTCAGCAAGGTCTTTGATGGCAATATACGTGTTCTCATATGTTGTCATCACGCCTGGTAGTAGTGGCCTCATCATCTGGTCCGCATAGCAACACAAAGCACGCCTTCTCGGCATATAGTCTGTGGTGACAAACATTGAACGGGCAGAAATAATAATCGTCTTGAGTCAATGGTCTTGTTGCACTCATCAAGGTCTTGGGTGACACTATTCGTGTTCTCACACGTTCTCATCACGCCTGCCGCTCGTGGCCTTACTAGCTCCCGTCAGCAAAAAAAAGCACCTTCTCGGCAGACAATCAATGAGCAGCGATGGTGCAGAGCGTCAGAGGGGGCCATTTCTCAAGAATGACTCGGCTTGTAAACTTCGCCCGTTTTCAGTGGGGTGGAGGTTTGGGGGGCAGTGGGCGGCTTGCCCCCTCCCTGGCAGGCAAGCACTCTAATGTCATGTTGCAAAGCGTTAAAGTACAATATATTAAATTAGTGCCGGCGAAGACTCCAAACAGTATGGACGTAAAGATAGGAGAGACACATGCTATAGTACAATGTTTGTTATGGTGTCCTGCCGTTTGGGGAAAATCAAGCCGCGCAAAATATCATGTTGTTGTTGCCGCTTTNACAGTATGGACGTAAAGATAGGAGAGACACATGCTATAGTACAATGTTTGTTATGGTGTCCTGCCGTTTGGGGAAAATCAAGCCGCGCAAAATATCATGTTGTTGTTGCCGCTTTGATGTGTTGCTTTTCTTGTTTGTCCTGTGCCGCCATGCACATTGTGAAGTAACACGGCGAATATACTAGATCACCGTGTAGAATGCAATATGACTTGACCATGTGACACAACATAGTGTCTAACTCTTATTATTATGATATAAATATATATATATATATATATACACGACAACCATGTCGTATGCTGTTTCGATAGAGAAGCCGCAAGTGGAAAAAGGCCAAGAAGCCCAAAAACGACAGACAGAAGCAATGACATATGGGATAACATCGTGGTGCGTTATAGAACACATGACAGCCTGACATCACATCCGAAGCAAAAGCATTCCAGCTTGCAGTTGGCAGCATGACCCTCCGCATCCAAGAAGTGTGCCCTTGGTGCAATCTTGGGCCTGCAATATGTCTTTATTCCCCGCTGCGGCATGTGCGCTCTGGAACTGAGCTGTTCAAGATGACAAGGGCAGGATAAAGCCACGCGCGGCACCAGAGTCTCAGTCTGTCACTGTACAGCTATACATAACTTGTAGAGGTTGTGGACATAGCTCAACGAGCTAGACTCAAGATCAGGCGTTGAAGATATCATCAGCAACTCCATGTTTGCATGAAGTCTCGGAGTTACAAGCGTGTCACTACACCAATGCAGTTCTGATCGGGAGCTTGCTCAGAGGAGGAATACCCACAAATTCAGCCGGCTTCTTTCTCACTGCCAAGAACCCTCCAACTCAGAAGCAGCTTGGTTGAAAGCATCTTCATGCTGCTCGGCATGCAATACCTCGAGAAACACAGAACATCCACAAAGCCACAAGCTCCCACACTTGCACCCGTCGCTCTTGTTTAAGCCAGGCAAGGAGCACGGGGCCGTGGCTCGGAAGCGCTGGGCGAAGCCCGGAGCAACCGCGCGACGTGACCAGGAGCCGCCGCTGTCCTCACTCATGGGGTTCAGGGTCTAAGGATCTAAGGGCTAAGGGCTTAGGGTTCAAGGTTCTGCGGCGTGCGTTTAGGGTTCAGGGTCTAAGGGTGCAAGGGTTTTTGTTTTTGACGCCTCGTTTCCTGCAAAGTGTTTATGGTTTAGGGTCTAAGGGTTCCAGGTTTACAGTCCTGGCATTTTGCCTGGTTCTGCTAACATCTACGAGAGCTTGATGAGAACCTAGGGCCTAGAGCAACATGCAGATGGCAAAGTATGCGAGGAAACCACACCCTCTAATTGAAGGGTCATAACCTACTATTTTGTAGGGTTTGGGGTCACAGGTAGGGTTTAGGGTTTAGCTGGCACAAATATAAAGTCCCATAACACCCTGTGTAACTCAAAACAGACTAACAAAGCAAGTCAACAGTCGTACAGTGCAGCTTCCGGAAGGCAGAACTAGAACGAGCACGAAACATGAAAGAAACCTCGCAGGACCTTTCCCTTCCCGAAACCCCAAGCCCCCCAGAACTAGACCTTTCCATCCCCGAAACCCCAAACCATAAGTAAACCCTAAACCCTAAACCCGAAATCCTCAACCCCTTCCATCCCCTGAGAGCACGGCAGAATAATGCTTGCGGCATCTCCAAATGCATTATTCAGGCCTGGAAAAATGCATTCGCGCGTTTTCCTGACTATAGACTCGTTTATGGTTCATGACAACCCAAGACCACGAAACCAAAGCCAAAAATCGAAAGTAGATTGGTGCCTGGAGACTGGCCACAATTGCATAAGCATCCGTGACAAGCCAGATGCGCTTTTCAGGGCTGGAAAAATGCATTTGCCCGATAAGGCCACAGCAGAGAGACACATGCCCAAATGCATTTTAGAGGACTGGATTAGTGCATTCGGATAGCTCTCCTTGCAAATTTAGAGCAGATCTGGTGCTGCGTCGAAGCAAAAGAGGCTATGGGTCTCCCAAAGCACATCCAAATGCATTTATCGATGCTGCTAAAATGCATTTAGCCATGCTTCCCCTGATGACAAGCAAGGGAGCCGGCTGAGAGCACGGCAGAATAATGCTTGCAGCACCACCAAATGCATTATTCAGGCCTGGGAAAATGCATNAGAGCACGGCAGAATAATGCTTGCAGCACCACCAAATGCATTATTCAGGCCTGGGAAAATGCATTCGGGTGTTTGCCTGACTATAGACTCAAGACTTGTTTATGGTTCATGACAACCCACTCCTGGTGTTGCGAAACTAGCGGATGGCGCGCCGATTGTGCCTCAGTGTTTTTCTCCCGCCGAAGCTCTTTTGTTTACAAGAGGACCTGCAGCACGAAGCAAACCAAGGAGCAGTTNCCTCAGTGTTTTTCTCCCGCCGAAGCTCTTTTGTTTACAAGAGGACCTGCAGCACGAAGCAAACCAAGGAGCAGTTCCAGTCGTCAGTTGGCCGTCTTCTGAACTTGGGTGCCTGTCAGTTTTATTCCATTTCTGGACGAGATACCCAGGGACAGCTGAAGCATTTTTCGGCGCAGTTTTGTTGGCACTTTGGTTCTGCGCTTCTACGAGCACTCTCTTACAAGAAGGACCCGAGTCGCCTGTGCATGTTGAGCAGTCTGCTCTGGACACTACACCTTTTCCCAAAGGCAGAGTAGACTGCCGCCGACTGCGACAAAGACAGTGTGATCGAACTCCTCCGCTATCGTTGAGAACCTTTTGCGCAGCACCGCTTCTAAGTTGCCAGCGCCTGGGAACAAGTNTCAGGCAGTGCTAGGAGTGACGGCCTTAGCGCTCTGACGACGAACCATCCTTACGGCCCATCGCTGGTAGTCGGGAGTTACCTAGTGTGGGACGCCACTAGACGGGAACTCTGGGAGACTGCTCTTCTGAGTACGACCCGCCGGCTGCCAGTTCGTGAGTGTTGGACGCAATGACTCACACTGAGGGTGACGGAGGTTAGATGACCAAGATCAGTGAGCCTAGCTGTCACTTGAGGAAGCGTCAGGGATTGCCGGGCAACGCCTGTGCAACAATGAGGGCNTTAGATGACCAAGATCAGTGAGCCTAGCTGTCACTTGAGGAAGCGTCAGGGATTGCCGGGCAACGCCTGTGCAACAATGAGGGCACCGCCCTAGGGAACTGATGGCAAAGTCCAGCGACATGCCTCCTTGTAGCAAGTGCTCAAAGAGCTGCTGCTGCACTTTTCCCCTAGGCCCTTCTTTTCGTCAGTTTCTAGCTACGGCTCCTTTTTTCCTTCTCTGAGGATGTCGGCAGGTCAGCTACTAAGGCGCGGCGCTGGCTTACGGCACGTCTCGAAGTTTCTGATTCGCCCGCTATGAGCAGAGCCCGCTCGCTCAGCGTCCAATAAAAATTGCTTCTGTCCTCGTCGTCGTGGTTGCTGCTATTGTCGTCGTTGTTGTTGTTGTTGTTGGCGGTGTTGGTGTCGTTGGTCATACAGACAGACAGACAGACAGACAGACAGACCAGACAGCCAGCCAGCCAGGCAGGCAGACAGACATGGATACTGCAGCATGAAGGGTGCACGCCGCCCCCAAGACCATCAGAAACAGAAGAACCGCAGTGCAGTTGCGACTGGCTCTTTTGTGTCTTGCAAGCCGAGTGCCTGCAGCATATTGCATCCTCCTACAATGTGAGACCGCACATCCTTCGACCACCATGTGGTACAGCTTCGAGTCGTGTGTAAGATGGGATGTTATTTGGCATAGAAGCCAGTGCGAGAAGCTCCGGGGTGTACGATATTTGCTGCAGGGGTTTAGGGCTGTGCGTTGAGAGGGACTAGTAATGTTAAGTTACAAGCAGGCTGTGAAAGCAGCGGTACAAGTTTAGGTTTGGCGATTTCGGTTCATCGTAAATCTTAAATATGCCCCCGCATTTCGCGAGTCGGAATCATCATTTATCAAAAAACACGCCCCCACATTTGGCGATTCCGGTTCATCATGTACATTGAACACGCCCCCTTATTTGGCGGATTCATCATATCTCTACAACACCCTCCCTCATTGGCAAATCCGGGTCATCATATACGTTGAAAACGTGCCCTTACTTGGCGATTCCGGTTCATCATATACCTTAATTAAACATGAAACATGCACCCTCATTTCGCGAATCGGATTCATATCTTAAACACGCCCCCTCATTTGGCGATTCCGGTTCATCATGTACATTAAACACGCCCCCTCATTTGGCGATTCCGGTTCATCATGTACATTAAACACGCCCCCTCATTTGGCGATTCCGTTCATCATGTACATTCAACACGCCCCCTTATTTGGCGGATTCATCATATCTCTACAACATGCACCCTGATTGGCGAAACGGTTCATCATATATCTTAAGCACGACCCCCTGACTTGGCGAATCCGGTTCATCATACATCTTAAACATGCTCCCTCATTTGGCGAATCCGATTCCTCATATATCTACAACACGCCTTCTCATTTGGCGTCTCCTGTTCATAATATATCTTACACACGTCCCTTCATTTGGCAATTCCGGCTCCTCATATATCTTAAACACGCCCCCTCCTTTGGCCAATCCGGCTCAACCTATATCTTAAACACGCCCCCTCTTAGCATGTATCTTAAGCACGCCCCCNCCTTCATTTGGCAATTCCGGCTCCTCATATATCTTAAACACGCCCCCTCCTTTGGCCAATCCGGCTCAACCTATATCTTAAACACGCCCCCTCTTAGCATGTATCTTAAGCACGCCCCCTCATTTGGCGACTCCGGTTCATCATGTATCTACAACACGTCCCAAACACAATGATCACATGATGGGTTTCAAGAAAGGAAACTCATGTACTTTGAAGNCCAACCCCCCCTCCGCTTTTTGAAACCGTGCAAGGTTGCCAGAAAGCTTCTGGCTTAAAGTTCTGGTTAAAACCCATCATGCGAGCATTGTGTTTGCACATGGGGGGGCTGCCCCCCCAACCCCCCCCCCCTGTACAACACAAAGTTGTGTGGGTTTGTTTTTTAAAAACAATTTGAGACGAGACGTTTCGGGGAACCCGTGCGGGTTTAAAAAGGGGGGGGGGGGGGGGGGGGGGTGGGGGGGGGGCCCACCCCCCCCCCCCCCCGCCAAACACGCCCGCTCATTTGAAGATTCCGGTTCATCACATATCTTAAACACGCCCCCCTTACTTGGCGAATCCGGTTCATCATACATCTTAAACATGCTCCCTCATTTGACGAATCCGATTCCTCATATATCTACAACACGCCTTCTCATTTGGCGTCTCCTGTTCATAATATATCTTACATACGCCCCTTCATTTGGCAATTCCGTCTCCTCATATATCTTAAACACGCCCCCTCCTTTGGCCAATCTGGCTCAACCTATATCTTAAACACGCTCTTTCTTAGGCGTTTTCAGTCCATCATATATCTTAAGCACGCCCCCTCATTTGGCGACTCCGGTTCATCATGTCTTTTTTCTTCCTGCGTTCCTTCCTTCCTTCCTTCCGTGCTTTCTTACTTCCTTTCTTCCTTCCGTGCTTTCTCCCTTCCTTCCTTTCTTCCTTCCTTCCTTCCTGCGTTACTTCCTTCCTTTCTTTCTTGCTTCCTTCCCGCGTTCCTGGCTTCTTTCCTTCCTGCCTTCCTTTCTTCCTAACTTCCCTCCTCCCTCCCTTCCTTCATTCCTTTCTTTCTTCCTTCCTTCCCTCTTCTTGCTGTCCTAATTTAAATTTTTCTTGATCCTAATTTAGTTTTTTATTGTTTACCCTTGCTTCCTTCCTGCGTTTTTCTTCCTTCCGGCCTTCTTTTCTTCCGCACTTTATCCTGCCTTCTTTCATTCCTTCCTTGCTTTTTTGTCTTCCTGCGTTCCTTGCTTCCTGCCTTCCTTCCTTCCTTCCGTGCTTTCTTACTTGCTTTCTTCCTTCCGTGCTTTCTCCCTTCCTTCCTTGCTTTCTTCCTTCCTGCGTTCCTTCCTTCCATTCTTTCTTCCCTCCCGCGTTCCTGGCTTCTCTCTTTCCTTCCTGCCTTCCTTTCTTCCTCACTTCTTTCCCCCCTCCCTTCCTTCATGNCGCGTTCCTGGCTTCTCTCTTTCCTTCCTGCCTTCCTTTCTTCCTCACTTCTTTCCCCCCTCCCTTCCTTCATGTCTTTCTTTCTTTCTTCCTTCCTGCCCTGTTCTTGCTGTGTTTCTTTCCTTACTTCTTTCTTTCATTATTTCTGTCTTTTCGTTGTTATTTCTTTCTGTCGTTCTTTCTTTATTTCTTTCTGTCTTTCTTTCTTTCGTTCTTTCTTTCTTTCCTTCTTTCTTTTCGTTCTGTCTTTCTTTCTTTCTTTCTCTCTGTTTCTCTGTCTCTCGCTAGCTTAAACCAGTTTAATTTTTTTTGATGCCTATTTATTTTTTTGATGCTTATTTACGTAATTTTTTGATGCTTATTTAATTTTTTTTGATGCCTATCCCGCACTGGGTGGCCAAGTCTGAAACGCAAACTGGTTCAGCACGGAACCACAAAAGGAGAGTGGGGGTTGACGTGAAAGCATAAAGGCAACCTTATGTGGCAATAACCGACAAGTGTCCTACGGGGCACGCATCTGTACGGGACATGCATTTCCTGGACCCTAAACCTGAATCCTTAAACAGAAAGTGTCGATGTTGTGGGATGCTGAAGTCGCAAGACCTGTGCAATGTTTGCTGGGGGCGCGTAAACCCTAAAACAAAAATTGCAGGCGGCGATGCTCGAAACCCGAAGAGTAGCCTCAAGTAGACAAACCCGACACCCGAAAAAGACATGACGGATGAGGGTGATGATTTTAAAAAACTGCATCCCTGTAGAACGGTGTTGAGCAACATGGCATGCCGAAACCAGCTACCCTAAATGGAGTGCCGCTCAGCAGACAAACCCAACAGCCTAAGAAAGGATGGAGAAAACCGTAAACCATGAATGGCACGCGGGGGAGATTGAAATAATTTCAATCAATGCCTAAAAACGTTACAACAAGGGCGCGGACACTGTGAATTCTAGACGCTGCTACAATCTGCTACCTACCGAATGCTCCCGTGCCAAACCTCTCTTGTCGTTGAGGAGGGTCAGCAGCAAGTCTTGCGGATTCAGCGGCGCGATACTGGCGAGCACGGTCTTGCGGAGCGAACTGGACCGACCTGTGGAGCCTCTGATTCTCTCTCCTGCAAAACAAAGCCTCCTCCAATGTCCCCCAATATTTTCGAATCGATGAATACGTTGAGGCGATGCATCTTGTTCCTGTCGCATGAGACGTTGGCTGAAGCCAGAGATGAGGCCGATGGCTTGACTGAATTGTTCCTCGATGTGTGTTTTCAGATCAGGAACCCACTCTGGTCTCGAACCGTTGGAATCCAAATTCATTTTCTGCCTCAGCTCCTCTATATCTCCCTCCTCTTGTCTACTCTTCTTGTGCGGGGGACTACTCGAAACAGGATTCGACGAAGGATGACCAAGTGGAAAACCAATGAATCCAGAAGTTAAATAAAAAAAATAAATCTCGATTTAATGGTTCGGTTTTGACCTACCTTGAACCTCCCAAAGATACAATTACATCTGGTTTTAATACTGTTTCTCTATGCATTTCTCGAATAAGCAGTTAAATCATGAGTTTACTGTCTCGCTGCAGACCAGCAGAATCTGCTTAGAGACTTGTGCCAGTTCGCTAGCGGGATACCACATTAAATCAATATTTAATTGCGTAATTTGGCGTCCTTCTTGGAAACCGCCAGTAATTTAGCTGGTTCAAGTCATGTTCGAAGGAAAGCTTCTCAAAACAAGTAGATCGCCACAATGACGACCGGTCGCAGGTTTATTGGGCTTTGGGATTACAAGCTCCGAACCTTCCGTGCGGATCTTCTTAGAACTAGGTTGTACTGTTCGTCTCGCTGCATACCAGTAGAATCTGCTTAGAGGCTTGTGCCAGTTCGCCAGCGGCGGGATACCACCTTAAATCATGGTTTAATTGCCTTCTTGGTAACCACGCGAACTCGTCCCAATCCCCTGTGCCGGAGGGTTCGGGCTTGCTCTGAAAACCTTTTGTCGTATCTTGTGTGCCATCCAGTCTTTATGTTATACGGTATACGCGATCTAGTACTGTGCGCGGTCTTTCCTCGAGATCGGCCCAACACTAGCCATTCGCGGCAATGCCAGTGATGTTTTGTTCTCGAGCAGGAGCGGGTGCTTGCGAAATCGCACGTCTACACCTCCCCTCCACCCCTCACCCCTCCCCCTGATTCGCCCCCCCCGGTTTCTACGGTTGTGGTTTGCGTGTGGGGGGTGGTTTCGTTTCAGGGTTCGGTAAAGGGTGTTGCAGTGCCGAGACCCTAAACCCCAAAGGGAGAGTGAGGAAACTCGAAAAGAACAAAGGGATGCAAATAGATGCAAGGTGACAAGACCTGACACATAAGGCAGAGGAACCTGCGGCCATACAGGAATTCAAGGCAGCAAGGAACAAACCCTAAACGACGACAGCATGGCGACAGACGTCAACAACTCCCAAAGGAATGTAAGTTTGCGACACCCTCAACTCCAAGAGAAATTCAGAGTGGCGAAACTCACACTGCCGCGGATCTTTACAACCGGAGCTGATCTTAATGACCTGCAAAACGTATCGTACTACTTCCGGGTGGTGAAAAATCCACCCCGAGTAATACTTCAGAAAATGCTGTGTAAGAGATCACAAATCCATAATTCCAAGATTTGCTCATGATTGCTCACGAGAAGAGTGTTTTTGCCACTGAACGAATCATTGAACTGAGTTTTAAAAAAATCCGCGAAACAAGGGCATGTTGCATCATGTCAACGTGTGTCCGTCTTGCGAGCCCGTCTGGCATTCAGCGGTCGTGTTCGCTTCCCGGCTAAAACCTCTAAAAGAAGGTGGCGACACCCTTAAGCCAAAGAGGAATACATGGTGGCGAAACCCTGAACCCGAAAAGGAACCGCAACACGGCGAAACCTTGAACCTTTTGGTATCATTAACATGTATTAGTGGGTGGCATTAGGTGGCAAAGGCCAACAACACGAAAAGAAATTTCATGTGACGAACCCCTAAACCCCAACAACCATCCAGTGGCCGAAACACTCGAAAGAGTTTAAGCTGGCGAAACCCTAAACCCTGAAATCAATGCAAAGTTGCAAAACTCGACATCCCAACAGGAATATAAGGGGGCAGAACCCTGAACCCCCAAAGAAATGAAAGGCGGCGGAACCTTAAAACTCTACACGGAACGCAACGAAACTCTCAACTCTATCGGGAGAGTGAGCTTGCAAAGTCCTCAGTACAATCTGACCAAGAGTTTAAACATAACGAAGATGGTTCTGCCCTGAACCCTGGAAGGGCTAAAAATCGGACAGGAATGTATGGTAGCGAAGTCCTGAACCCAGAAAGGAATGTAACGTGGCGAACCCCAAACCCTACAAGGAGTGCAGGGTGGCGAAAGCCTTCCCCTCAAACTCATGTTATGCAAATAAGATTTCGAGAAGCGAAACCCAAAGTTCTAAAAGTATTGCAACGCGGCGACCCAGGACGAGAGCACGAGAAACGGCAAAATCCTGAACTCCAAACAAGACTGTAGGCGCCATGGTGGCGCCACGTAAGGAGTGTAATTTCACCTCGTCATACTCTCAAACATCGACCCAAAAAGAAATGCACGGTGGAAAAATCACGAGCTTTCACGAAGAGGGTGGCGAGGTGCAGGACAATGAAAGCACGCGTAAAGTGGCCAAACTTCAACCCTGCCCACAAGCATGCGAGAAGACGAAACTCTTCCGAAACCCTACGCAAACGTGTTAGAGACTGCCGAAATACTGGAGTCTTAAAAAAGGGGTGTGTGTGTGTGTGTGTGTGTCTGTGTGCGTGTGTGTGTGTGTGTTGAGCTTCAGCCGGCGAAACCCGAAACCCCAAAAGGAGTGTGGAATGGCGAAGCCCTTAGTAGACGCATCTGGTTTCGAAGCCACAGGCCCAAATGGCGAAGCAGCCCCGATGAAGCTCCTCGTCTGGGACCTGGTCCAGCTTCGGCCATTGACGAGAGTCGTGTGTTGCAGTCGGCACCTGCCAAGCCAGAAGGACAGCGTGGCAACAAAAATCTGCTAGTGGTGCCCGTACCGCATGCGTCCCAATGGTCCCTTGGCGCCTCGTGGATGGAGTGACGGAAGTCTTCACGGACCCTCTGCCTGGCCTGGTCCTTCCGATTGAGCACTTCTGTGATACTTCTGTGATCGAACCATCATGTGCGTGTCTCTCCCTGTTTCGTCCGTCCTCGATCGTGATGAAGGCATCAAGCTGCTGCTGGCTGGCCTGCTGGGTGCTGCTGCGACAGCCAGGGACGGTCATACGGCAATTACTTCGGTGCATGACTGGAGCGGACGCCTTCAGTTCAGATCCCTCTGCTGGTACAAGCAGGTGTTCTTCAGATTTGTGGCTCCATGCTGCTACTGCAGGCGAACCGGATGAAAAAGCCTGCAGTAGGCGAGGCCTTCTGTCTCCACTATCAGGGAAAGAAAACAAGCCTCCACAGTTGCGGTGAAGTTGATCGGCTGCTGTAGAACCCAGACCTGACTCAACATGCTCATTCAAGAACATGCCGCCCTGCGAAAGATCGGCAAGAACATTACTGAATGCTCCTACGCATGCTTGACTGGAAAAACCTCGCAGTGAGCCGAGACAGCCCTGACACGCGCTCTGCGGGTCCGGCAAGCGGCAACTTATCTGCCAGAAGCATCTCACCTCAGTACAAGTGATATTTTGCCTCGAAGCTGTGAGTGCGTCTGTGCTAGAGGGTGGCTCTGAAGACCTTCGGAGCGCAGCCCTTCTCGCAGTATCCGTGCAACCTGCTGAGTCTGGCAGTGGGAAACAGCAAGTCCAGAGAAGCGAAGTCTCGAAGTCTCAAAGCCTGCTGTTGCTCCTCGAAGAAGACGAAGAACTGCTGATTGAGCACCTACGAACATCTGAAGTCCTCCTTGTAAACACAATACGCAAAAGGAAACAAGGACCTTCAGGTTGTTAAGCAACACTGCCTCGGCTTTCGTGGGCAAGCGAGAAAGTCAACGTGGGCGTGGGAGACGTGCTCGGACGCGGCCAACAACAACAAGCCAACAACGCACGATCCCTTCGTAAACGCACGCAGGTCCAGGTGATGCCAATGTGTGTTTGCATGGCCTGTGTGGCACGAGCGGCATGTCAGTGCACGAGAACATGTATTTCCTCGTTTTGTCCAAAGTTAAACGGCGGCAATTCTAAAATGTGCTTCACGTGGCCAAGATGGGACAGAGCCACTTCTTGCATAGAATTCGCGAACATGGTCTCCGTTGCTCTTCCTTGTGTTGTCTTCTGGAACCCCTCCTTCAAGACAGAAATGCAATTTTAAGTAGAATGCGTTTTTGGTTTGCGCTTTGTCGTTTCACCTGGCCTGCGCGCGAATCATCATGGTTGTGCCATGGATGCTCTCTTCTCAGAACGGATAAAACCACGGCCGTCATCATGACCGGGGCACGGAATGCCGTGGATGCTCTCTTCTCAGAACGGATTAGACCATCATGGTTGGGCCATGGATGATCTCTTCAGTAAACCATGGACGTCATCATGGTGGGCCATGGGTGCTCTCTTCCCAGAACGGATTGGACCATGGACGTCATGATGGATGTCATCATGGTTAGGCCATGGATGCTCGCTTCTCAGATCTGACTAGACCAGGGACGTCGGCATGGTTGGGCCATGGATTGGGCGATGGAGACGTCATCATGGTTCGGCCATGGATGCGCTCTTCCAAAAACGGACTAGACCATGTGGTAGGGCCATGGATGCTCTCCTTTCAGAGCGGATTAGACCGTGGACGTCATCGTTGAGCCATGGATTCTGTCCTCTCAGAACGGATGTGAGACCATGGACGTCATCATGGTTGGGCATGTGTGCTCTCTCCTCAGAACGGATTATAGACCATGGTGGTCATCCCAGTTGGGCCATGTCTGCTCTCTTCAAGTATAGGAAACACCACAAATATCGATGTTTCGGTACTGCAAATACCGAGAGTTCCTGCAGGTGCGGAAACCGTGAATTTGGAGGCGCTGGGAACACTGATGGCACCGACATCATCGGCACGCGAAGCAGAGGAAACGCCGCAAATACAGATGGAATCGGCATGTCGGTTTTGAGCATTTACATGGGGATCGGGCCAACAACAACAACAACCAGAACAACGCATTTCCTGTTATGGCTAAGTCAGGTAGAGGGGCGGAGGAGAACAATAGTGCCAAGCTGAAGATCTTGGGTCCATAAGAGCTTCGGGCATCCTGCGCGGTCACTTCTAGCCGCAAGTCATGCTCTCAGTCTCACACTGCAAGTTTAAGAAATCAGACTTGGGCTACCGAAAGACTGTCCTCAGAGGAAAAGAGGCCTTCCGTGTCCATCCATACCTGATGTCTAGACATCATGTCTCACTCTTCGTTTGGGGGAATATTGTGGCGAAGCGCCACTGTTCCGCCAGAGGAGATAGGCTCAGCACATATGTCAATGCCCCTGGAAAGCCGAAAGCCGAACGATCCGATATGCATCACACAGCGACGCTGCACTGCCGGAACTTCCGGCCTCGTGAATGTCTGCTGCCCATGCCCCACACCAAAGCCGCCTGCGTAAGGTGCCTCCGAGGACTTCGTCACAGACACGCGATGACACGTGTCTGCGCGGGAGCACGAGTCGATGAGCAATCTGTGCGCCTTGAGCCCCATCAAGCGGTTAAGCAACAGCGACTTCCCACCACGGTAAACACCAAGTGCAGGCACCTGCATGGTTGTGCAACCGGCGGCTGCTTCATGCAAAACATCTGAATGCCACAGCTGCAGATTGAGCCCTCAGCGAGGAAAAGCGGCGAGCCTCAGCGTGCAAAAGCCAGCCCGGTTGTTTGGCATTTGGACTTGGCCCGTCAACAAGCAGAGCATTGCAGAACTTGTCCGGGTGGTCCTACCGCACGCAGAAGCCAGAAAACCGAAATGATTAGACCCGGGTTCCTTTCCACCGAGCGACGTTGAGCAGCCAAGTACTCCAACCCAGCTTCGTTCAGATGAAGCCCTGCGGCACCTGCCTCAGGAACGGTGTTCGATATAGCGAAAGACTCCGCGGTTCAACTCATAAAATTCAAGTGGCTTCTCCAGTCTCATCATCCTCAAGTATTAAGACTAAGCCACTATGTCACTATGCTATGCGGTTAATGCAAGTGGATCATGGCATGTCCCATGTCCCACCCATCCTTGGAGGCCACTTCGACGAGTCGAACCGGGCAGAGCTGACATGCGGACTTGGCCAGGCGAACCTGCGCTGCATACATGGAACCCCAGGCTTGTATGAGATGCAGAATTGCAGCGAAGCTTCGAAGTCCGCAGAAGGCTCCAAGTCTCCGGAGTCATTCTGGGCGTCCGCAGCTGCGGGAACCGAGTCGTCCGTCTCCGCGGTCTCCACCTGAACTGGTCACTGCGATGTCGCAGGGCCCCTGTGTGCCCCCAACATGAACGAAGACTGAAAAGCGTTGGGAACTCATGCAAAGTTCTGCCTCAGGCGCCTCTGCGGTAGTTGCGAAGCCCTGCTCCTAATGGCGTCACATGCCAAGCAATGAACCAGCAAAAAGGTAAAAAGCAGGGGCCCAATGCCACATCAGACTTGTATGCTTCGCCGCCTCTGTCGAGTTTGCTTCCGAGCTGGCCACAACGGCCACGAGCAACCAGAGACCGAGATGCCTCTTTGGCCTACGCAGGACGAAACCCTAGTAACTAGTAAAGCACATGTCCAGCCACACGAAGCTAGCCTTGTCAGCGGCGGCATGCCGCTTCGGTCGGCTAAATGGTGGATGCTTTATGTCTTGCTATTTTTGCAAAGCACCTCTCGGTAATGTGGGAGTCCCGCGAATCTAGCAGCCAGCATCAAGCTGAGCAAGAAACAGGTTGTGCTGCACAGTCTGGGAAGGCATTTATCTAAAAAGATATTGCTGGCTCGTCCAGTCTGTGGAAGTTGACCTGCATGATAGGAAGAAAAGCCTAAAGCAACTGTTCAGTTAGTCGCACACAGGTTGACAAAAAAACAACATTCAGCAAAGCCTCGACGCTTCGATGCAGTTTCGGCCTGTCCTGGTACTGCGGGCTGGCAGGGTCCAGCCAGATGCCCTTGGGGACGGACAGGTCGCATTTGCTTACAGAACTGCCCGCAGCAAGCACCAGACCGAAGGCAAGTCCTTTTGCAGGACCTTGGGTGCAAGAAAGGTCTGGGTCAGGAAATGATGCGAAGGGTATTGATGAAAGGGAGGCTGTGTCAACATTGGATGTTGTGTCAAAATTGGGTCGTGCTTCTGCAACTGTCGAAGAATCGCATGAGGTCAAGAAGCTGTGCAAAGGCGAGGTTCCGTATGAAAAAGCATCCGTGTCTGGATGGATGCCTTTACGATGCCGAGAAACTGTGAGGAGGGTCTCGGAGGTCAGAAACCGAGCACTGGCCCGATTAAAACACTTCCCGCCCACACCCCACCCCACCCCACCCCCTGGCTTCACAATTGATTGGGTTGTTCTGCGCTTTGCGGAAGTTCCTCTAATGTTGAGGTGCCGGTGTTGTAGGCTCCGAGGACGCAGAGCGCAACCGGAGCTGGAGGACCGCAGACCCATAGAGCCCCAAAGAGCAGCTGTCAAGGCCGCCTTTGCGTTTTCGCAGCCGACAGCCGACTCCCTGTCACATGCACCACAGCTTGGTTCCCTGGATAAGCCGATGTTATCCAATGTCTGTCGGGGTCGGGCATGGGCCTTGGCCGTCACAGGCTGCATTCGGACTCCTACCAGAAGCGAAGTTGAGGAAACGGACGGGGCAGCTTTGAGGCACCAGCGATGCCGCCGCTCAGCGCCGAGATCGACTCCGAGAGCTCCACCCTCGAAGCATCTCGAAGCAACAATTTTTCATTCAGAACATCCAAGGGTACATCGCGGCTTTGTGCCGTGGACCCTGCTTCGCGGAGTCCTGGGGCTCACGCGTGAATTTCTCGAAGTTCGTCAGGAAGTCGATCTGAAAAAGCACATGCTCACTAGAAGCACCCACGGAACCACATGATCAGATGAATGCCTTCTGCTCTTCGTCGCATTGTCCCCAGTTGGCTTCCTGCACAAGATCCACAAAGCCGTCATTCTCCTGAGCATGTGGTCATACAAAGCACCTGTCTCGCCGCAATCGGCCGGAAAACCGTCGCGAGGGTGGTGCCTGCTCTGTAGCAGCTGCAGTTCTGCTTGCTACAGTGAAAAGTACTGTAGATCGCCCCGCGATCCAAGGGTCTGGCTGAGGCTCTCCAACGGATTCGGGGTCACCTCGCCAAAGAGGAGCTCCTGGCAAGGATTTCGCGAAGACCACGTCCGGGCAGCCCACTGGAAGCATGGCATCCTGGTCCGAGAACACGTCTGTTTTGATAGCTCGGTCTTGCCTGCGCGCAGTCTATGATCCCATGAGTTGCTCGACTGCCCCTCGAACCTGGCTCCCACTTGGGCTCCGACGGCACGTTCCTGAGGAAGTACACCTCAGGTGGTGACCAAAATCGCCGATGTGTGCAACGACATTGTGAAGTCTCAGTCCAATGCTGCAAGGCTTTTGATTCGCTCGTTCTCGCCTGTTGTGATGGTGAACTTGCAGTCCTCCGGGCGTGTTACAGCATGTGCGACCGGGGCTCCAGTTGCCTCAGTGTCGAACTGAATATTGCCGTTCAACCTGTCCTTGTCAGCGTCTATAATCTCATTGTGCTCGTTGGTGGCATCAGGGCGCTGGTAGAAGAAGAAGATGTGTTGCCTTGGCTAGGAGCCCCGCCGCGCAGACACGCCTTCCTCTTCCACATCGTCGTTGGCTGGAGCTTTAGGTTCGCAGCTGTTTGGTCCTTCCTTCGAGGAACCTGCGAGCAAAGCCAATGAAACCTGTAGCTGCTCGCCGAACATTTGAACATTAAGTGCGCATACAAGAAGCTCGGTCAGCTTTTTGTAGTTCAGGTTTTCCTGAATCAAGCCTGAGTCAACAGGCAATTTTGAATTTTGGGGCAGACAGGTGCAGAATAAGCCACCCGAGCGCCATACTTTCGACTTTTCTGATCTGATTCTCCTCCTCCTTGGCTCGCAAGTTGCTGGGAGCAGTCACTCTTGCCACAACATGTTGGAAATGACAGCAGAGAAGCTCTTCCAAATGCACTGGCCACGTTTTCAGCAATCCACTGGAAGCGTGGCAACCTGATGCGGCAGGTTTTGAGCTGAGGCATGTGGGACCCATTGAGTCCGCAGCATTGGGTGATACGGAGCCTGGTGCACCTCGAAAGAAGTCGGGGGGTGAAGGTCCTCGGGTAAAGCTCACGCCACCTGTTGTAGAGGCACCAGGCTCAAGCATCGCAATGCGGAATTATCATTCTTATGTTTGCTGATGCGATCTGATGCATGCTGTGCTGTCCTTTGAAGCTGTGGGCACGGGTGGTGCAAGCACACACGAAGTCGAAACATAAGAGTGTATTGAATGCGTGCGGGAATTTTCTCACTGCATCTAGCTAAAAGACATGAACACCCTCTGGCATGCACAACTAAGCAGCTACTCGGAACATCAAGTGGCAAGTCTGGCACAGATGCGACGAATGCTGAACATGCCGCTGACTGATCATGATTGTTTTGCGAGCTTTCATCCTACAGCAAGACCTTGGGGTTGCCCGACGGCAGAGTTAAGAGGAATGAGGGGACAAATCAAGAAATGAGCAATAGATGAACATTCGATAGAAAGCAACAAAAAATGAGGCCTTGTGGGTAAGCCTAGCAAGTACCGCCTCCGCCCGTTTTGCCAAGGACTTGAGAGCCACGGGCTGGGACGAAAGCTCTAACAGGGGCAGGGCTGGCGACACGGCGACACAACGACACTCAGAAATGCCAAGTTTCAGCTTGCTTCTCACTGATGCTGCCATGGTAACGAAGCTGCAGGAGCAAGCCCGCATTGCAGCAGACAGAAAGTTGCATAGAACAACACTGGCGGGAGCAGTTTTGATCCAACATGTCAATAAGTGCAGCTTTGATCCAACATATTAACTCCTTGCCACACAAAGACTGCGACAGGTGACAAGCAGGTTTTGACCCAACATACCAACTTGTCGCCAAACATAGATAGACAGACATGCTGCAGCACGCCTAGAGCAAGAATGCTAGAGCTAGAGAAGCACGCACAACGTAGCCACGATACAACCAGCATTAGCAGCATACGACCAGCATCAGCAGCATCAGCCGAGACGCCCAGGCCAGCATCAGCAGCATCAGAGGAGGCCTGTTTTTCCTTTGGACGTTTAAAAAGCCACTTACCCAAAAGGACCGAAAGAAAAAACCCACCAGTTTAGGCCCCCCCCCCCCCCCCCCCTGCCCGCACCCCCTCCCCCGGATAACCCCAAGCTCATTCTGTGAGGTAATGAACGAAGCTCCTTCTCGAGGAGCTTTCGTGACAAGCGGACGGACCGCTAGACAAACACAGACAGGCAAAAAGACACGAGAAAGAGAAAGAGAAAGAGAAAGAGAGAGACAGAGGGCGAGAGAGAAGGAGAGAGGGAGAGACAGAGAGCGAGAGAGTATGGTAGAAAAACAAATGGAGAGCGAAAAACACAGATGCAATCAGCAGGGTTCACCCTCCGATGCACGAGGGCTGCGCACCTGTCTTGCTTAGGCTAAAGGGCCCTGATTTCAGCGGAAGTCCCAAGTGCTTGCAGGCATTTGCGCCTAACAAATTCTTTTAAGGGATACCAGTTTAGGACGTTCAAAACCTGGAGCGACACGACAGGGGGTCCCTCACCTGATGAGGAGGCTTAGCTTTCGTCAGATGGTTAGCCAACTGATGGTCGGTATCGGCCCACCAAGAAAAACTTCCTTAAGGGTTTCGCCCTTCAAGATCAAACTGCCGCAGCCCTCTGTTTGATCGCGCCGACATGAATGGTGACCGGCTTTCTTGTGTACTGCTCACCAGACCCGTCCTTCGTAAGAAGGTCGTAGAGCGAAAGACAATCTATAACAGGATGCGCCTTCAAGAACTGAGGAAACAAAGAACCAGACTGCACCGGCATGTAGCTCTGCACGAGTACCTCGGCGGGAACCTCGGTCGGGAACAAAACACCGTGTCAGTGGCCATCGTCTCGGCAGCCAATGTGCTCCGGCATTGTCGTTGAGTCCGGTGGCTGCGCCAGTCCATTTGAACTGTCAACCACCTGTGGTCAAAAAGCCGGCCTGTGATTTTGGCCCTCTTGACCCTTCTGCACTGGCCCACGAGGCGTCTGCTCCCAGAGCACAAAAAAATCTCAACCAGCTTGTCACGGTCGGCTGGCCTGACACGTTCAGTGACGTAGGTGCAGCTAGGTCCGGCCGGGTCTGTCCGATCAACCTTCCCCGAATTTGAGCTCTCACTTGTTTCTCGCCGTACTCCAGCACACTGTCAGTGCCGGAATCGACCCAGGCAAAGGCTCTACGCGCACGGTCCAATATTGGGTCCGCAGTGCAAAGTTCACAAGTATCAAGGGCCGGCCCGCCTGGTAGAACATGAACAAGTCCTTACCCAGCTTCCAGGTGTCTCTGAGGTGCATCCCGCGGGAGTTTGCCAAGCTGAATATCCCTCGAACGACCAACAGAGTGGCTCCCTCCGGCTAAAAACATTGTCACTTTGAAGAAAAGCTCCAGTCACGTCCGAGACGGAAGCCGCTGTGCAGTATCACCATCAATAGCACCAGTCCGGCTTTGAGCCAAAGAAAGGGCTGCGCTTTATTCCGCCTCGATCAATGCACACATCATCATTATGTCAGCGGCCTCTGTCAATGTCAATGATTCTTCATAGAAGGCCTTGGCCGTTGAATAGTGGCAAGCCGGACCTGGCTTGCCAGCGGCTATGAGCTGCAACCGCCGAGCCTGATCTTCCCACACAAGTCGCCCCCGAATGCCTTAATTATTCTTGTCCACCACGAGCACATCAGGGTAGCCGGCTCAAGACGCCGCCACCTCAAAACTCTTCTGGCAAGTCTGGCCGCACCTGGCGCCCGTCACGTTCGAGCCCATCTGTTACTTCATCTCGCACGGGCTGGTCTTCCGGCGCAGGTTGCGCAGCCGCAGACCGCGCCCAGGAGTGCGGGTTCCCCAGGAGCGTAGCGCGGTACGAAGATAGCCGCCCGCACCGCACCGGTGTCACAAAGCGCCCTTCGGAGTTCCTTCAGGAACTCCGTCTCGATGGTGATGATGTCGTCGTTCAGCAGCAACTCCCCTCAATCACCGGCTATGCCTCGCTGGACAATGGAGTGACACTCACATCTTGCCCTCGAACAATATGCCAGGGTAGCCGTTCTTGTGGGCCACGATCCCTGAAGCCAGCCACCAACCCCACCGATCGCAAGCAAGTTACGTACGCTGACGCCGGAGTGGGGCCATCACATTGAGCTTTCTGAGCACCACCTCTGTGCGCCCCATGTAGGTTCACGCGTCGACAAAGACCTGGCCAGCAAGCAAAGGCATCCTTGAACCCACAGCATCCGGAATAGAATACGAACAAGTCACCGAGTGGGCGCCCTGGATTGAGACCGGCACGTATACCACTTTTCCAGGAACGTCTCGGGCTCGTTCTCGCTCTCGATCTGAAAACTGAACTTTCGCTCATGGAGGATGCTGGTGCCAGCCACCGAGTTTCGCAGGCATGTTAGCATGGACCGCCCTGGGAACCGATACGTTCAAATCCAAGTCCAGCTCTCGGGCAGCCGGGCATGTTCGCCGCCTTGATCTTGTCCTTCGCCGCCTCAGAGTCCCCGGCACCGTATGCGCCATTGGACTTGGCCTTGGAGCCACCCACACAGAAGCCGCGCTCCTGAACCGCTTTGGCCAAGCACTGCCTGTTCTCCCTGTGGTTCTGGAAGCACGTGCGCAACTTCCATGTCCTCCACGATCTCTTGCCCGAACTCGCATTCCGCCAAGTTCTCGACAAGGTCGTGGTCGTAGTCGTAGGACATTGTTGAGCTGGTCCTCTGTCGAACTCCATTCCGGCATTGTTCCCCAAAAGGCGGATTGCAGGTTCTCATACCCGGGCGAAACAGTTAGAATAGGGTCTTGGGGTCGACTATTGCATGACATGGTATGACAATATAAGCACTTTTCGTTCATTACTAATTACCCGGGCTTCTGCATTAGTTTCTGGGCTTCAAGTTTTTTGAGGGTTCGGGGCCTCATCCTTGGCTCAAGATTTGGGGCTTACTGAGAGACTGAGGGCTGCAGGCTGGGGCTTAGGGCTGACGGAGCTCGGACTTTGTGGCTGGCGGGCACACTCTTCACGATGAGTCTTGCGCGCATGCCCTTGGTCGCCCGCGACGGCCTTGGTCGCTCTGCTTCATCTTCTTCTGAGCAACAAGTTCGCCTGCCGCTCTGTTGACCACTGGGCGTGCTCGAAGAAATAGATCATGATCTCGTCGGGGATCACCAAGTTGGCCTGCCGACAACGTCGAGTGCCGCGAAGCACCAGCCGTCTCCATCATGGTGTGCTGACCGAAGCTGGGGTTCAGCTTGAAGAACTCTGACATCGCGGATCCCACCTTGTGCATCCGCTCCTCGTCGCGCTTGTCCTGCAAACGCTTCAGAAGAACCTGCCGCTTGCGAGGTAGTCTGCCGCCTCGCCTTCCATGTCGTGGTCGTCGTTGGACCCTGCCTTGCCACCGTCCTCCTGCGGAAAGTCCTTGGCGCCGCGGCCGCCGGCTGTCTGTTGCAGCACGCTTTCCAGCCGAAGCTCCAGCGACTAACCTGCTTGACAGGCCGTCCGGTGGCCTTGCCGGCACCTCCAAGAAGATCCGCTCTTCTTCTGGATTCTGGATCGTCCAGTAAATCAAAATGATCTCCAGCTGCCTCTTACCTTAAGGGTATTCGTAATCCCCGCCACCTCGGGGATCAATGTGGATTCTTAGCCCTATCGCCACTTCCCACCAGACTGGCTAGCCGCGATGTGCAGTTGAGTCTGCATTTGATGCAACGTTGACCATCAGAGGGCGGTGATGCATACAGCGTGAAATGCCTTGTCCTTGCGAAGGGCCAACCGCATCTTGTCGACCAGCTCGCCGATGAGGGCTCGGAAGTGTTTTCGACGAGGCGTATGACTTTGGAGCGGCCATGTACGCTCACCCATTTGGGCGACTTGAAGGAGCAGAGCGATGTACTACGTCAGAGTGGGGCCTTTCTGTTCCAGAGATCACATTCTTGGGAAGGTGGCACTCCAACCTCGTTTTTCAGTACGCAGAGGAAGCGTGGGAATCCAGGCCAGCCAACGTCAATCTGCGACCACGCTCCCCGAATACTGTCGCGGGGCCCTCCAGTGTCATGAACTTGCAGGCGAAGCCCAACTCGGACGAGGACAGTCACCAGGGCTGGGAGAAGGCACCGCCTCAGAACCATTGACGAGCCAGCCCCTCAAGCCGTACGACGTGCTGGACTGTGACCTTGCACTTTCATCCCCGCCGCTCTAGACCGAGCGGTGGCAATGGAGGCCTTCGAGACGCGAATGCCCTCGGTGATAGCGGCAACCGGCATCTTGCCCTCGGGAATGCCGACCTTGTACTGCAGGGACTTGGCCTTCAGCATTTTGACTCCTTTCCCCGTCTGGTCTGTTTTGGAGGTGCGAAGTTTGATGCTAGCCACACATCTTCCCAGTTGAGCTTAAACAACTCGTCGATCCGGAGCATGAAGACCAGCGCGGCGCCGTAAGCCAGAAAGGGGAACGCTAGCTGGCCAGCCACCAGATCGTGTCGGGGATGCTGTTCGGGGAAGTCTCCCAACTGGACCTCCGGGGCCCGCTCCGGCGGACCTTGATCTCTCGCCAGGTCTCGTTTGCACTGGTCGTAGGCGCTCTTCAAGGCTGGCCTGAGCTCGTAGTCCAGCTCCAAGTGGATGAGCTTGAGGGAGCCGAGGTATTGGTCAGCGGACGCAAAGCCCGCCTTTCGCAGGGTAGCAGCCACCTTCAACACCAGCTCCGTGCGCAAAGGAAATGGAAACTCGCCCTTGTTCGTGCAACCGCGTCTTGTCTCCTGCGCGTCTGCGAGCCTGCATTCGTCACGGAGTAGAAGCTGCCCTTGAGCTCCACGACTGCACCAGCAACCTCGTCGTCGTTGTCTGCTACCTCCAATGCCCGTTTGAACTTGGTACCTCGATTTGGAGGTGCCTCGTCCTTCCAGGGGCGCAGCCGCAGTTGCAGCTTGGCTAGGACCACGTTGAGTGTCCCTGAGCACGATGTTGTAGCCAGCGAAGAGCGTCGGTTTCCTCCCCATGGCGCAGTTGTGCTTGGCGTCCAGCGATAATCTTAGTGCGGCCAGGTTCTGCTGAAGGTGTTGCTTGCCGATGCTGCAGATCTGCCCATGAGCTTTGCGAGGTGGGAGGACTCCGCGATTGAACCACGCCCACACCCTTGAGCCGGTGCCGCGTTGGTCGGGGACGGTGGCCCGGTTTGGGTAGCCCGCTCCACCTTCCGTGGACTCACGGCGGTAGCCCATTGCGATGCTCTCTGCGCCTGCCTGGGTTGCCGTAGGTGAACTCCGTCTGCCGGGGGCCACCTTGTAAGAGGAGCCCGTATAAGGGGCTGGGTCCCGCCTGAAGTGCTCGGGGCACTGCCTGAGCTGCTTGAGGATGTGACCCTTGGCATGGTTCTCGCTGGCGTACTCGATCTAACTCTTTGTTTGGGAGCTTCTCACGTCTGGATGGCGTCAGGGCCCGGGGTCTTGAAGGTGCGACAGTAGGTCTTGACGAGGAAAAACTGCCCTGCAAGGAATCACCGCCCAACGAAGAGCCCACCTGACTAGTCGCGGTGTGCCCCATCTTGTTGCCCACAGTACTGCCAGCGGGAAGGTGATCACCGTCCACAGGCTGCATGCGAGGAGGACCCATGTGAAGTCATCGGCTCGTGTACTGGCCCTTGTCACCTCCTCACTCCCTCGCTGAACCAGCTCCATCTGCGGGGCGTGACATGTGATGTGAAGCGTGAGAGAGAGAGAGAGAGAGAGAGAGACGAGAACCGCGGGAGAGAGAGAGAGAGAGAGCGAGGGGGGGAGAGAGTGCGAGAGAAGCAAGCAAAACGGCAAAAATTTGAAAGCAATGCTACTCACCAGCCGACAATGGCTTCCCACGTCACTCCCGCCGGTGAGGTGTCGTGTGACGAACGGGTGCCTAACACAAAATCGGCCTCTCTCAACTTTGCTGGCCGCTTGATCTTAACATCGGCAAACTCCTTAGGAGCATCGCCTCTGGTTTGAGGTCTGGACAGCCAGTCTGCTAGGATGTTGAGTTTTCCTGGCACATGTGACAATGCCACGTCCCCGACCCCGACCTTAAGATGTTCCAGCAGCAAGGATAACTCGGCCGCTAACATGTTCAAAGCGGGCGATGATGAAGCCGATTTTTGCAGCAATGAAAGCGCCACCGTAGAGTCGGATCTGACTGCGAGGCACAGAGGGATGCCTTGTAGCACAGGACCCCACAGCTTGAGCGCCACGAGGATTGCTAGCGCCTCCAGGTAAGCCTGCGACTTGTGTGACCCGAGCTGAAAGCCAAGGAGCTCTGCGTCGCTCGACTCGATGGGGTACTCGTAGGCCTGGTAGAGGGTCCACCGGGTCTTTTGATGGGCACGCAAAAGCAGAATCCCGCCGCACCCGTGCGGGGATGCGTCTGTGATGAACATCACGGTCTCAATCGGCTTCCATAGGGGTTTGTTGGTCACTAAGACATGCCTCGAAAAGAGTTGCAGCAACCATCGGCGAGCCATCTCAAAGCGCTTGACGGTACTATATGATCTTTGGGCCTGTTGTCTGCTCTATGACTTCGCCTGAAAGCTTCTGCCCCTGACTTGATTTCTGCTTCGTGGGCTGACAGTGCCGTGTAGATCATCGCGACAGCCCATCGTGAGTTTACCCGCAAAGGAACGGAGCTCAGACAATGGAACCATCCCGGCGTTCTGCCACCTGCTTAACTTATCGACAATCTCGAGGCGCAGCTTCTCTGGGACTTCCACCCGTAATGACCCTTCACGCCACCTCAGGTTACATTGCACACCGATCCAGACCAAACAGGCGCCCCTCGCTCCCTTGTGCAGCGCCAGCTGGATGCCCCAGGCCGCCATGGTGAGCAGTGAAGAAGACGAGTCAGAAGGGCCGCCAGCTGACTTGTGGCCAAAGAACATCGCCGTGAACACGTAGACATGCTGATGATCCCCTGCGGGTGAAAGGCATTGCTGAAGCTCTTGCTCGGACACGGGGTGTGGCAGAATTAAGTCCGCTGCCACGAACTCAGCACCCAGTCCGCCGTGCTCCACTTTTCGCTTCTGTAGCTCGCCAATAAATCGGACTCACCTTCCTTCATGTTGCGCAACATATAGTGTACATCTTCGGGTCTAGGTAGAACTATTCGCTCCGGGCACCTCGCGCGGTGGTTCGCTCCAGATCTTCTGGCATCCACAATAATTCGCCTCTTCTTTGTGCCATCCAGTTTGTCTTTGATGATTAGCCCCGGTCGGGAGAGCGCAGGCCGGCCGAAGGCAACTTCGGCCTCTTCTACTGTGAGTTTCTTCACATAGCCCTTTTGGATGTTCGCGCCAAGCGGCGCGCCCTCTGCCAACCATCGGGTGACTGCCGCAACCATCGGGTGACTGCCGTCTCAAGGTCGGCTGCTTTCTTCGCCCACGCGTCTAACAAGGCCACGTCCTGGGCTCTTTATTCGCTGACGTACTCCAGCTTGAAGTCCTTATAGTAGTGCCGTAGTTCGCCGCAGCTTCCTCCGCGGCGGGGTGGCGAAGCACGAACTTGTCAAAGAGCTGGCTCACTTCGCGTCCCACTGCCCTGATGCCAGGGAAGCGCTCGATAGCCCTTGGACAGCGAAGGCTTCAAGCCCCCGTGCCGGCCCGCCCGGCCACTCCGCCTCGGCGATGACCTGGTGGCACACACGTTGTCTGCCTGTTCGCCATCCAGCAGCGCACGACCAGCTCGGCATATGCTAGGCACAGTCTCCAGAGATATGCTGCAGAGTCTTTGGAGGCCTCCACACCTACGACTTTTGGGCGCGCGAAGCTTTTACAGGTGCCTGACAGCGAATCAAGGCCATCTAGCACCCCAAGAACCTTGTGGCTTCTTGTATCGGCGCTCGCCTGCCTCGCTCCGAGCATAGATGCAGGTGTTGAAGTCGGCGCACGAGACCCCGGGGCGTTCCGTCCAGCGCGCCACCTCCGGAAGCTCAAAGGCAGAGATCGTGTGTGGATGATCCGATGGCGGTGGGTTCTCCGCTGTGGCCGGCCAGCCTCCCCCGTCGCAGTTCTCGACGAGCTCCAATATCTCAATCGACCTGCATGCCATCAATGTACCTCTGTCAGCCTCTGACTGTTGGGATGCCGAAGTTTCGAAAAACTGGAACACGGGAACCCGGCATGAGCACCTTGGTAGCGCCCCTTCCTCACGTCCTCCTTGATCTTGTTGATCGTGGCCAGGTCACTCAGGTCCTGAGTGACCTGGCCACACCCTCGCTCGATGTCCAGGCTAACGACTTCGACCTCAATCTTATGTTTAGCTGCAACTTCAATCAGCGCTGCCCCCAACTTGTCACAGGCCAACCTACCGCACAGCAGCACGAGCCGTCCTGCACCACGCGCTCCCGGCTCACCCGCCGCACAGGGCACCCGTCTGACATGCACACCGCGGAAGCAAACGCTCTATCCCGTTTTCACGCCCTCTGCGGGCAGTCCTGGCTTCTGTGGCCTGGGCTGAGACAAATCCTGCACTTGTGAACTCGTTTAACCTGTGCTTTGCAAGGCTCGCCTGGGGAACAATCTGCGGCGCGCCTCGCCCGCCTTGTGCAATCCATGCATTGGCTGGGGATCCCACCTGCTCTTCCCAGAACGTGTTGTCCAACACTAGGAGGTGCAGGCTAGCAATCCAAGGTCTGTCCTTATCCCAGCGGTCCGGAGGAGGCCTCCCGGCTGCGATATCTGAGGTGATTCGTAGGCGCATCCTTGCCCACTTCTCGCCTGTGGCCTTCTCGTCCGCCATAACGATCAGGTGCCATGCCGAGGGGTAGAGGCGAACAAGTCTCTCAAAGTGTCGCTCATAAAGCTGGAGGCTCGCCAAGGGGAGGATGTCGAGCATAATTGCAGCAGCTTGGAAGACTCGCCATGCCGCGAGCCACTGCGTCCAATTGCTCGGCCCCGGCAGTTCCTTAGCAATGTATGCACCTGAGCCGTCTGGTATCCAAGCACGGAATTTAGCCATACGAAGCGCCCTACGCCCGAAAGGCAACCAGACAAAAGGGAGGCAGGTCAAGAGCGTTTACTCGCTTGTTAAGCGCTGACAGTTGTTCGACTGTCGCGTCTTCCTCCTCAATGGGAGGTGCGCCCATGATTGCCGTGTAGCGTTGCACCCATCGGTCAGCGACTGCGAGGCTCTCTGGGACGAACTCCAGAGTCATCGCCCTGGTCGATGATGCTGCTCATCTTGATGCCCCGCTCCTTGGCGGTTGGTGTCGCCGGTGTTGCTGCAGGCGTCGTCGTGGTTGGTTGTCGCGGGATCCACGGATCTTCGTCGATCCAGGCGTCCCAGTTGCCCCCGCCTCTGCTCCATGCATGCGTTTTGACAGTCGCCAAATCAATCCCACTTGAACGGCCTGTGTTGGAGTGAGGCTCTCGCTAAGTGGAGGTACTCGGGTCCGCATGCAATTCTCTTCAGCTGGCATGGCCGCAAAAATACGAAGATCAGGCTGTCCGACTTGGACTGAGAATGCGTCCCATGCTGTCCGATCGATACTGTAATGCGCACTGGCAGCTGCCAAATCTGGAAACGCTAAGGCCACAGCCTCTGATGGAAACACAGCCATCGCGACTGATTCTCAGACCCAGCAATCAAGGCACAGAACGGAGGCCCATGCGCACAGAGCTAAGTGGCCAAAATCGACTCTGTGCTACGGGCGGTTCGAACAAGCGCTGCCTTCGAGGCTTCTGCTCCCGCCCTCCGCCCTTATAGCATTTTCATGCCCCTCATGTGCTGCGCACATTTCAAGACATCGAGAGATCTAAGGCCCATCACCAATGCAATCAGGAAGGTTCACACGACGTAAAGCGGCGCCTAGTTCAGCTCACACACAAGGGCTGCGTGTCTCTGTTGCCTATGCTCAAGGGCCCTGATGCCAGCAGAAGTCCCAGGTGCTTGCAGGCATGCAACTACGAACGGTTGCAACAGAGACAAACAGATAGATCAAATCAGACAGACAGACAAGCAGACAGAGAGGGAGCCGTGTGTCTTGCAGGAATTGCCGGATAGCCGTCCTGTCCATGTACTCTTTACTGCGAGTTTGGAGTTGGGCTTGTGCAGTGATCCCACGCGCTGCTGCAACACCTTTTCGCACCGAGCTCCATACATCCGCCAGCAGCTGGGGAACACTGTCACCGGATCTTGACGTCGCACTGACACAAATGGCCAGCACGCCAGCTTTAGCAGACGTGATCCTGTACACATCAGCAGATAAGCAGCCTTGGAAGCGGGCCAAGCATGTCTGAAGCATCCTTTGAAATGTTCTGTTGGTTACGTCAACGGTCAGCTTCTGCCCCTGCCCCCAAAACCACACGCAGCGCGGATCCACCCTGGAGCTGCCACGTGCATAATTCATGCGGGCAAGCTCCAGGAAGTGCCCGACGAGTATCGCTCATGTCTACAACATGGCTGGAAAAGTTCGGACATGGAGGAACCACCAGACGAGCCCTTGCAGCTCGAAAATCTTACGAGTTCCTTCAAGCAAGGAAGCCGTATCAAGAGCAAAAACACTTGCGAACAACCACCCTCTTGATTCCCAAGAGGGCTCAGCTTTAAGCCCAGTCGCTCTTGCAAGTCTTGGAATGTTGAATGCTACAGGTGGGGATGCTGCGAGACCGTCTGTGATGGCACGGGCATCAAAACGACTCACGCCTTACGCGACACGGAGGGGCACTTCCGAAGCCACTGCGGCTACTATAGCTGGCGAGCCATCAAACAGTAAAACTAGCGTATGTCAGCCAAGACTCGTTCAAGATATCAGCATCATCCGGTGAAGCTGAAGCTGTCACCTTCTTACTATACTGCTTCCGCTGGTGGTTGTGAAGCCTCCTGTTCGCGATCTCCACACGAAGCCTGAGGCGGGAGCCGATTTAGACACTAAGAACGGCTGCATGCGTGGTAGATGGGGAGTGCCTAACATCATACTTGTCATGATGTGCGACCTGTTGCATTTTTGGACTGCATCCACATGTGCATAGGCTTTGCGGGTCCAAGCCGCAACAGAACCATCCATGCCAGCAATCTTGCCCCCACGAGGTAGCCAATGATTACCCTCGGCAATTTCACAGCATGAAAATCCCAGGTACTCGTAGACTGAGATCCCACCCTTGGCCCAAGCCCCGAACCCCAGAGGCCCTAGATACAGCATGATATCGACACGAACACAATTTGCATAGAAGTTTCGCCCAGTTTGCGGCCTGGTCTTCTCGGCGCAAGCCTTGACATGTCCGAGCAGCAAGCTACTGCGCAGACTCGTTTCACCCTCTGCAATCGTGCCGCCAAAGAAAGACAGCACGGCGTCTCCGTTCGCTAGGCACGGGCGAGATGGACCTGTGCTGCCGCTCCCATGCTCACAGGTCAGAAACCCAGCATGAAATATGCAGCAAAATCTCGGCACAGCTCGTGCAAACCTAGTCCTGGTATCAAGTCCACAAGCGAATCACAGTAATTCAGATCGCGACCACATGTCGTAAAAAGCGGCATCCCACAGTCGCAAAGGTTGTCCCAGAAGCCGAGTCGTGCTGCACAACTTACCATTGCTCTGAAGAACACTTGCGCAGCCTTAGCCTTGGGCCTGGATCGAACAGGACGATGCCAGAAGCGAATAACGACCACCACTTAACTACCACTTAAGCGTCTGTGTCTCCTAACACATCGAAGCCTTGCCCATCGCTGAACCCAACTCGTTAAGCAAGCAGAAGCCAGCACAAGTCGGAAAGCATTCAAGATCACCGCGGCTGCCCCAAATTGCAAACGCATACCTCGGTCGCACGCCAAGAACTCTTTCCCAAAGAAGCCACTCTCGAATCACGGTGATGCAGCTGCGGGGCTCCGAGAAGATCGGTTTGAAAGGGCCGATGACTTCAATCCACCTGAAGTATACGGGGATGTCATCGGTGGTGATCAAGAAACCTTTCAAGCAAGGAGGCTCAGTTAAATCAAAAAAGGTGCTCTCATGAGTTAGCATCAGTTTCACGACACGCCCACACTCTCCTGCCGGATTTTGCCAACCAGGTGCCGTTGAATGTCAAGAAAGGGAAGATTGTCAGCAGAAATGTCGCGAAAGCGTACTCAATTCTGCCACCGATCATGCTGCAAAGATAGCCCCAAGCAGCGCCGATGTGGGAAACTAGCACCGAGAGCAACACAAACATGACGTACCTGGCTTCAGCCACACTTTTGCTGCCGGCGCAGAGCTCTTGTCACCAGCCCGTCAGTTCAGCCACATTTAACCAGTTTGGGCCATCTGCACAAAACGACTTTATCTTCAGTTGATAAAACCGGCCAAGCAGTGCCAAGAATCGACTCGCCAGTCTTGCCAATCCCTGTCATGAGGAACACCGCCGAGGAGAGGACAAAGGGAGCCACAGTATCCACAGGGAAATCACCAATCACTTTGGACCAAAACCATGCAGAGATGGAGTACATGCCTGGGCACGTAAGTAAGAACGGAAAACTAGCACAGCCGGTGCAATGAAAGCCAAAGAAGATATCCAGGCCACCACGACCTCGGCACCTCACCTGTGCCTAAAGTTGTCGTTGACGCTCGCACTGCAAATTGACTTCGAATGTTGTCAAAAAGGCTTCTTCTCTCTCTGCATTATCACATATCATGCCCGCATGCATGCATGGACAGGCGTCAGCACGGATGGAGTGTGCGGGTATGGCACATGTACATACATGACAGCTGCTCTGAGTATGCTCCAAGTAGGCCTCATACCTACACTGAATCCGCATGAATGGTTGCGCATTTTTCGTGTTGTCCAGGCACAAACAGGAGAAGTTTGATCAGACGTTGAGGGCAACAGGGGCAAGACCACAAGAAGGATCGGCTCATACTAGGGAAACTGACTTGATCTGCCTAGCCCTAGTCTTGCTTAACTTCTGTATCAGCAAGCTGCCGGCAGTGGACTCACGGAATGCAGGGCGCAAAGCCAGAGGCAGCTCTTGCGTGAGCCCAAAGCCGGCTGTCATGAAGGTGTTGATCCTTGGCCGACTTCTGAACCCCTCCTAAAAGTTAAACTTTTAGTCTCCTTACTTATTATAGTTTATAAAGAAGCCCAAAAAATTATAAAGTCCTAAGAGTCAACCAGAAGAACGCCAAGGATCATCATCATGTTAAGCAAGCCCATGATACTTTGCCAGGAAGCCTGATTGTTTGGAATTTGCCAATAGAGCGAACCGAAGAGAACCGCCATCAGAAGGGTTCGTGCAATCACCGCTTTGAAGAGAATCTTGCTTCGGCGGCGCAACAAGAATTCCCGCTGCACCAGTGCTCCCAATGCAAGCAACGATGAGCTCTTCAAAGACTTGTCCGATGCTTGGTCTTGCGGCACCTTGGGAGCATCGACCTGTTGTACGGCCGCCTGGAGCTTCTTGACGTTTACTCGGGCCTCTTCCCGTGCGGCCTCTTCGCCAGCATTTACAGCCACGCATCGCATAAAGAAGTCAGCAGGGCTTTCGTCATTTGGGCAAGCAAGGCCGAGCGACTCGTAATGTGCGAGGGCATCAGAAGGCGACCCGTGATAGACAACTGCACCGTCCACCAGGATAAGCACCTGTCTGCTGCCAAGTTATCGACTACGTCAACCCCTGTCGCCCCTCGGCCTTGTCAAACAAGTTGAACACCTCTTCACTCGGCTGGTGAATCGTCGCGAAGACTGTGCGCTTCCGTCCGGAGTCCTCACCTCGTGCGAAGTCCCGTAGCATCTTGCACACGTTGTACCTCAGCACAGCTGGAAAGATGTGCACCGGACCACGAGATTAAAGATATCAGTAGGTCAAGCCGCGCCATGGCAGAATCCAAACCACTTGTGGCTTCGTCAGCAAATAGCACCGAAGGCTCAGTCAACAGCTCTGTAGCGAAGGCCAGGCGCCGCCGCTCACCACCTTGCAAAAAGGGCCAATTCAGCAATTCTCATCCTCTGGTAGGGCTTCGCTTCTCCGGTATTTCGGTCCAAAGGGGAGGGCAACAAGCGATTTATTACTCGTCGTCGCCTGAAATTCCCGCTCCAATGTTGCCGATGAGTGTGTTCTTGCACTTTGCCAGTCCGAGCTCCGTGATCAGCGCATCAACCCGCTGCTGGCTTTCAGCTTTCGAGAACACTCCCATGCGGAATTGCCATTGGAAGAGCAGGTGCTCCCGGACCGTGAGTCCTGCGAAGCGCGGACCCCTCGGAGGTTCTACCAACCTACTTTGGAGAACTCCTGTCCTGCAAAGAGCTGCTCATCTTGAAAGAGAAACCCGCTGTGATCACGCATTGCCGGCGTCCATTCCCCACCGTTGATGTTCACACTGGACCCTGCAAGGCATGATTCTCAATGCAGAACAACGATGTTGTGCATCAATCGGGTCCTGGCAACAACGGCAGCTCGCTGATGCCCGCAATGGATTTTAAGAAAGTCGACTTCCCAGAACCTGAGGGCCCCATAATCGCCATGAGCTGACCCGGCTCGAGGTGACCGCTTGGGCCATCCAGAATCCGACAAGTCCTCAGCAAGGACAGCGGAGCCCATCTTGTGCACGTTTTCGAACATGACCAGATCTCGAGTGATTGAAGCAAGCGGCTGCGATTTTCCAGTTTCGTTTCGCTGCACATCTATGGTCAGATTCTGCCAAGCCATCAACAGCTCAGGCCGAGGAATGTCAGTCAACTTTGGCTTTTCTTCATCTTGGCCTCATGTGCGAGCTCTAAGCGAGTCAGCATGGCTGCAGCCACTTGTGAAGCCTGGTCACGGCGCAGCTCCCCTTTTGTGTCATCTTCTGGGGCAGCACCCTCGAACTGTCGAGGGCGCGCCCGACGCATTAGCAGAAAGAATGCCAAGCTGTGATAGCAGCCTCAGAAGCAAGAATTTGGCAAAGAACGGCACACAGCCTACGTACTTGTAGAGGCACTTCGCAGGAATTGATAGAGGCATTTCGGCGAATCCGCATCCGACGAGCTGCAAAGCGGAATCAGGAGGTACAGCATTGACACCATGTAGCCTGGGTTGTCGAATGTGCCCGAACCGCTCTGACATGGTGGACTGACTTCTTGGGGGAGTGAGGGCGACAGCACGACTGCTTGGAAGAAGCTGGCGCTGTCTGGATTGATTCCGCTCCACGCCAAGACCTCCTCTCCGTTTTGCGCGATGCACGGCCCATCGCATGTGAGGTCGCCGAAGTCTTGCCACTGGTTGATCATCAAAGCCTGCCCCCGTCAGCACTTTGAACTCAATCACTGAAACAAGCAATGGCGCCTCGAAGCTGTGACGGAACATCGAGATTGCTTTGAGCCATACCAGCCCGACAGGAACGGAGTCTAAATTGATGAAGAGGCCTCCCATCATCATCCTTAACTTGCCCTGGCTTTGCTGCCCTCCCCAGAATCATGGCTGTCAGTGAATCACCCCAACGTTTAACTCTTGATACTTGTCAAGGATCTGAGGCATGACATTGAGAAGCACCACAAGCCTCGGATGGACGAGTCCCGCCATTTGCCCTTCAAGTTGCCAGACTAGTGGAGACCAGGAGCATTCCCACGGCCCCGATTGGCGCAACGTAGCCGCCCAAGTAGCCGATGCCAGTGGCAACAGAAGTGAGGAGATAGATTGTCAGGAAGAACCAGAAGAAGTTCCTTGCTGCAGACATAAAAGCTCTGCTAACCCACCACCTGCAATCACAGACAACCCACAGCTTTCCCTTCAAGCTTTCAGACATAGCTTGGCCATTTGGACGCAGTCTCTCAAAGGAGCTTCGGAATCCCACCATCCAGAACAGCATCGTCGACCAGAGGAGGGCAATCTGAGACGGTGCACGTTCAGTCAAACGTTTTTTGACGTCACTGGTGGACTCACAACAGAAGATTCTGCGCCCTTCTTGCAAGGGGAAGCGCCCCAAAATCGAAGGGCAGGTCCGCGAGGAACTTACTGATGTAAATTGAGGGAACCTCAGACGGTAAGCGCGCAAGCACAGATCATCATCACCATCATCACCATCATCATCACCTGCATCACCTTCATCACCATCACCATCATGTTTTCATCATCGTGCTTTTCCGACGTGACAGCACCGGATGTTGCACAACACCCGACTCGTGCTCGGAATCGCAAACACTCAGAGGCCGACCGAATACGCTCCATTTCGGTGTTCACGGATCAATGTGGGCAGGCGCGTTGGGATGCCCATGGCACCACCCATACACTTAGACAGCACTTTGCGAGGCAAGCGCACCAACAGAGCACTGAGGAGGTCGTCATTTTACACTTGGTGAAGCCATGCCGACGCCTGGACTCCATGCTCTCTGGAGGCAAGGTGCTGTGTTCATCACCTGCATCATCATGACCTCGGACAGTTTCCCACTCATTGGCATGACTCGACTCGAAGCCGTGTGGTGCTTGAGCCGTGCCCGTCTTGGGCTGGGACAAAGAAAATGCAGCCATTCAGTGCGAACAGGGCCTGCGCATGTCTCAGCACTTTCCGCTGCACAGATGCGAACCAGCATGGCCGAGGCTCCGTTTGGGTCTTTTCGATCTGAAAGAACGTGAGGCCGAAGATCAGTCCCAGAACAATTGTCCGGATCACAGATGATCGCAATTCTGCTTTCGAACGTGTCTTCATGATCACCTCCGCTGTGGGTTCAGTTGGGCTTGACACTCTTGTCTCAAGCCATTTGGCCCGTTGCACCGGGGCAACTTCTTGCCGGACCCGGTCAAAGGCGGCTGGGTGAACTTTTCAAAAGAACAGGAACTGGACCTATGCCTTTGCCGTTAAGCTCTTCGACATCAACTTGACGCAGCATGGAAAGTGAAGCCACCAAAACCCTACATGCAACAACCAGAACAAACCAAATCAAATCATAGTGCGGATGCATCTTTGCGATGAATTTGCTACACGGTGTAAAGCAACGTCTCTGTCCGTCAAAACCGGCTGAGCGTCCTCACGCTTCGTCATTTGGATCAGCTGCAGAAAGCAGTTTCTGCCTCGATCATCGTCTGGGCTTTCAGAGATGGCCTGATTTGGTCAATGTTTGACCACAGCAGCTTCAACTGCTCTTGCTGCAGCATGGCCGCATCTTTGCCCATGATCTTGATCGGGGCATCATTCGCACGAGCATCATCCTCGCGATTAAGCTATTTTGATTTCGAGTGTCTGGTGCGGGAGGATGTGCTATCAGCTGAGAATCATTGGGCCACTGCTTCTCCCATGCGTCACCTTGCCGGTACAGTCTCTGAGAATGGAAAGAAGGGGTTTCCTGCAGCACGAAGGGGTCATCTTCGTCCTTCTGGGGGGTAAACGGCAGTAACATCGAATCAACATGTTCCTTGAACGGATAGGGTTTTGAAGCGAATCGCTGTAGCGGAAGATTCTGAAGCATGCACGGCTCTGAAGCTGCCTGAGAGAGTCAGGAGTGCCCTAAGTTGAGCGGGATGCTGCCAGGAGTCCGATTGCAACACGACGGCTTGCAGCACCCTCTGGATCCCGCGGATTTATGCACCTTGTCACACAGGAGTGCACCACACATTCAACAAAGAGGCCAATGAAGTGCAACTGAAGAGCAGCTTCATGACAAAATCGGCAGGCATGGTGTGATCAGGCATTGGGTACCCGATGCTCGAGAAGTATGCTTCCAGCTGCTTGACTGGACCGAAGAAAGCGGTTCTTCCGTCGACAAGGAAGTGGAGACGATCGAAAAGCCGGAAAACCTTATTCCGAAAGCAAGTATGGACGTTTCTGATGGCCGTATGTGAGCAAAGCGTTTGCCAACAAGCCGCCTGTGACGATGGCTGATGGATGGATGCAATGACAGTGACCTTCTGGCCCTTCTGCCCTTCCATGGCGATGGCCTCTACAACTTCTGAGAACTCAGAACAGTTAAGCATCCCTGCATGTGGGGGCTCCCGTTGCGATAACACAGCCGTAGGAGTCATGGAAAGATTCCATGACTTGCCTTCATGTACTTCACGATAACCTCACACAAAGGTGAGGCATGTGAAAAACAAGCGGTTTTGCATGTCGACAGCATGAGCTGACTGATGCATTCGAACGGGGGCGCGGCCTCGGCCATGACACTGTCCTGAGTCCAATAGCTCTGTCTGACGTTATTTTCTTCGAGCGCGAAAGGGCTCTCTAGTCCGTCTGTTTTGACTTTATCTTGAGCTAGGGGATCTGCACGGCTTACTCGCAATATGCGCCAGTCCAATTGTGTCCGCAGAGCTCACAAGAGAAAATCCACAATGGTTAGGCGTTCTATCAGGCATTGGTTTGCTCTCTGTCAATGAATGTGGGTGGGAAGAACGATGTTGAAATGCATTCAGGGTTGAGAAGTTCAGCGCTAAATAGCTGCACACGTTCTACCACATAGAGTAACTTGAACCGAGCGATAGCATTGAACGCTTGGATTTTCCAATTTATGCTGTTATCGGCTTCATTCCAGAACAATTTCAAGCGATTGCATGCAGCTATATCATCACCGATTCTGCTGGAAACTTCAGCTCTGCTGTCGAAGGTGTCTGTCGGTAGAGTCCCTTATGGGTACAAGCTTGCCTTGAGCCGGGCTGGTGGGCAGAATCTGAAAATAGATTGCCTTCGGTTCGTAGCGAGATTCGCGCACTTACAATAATTCAAAAGTGAGACCATAATGTGCTGAAAAACATTGAGACAATGCGTGCTTGCCTCGAATATAAATGTGTCATCTGCGTACAGTATCTCAGCGAAATACATGCCATCAATGGGCTGATGTTAACATGGGAGTGTTGAATTCAACCTTGATATCCGAAACACAGTGCTCCGGCACTGAGCAGAATAAACAAGAACTCCTTCCGACCTCTTGCACCTGGTACTGGGATCACAGCTCTGCTAGTGCACAAAACACGCAGCGATCTGTACTGCTGCTTCACCCGTTCCTTAAAGCATGGAGAAAGTAAGGGCACCCATCCACTCAAGCATTGCATAGGCCGTGCAGCAGTAAAGTGTGCCTCGTAGAGAGAGAAAGGTGGAGCTCGCGGCTCCATACGGCGAGCTGCAGCGCCTGCTGGTAACAGTTCGCCCAAGCAAAAATGGCGGTCCGAAGCTCCAAAGGGAGCCGCGGAAGATACATCAGGGCCGACATCTCCTGAATGTATATCTCCATCATCTTTGTTGTAATCCACCTGCCTCGCCGCCTGACAAAGTCAAGTGACTCTGACATATTCATGAGCCAGGTGGCGCCGCCCGCTCGCAGGCTGGCTAAGTCAAAGTCCCGGAGGCCTGGGACAGCTCCCGGCTGCAGTCCCGCTGCTGCCAGCAGCTTCTTGAAGCGAGCTCGCAAAGTCGATCCCGACTTCGGCCACAGCATCCTCCCAAAAGGCGAAGATGATGAGGTCGACAAGCTGGGGTTGGTCGACTTTCTGGCGACGGGCAGCTCGGAATCGCGTCTTCGGTTCCTTCCAGGATTGACAGCGGGACCTGCTTAGGGCCATGCGAGCAGTCATAGCCAACGTCGTTCGGCAGCACGAGGTCCCGCCTTCGTGCCGAGAAAGCTTCGCCAACACGGGCCATCAGATGGCCAGTGTACCAGCGACATCGTCCCAGCCCCACACCAGGCTAATGGAGATCAGCACCAGCAGCAGCTGCCAAGGCAAAGCAGTGTGATGCGAAGGCGGCTCTTGCGGCTGCAAAGGAAAGGCAATGCCTCAAGCCGCCTGAAGCTGCCTCCTCACAGATGGGGCACTCCGTGGAAAAGGTATTCAAAGTCTCCGAGAACTGGAAATAAGGCCTGCCCTCCTCGTACAGCCACTGCCCATACCAAATAAAGACTTCGTTAAGCTGCTCCACGTCGAAACGGGCGAGGGATAGCAGGCCTTCCCAGGTTTTCCCCCGTTCGCCTAGCCAGCAAACGACGAGGTCTTTGAGCTTGTCCCTCGTACCCTTGATGGTGGCAAGGACCGGCCTGCCTTTCACCAGTCTAGTCCCTGCGCGGTCAGCTTTCCTCTCCAGCACAGCTTTGCGAACTCGGGCAGTGTCCATGGCACGGCCAGGGCTGGCTAGGCAAACTAGACAAAACCAACCTGAAGCCTGCCTGGGAGTACCGTCGAGAGGGTTCCGGAACCTGAAGGGAGGAGACCCAAAAGGAGAACCGCAGAGAAAGCGCGTGCCCATCGAACACCGGAATCTCGGAAGACCAGAGCAAACGAAAGGCAAAGCAGGGAAGGACAGGGAGGCTGCTGAAACCAAAAGCCAGAGGCAGCGAGCAAGGAGAGAGTGTGAGGCCCCTCCCCCGGGAAGCCCAAGGTGGAGACGGAAGGGCGCACGCCAAAGACAAGGCGAAGCCACTCTGACCCCCAGCGCCCCAGAAGTCGGGTCCCAAAGTCTTGACAGGAGGCTCTATCACACGCCGGAGACCAGCCGAAGCTTCACCACTTTGTTAATGTGAACGCTGCCCTTCCATTTCCATACTTGATCGACCCGCCAGTCTAGGGCCACAGGGGTCCGAGGCTGAGACACGCTCCAAACCTTCAACCCGAAGTTCGCTCCTCGAGAGCTTGGCTGCTTGGGACCTGAGGGATGGAGGTCGTCAGCCAGGGAAAAGAAGCCGAGGCGAAAGAACCATACCGGCCCTGGACGTTCGAGAGCTGCAAAGACAGTCCTTGCAAGAAGCCTTCAGATGACACCAGGGAGCTGACTTTGTTCGTGGAGGGTGGACCCGAAGGAGCAGGCAGCTGCGACACGCGAAACACCGGGCAGCGCGGCAAGGACAGCAGCGACGTCAGAACGAAGGCACCAAGCGCGAGCGCCCCAGCAGCGCCGCCGAGGACAAGCACATCGAAGCAAAAGGCGAGCGGCCTGCTGGCGCTTGGGAGCTCCGAAGGCTTCCTCGCCCCAAAAAGGATCGGCACGCTTGAGGACAACCTGGGCACTGCGCATGACGCAATTCTGGCGGCGCGCCCTTACGGTCAGCGGTCTTCCAAGGACCTCGCGGAGGTGCTGTGGGAGCTGCTCGGCCGAACAGATGGCGCCCTTTTGCTTTGAAGCATCTGTCGCGTAGACAGTGTCTGACAGTGGGGCCGCAATGTCAGAACAAACCAGCGGAGCCAGAGCCGCAGCGAGCAACAACTCCTGGACGACCTTTCGGGGCAGCGGGATGACCTTGGGGTTCAAGGCGTCAAGCTGACAGGAGGGAGCCAGCCTAAAAGCCTCGGAGAACACCGAGAAACTCAAGCCTACCTCACAAGGAGCATGACCAGCAGGGGCAGCGCAGGAAGCGCCAAGGTCGCCGAAGGCTGGCAAGCAGAAAACGAATTCGGAACGTGGTGCTTCTGAGGAGTCCGTGGGAGCAGGCGGGTCCAGGACTGAGGTCACTGCCCTTTCGGCTTGCGAGGATAACGAGGTTTGCGGCCCTTCGGCTCGGCAGGAGCGGCTTCGTCTGTTTCGGCGGCCTGGGCCTGCCCGGCTGGACAGCATCCTTGCTGCTCTGGAAGGGGAGGTCTACCTCTCGAACATACCCCCAGACTCACTGAGGCATGCCTAGGAAAGAAGCAAACTATACAGGTGTTGGAGACATAAATTAGGGGGCCGGGCGCGTCCTAAGATGGTAAAGCTTCGACCATCGTGAGCATTGGCACCGAACATCATGGAGCATCTGGCCTACTATCAACAGCCGCGATCGCCAAGCCCAGGTGGGCAGCATGGGTGTCGCCCCGGAGGAAGCAGGGCGATGTTTGCCAAGAGCAGCATCTGGTTTCCCATATTTTTCTGTTGGGCGTAGCCCCCATGTCGTTCCAAGTATATAGGTCACCAGGGACAGCCTGCCTTGCTTCTGCATGTCTTGCAAAGTCGGCACACTTGGAGGAAATGCGTTGAGCTGCATGAGGCCAGGTCCTGCTGCAGCCTTTCCCGCTTCGCGGACCCCTTTCCCGTCAAGCTGGAAGAGGAGCTCGACAAGTCTAAGCTCTCTCCTTGCGCCACCAGATGGCTGACCAACGGGTCAAGGCCTCGCCTTGCTGAGTCAAAGCACGCTCTCGGTGGCGGCTGCTGGAGCACAGGAGTCGGCACCTTCCCTGGCATAGGCAGGGCTTTGGCCAGAGTTCCCAAAGAGAGCTCCTAGGCTCACAGGAGCTTGGCCGGCCAGAGAGAAAGGCTGCTGGTACACCGGCGCTTGCGGCACAGCTCGCAAAGCAGGAGAGACTCGCTCCAGGTGGTCCTGCCTCTCCACCACTCCTTTGACCTGTTCTATCAAACCTGGAGGGAGACCGGCTAGGGCGCCACCTGCTCCGAAAGCTGGTTGATCGTGTCACCGTCACCGGGTCGAAGGGCGCCATCCTTGCTAACATCGACTCCTCCACATCCAGTAAAAGGGCCGGGCAAGTGAGCCCCGTCAGGACCTCCTCCCCCAGATCGTCCTCTTCGATTGCCGGCACTTGCTTCAAGCGGCAGGGGGCCAGCATATCCAAAGGCTCGTCCGACAGAGCGTCCTCGGAAATCGAGGCATGCAACCGAGAAGGCACGCACACCATGAAGCCGCCAGGCCGCTGCAAAAGGGTAAAGCACAAGACCGGGAGGAGCCGGCAAGGTGTTCCAGGGGCATCGGGCTCGAAACGCAATGCACTGAGCAGCATTATGTTCGCAGGTCGGGGAATGCCACCCCAGCGGCGTAGCAATGCACTCGGCCGCCTGCCAGGGACCCAAAGGAATGGCAGACAGCGTCACCGTCACCCACCTCACCAATCGCCCTGCGAAGAGCGGCGAACGAAGCAAAGCGGGCCGAGCCTTCCAGGCGGGAGCAACGGAGGACGATGTACACCACTGGCTTGACCGGCAGCGCGGCCGATGACAAAGGGGTGGCCCAGCGGCCCGATAAGACTTCTGCAGCCCAGCACCCTGCACGCCAAGCCCGCTGAGCACGGTACTCAGGGCTCTGAGCACGAGAAGTAAGCCGGGGACAAAGGTCAAGGAAGTACTGAGGGCACTCAGGAAAGCCGGCCTCAGTTTCAGATCGAGTGAGGGGTGCAGGGTCGGGCTGGGGTAACTCGAAGAGGGAGAGGGCCTAGCAGTAGCACTAGCAGTCAGCAACCAGTTCCCACTCGGGGCTGGTCTGCGCAACAGACCTAGGAGGCGACGAGCTAAGGGAGGCCAGGCGAAGCCTCTCGAGGGCCAACTGGACCTCAGTGATTGCGGAGGACAGGTGGGCCTCCTCACTGGCCATGCACGTATAAGGTGGGGCCGTGGCGGCCTTTTTGCATCAGGAGGTGCAGAAGCAGGTGCCCAAGTCGGGGCCGGCACAGGCTCAGAGACCAGGAGGAAAGACCGAAAGCAAAGAAGGGAGACCAGGGCCCCAAGGCCAAAGCCAGTGACCAACAGAAGACAGTTCAGGAGGAGAGACCCAGAGCAGTGTGCCGGGCAAACCAGTCCGAACCACCTGTTGTCGGAACCCCACTGAATCCAAGCCAAAGCCTGAGGAAGGGCCTTTAAGAAACCCATCAGAAAGCTTGAGCGGTGCCGGGACGTCAGTCGTTCTTACGATTCAGGGACATAGCCGACAGCCTCGTTGCATTAGCGATTCAGAGTCATTCCTATGTATGCCTGCTTTAAACTGAACTTTGGATCAAGTCCGCGATTTGCATTCTTTACTTGCAGCCTATTTCTACTTTGGATTTTGTTTTGAATGATCTTGTCGAAAGCCTGCTCCAAATCTTAAACTACCAAAGCACCGCTACAACGATATCTGGGAAAATCTCATGACCACGAAAGTTGTTTGACTAGTGCTCCTGGGTTTTCGGACCCAATTGGGTCTTTCTTTAACCAGGCAACAATCTTGTGGCATGACAGTAATAGCGAACTCGATCAACTGATTTCAGAAGACATAGAGTCACTTTGCCATAAATCGAGGCCACGACAGCTTCGAGAATTTGAGTTGGGACTTCGCCTCCTCAAAGACACTTGCCGTTCGACATTCAAAGGTAAGACTGTCTTTATCTTGCTCTAACCGTTTGAAGAGCTCACCGACGACATGCACAATCCAGCTCATCGAGAGTGCAAGGGGATTCATCTAGAACATATGAACCATTTTGTAGTGGAGAATTCAGGAGCAAATTTGGCGCGAAGACGTTTGAAGCTGTAAGTGCTTCGAGTTCTTCAAGGAGGCGGTGTTCCGCATCTTGTTCCGCTTGTGTTGCAATGTCTTTGCCAAGTGTGTGAGCTACATCTCATTGTTAAACTTCCATAGCTTGTCACTTTAGCTCTAAAAGGGCCCACATGCGTTGCGAACTGTACTCCTTCTTTGTTCGGGAGGTTTGCACTTTTGTAGTCTTCGCAACCTTCCCATCCAGTGATAACAGCAAATCGACTCGTGAACAAGAAAACTCTGCGGCCAAGCAGCCAGACCAGTAGTGGGCTCATCACAGAAAAGAACCGCCGGTTGTGTCAGAATCTCCTGTGCAACAGCGCCACGGCTTGTGCATGTGAGAAGCTGTTGAGAGTGATCTTGCCAGGCAGCGGTTGCAAAGCAAACCCTTCGCTTTTCGTTCTTCGAGATGCCATGGTAGATGTCACCTGCAAACCATTCGACGCAAACTGGAAATCAGAATATGCGAAAATCCAGCATCCCAGAGCTGGCACCTATCAAGCTGTTTTGGCATTTCCTCGGTGACAGATCAGACAAGGTGTGCTGGATTGAATTTCCAGACAGTCTCCAAACTCCAGCACAGACCACCCCTTGCTTACTGCAGCGATGGATCTCCAGTCCCAACCTTAGAAGCGGAGGAATGGAGGGCAGAAACACACTGCCAGGGACGGGGGTTCTGAGACGGCCAGGAAGCAGGTGAATGCATTTTGCAACACGCTCTCGTCGCTGGCTGTTTGTTACATCTCGCGGCATTCTGAGAGAGCTCTGGAAGAGCAGATGCTCTTTGGGAGTGTAGCATTCCAGGAGCATCTCCTCCGGTGCGAAGAGTTTCTAGCCTGCACTGAGCTGCGCAACCGCAAGGCCTGCTGATGAACGTAAGCAACGCGCCGCTTGAGAGAAGTAGAAATTTCTGTCCTAGCAGGGCCATTTATGGGAGCTCGACGAACTATCTACTCCAACAGTGTAAACATAAGCGATGCTGCCACTTGAGGTCGAGTCTCGCATTAAAGGTTAAGCTGCCGTCAGTTGGACTGGTTCGCACGGCCAGGCAATTCAGCAGGGATGTCTTGCCAGCCTTGCTCACATTCACTTCATTTCGTAAGCCGGCACAAAGCAGTTCTTGGCGAGTAGCCCCAGACGGTCCCATGATCGCAAGGAGCTCGCCAGGAAGCGCAAAGCCGCTCACTTTGCTCAGAATGCGCTTTTCCTCCGAAAGCGTTGTGGTGGGCTCATGCCATCACAAACCATGGTGCAATGGCCTCCGTAACACCACCCTTCCTGGCCAGCTTTGCCACCAGATCCACATCCTAGGCACATCAAGTACAATTCCTTCAACATTCTCTGGCATGGACGCCCGGGCCACAGCCAAATCTGAAGACTGCTACATGTCTAAACACCTCTTTCAGGCTCAGCATCATTCCAGTCTACTCGGACTGTGTTTGGGATCTCGCTTCTCACACTTTTGCTCGAAGGCGTCGCCATACGTAGCGTTAAGGCAGAGATTTGGTTTTGAGCCTTGGCGTAGCTGCGATGAGACGTTAGCGTGGCTCGCTGGAGTCATATTGCCACCTTTTGCGAACATAGAAGAGACCGCAGCATCTGTCCTTCCACTCATGACGACGACATACAGTGACATACATTTCGGCAACCCTCTTCATGGCAACACGGGTCTCACAGAAATGTCGACTTCATGGTCGCTTAACGACACCAGCCGAGTGAAACTGTGACCAGGCTTGCAGCAATCTGCACTGGCCTATTCGATCCAACTTGCTTCTGATACGATGGGCCCTATATGTCACATGTCCATTTGTCTTATTGCTTGTTACTGCTCCACACGGGGAATCTGCCATGTATCAGATGCGGAGCTGGAGGCAGCGGTACCTGGCACCAGGGCTCAAACTGAGCGATAACTTCTTCGGCAAAGACCGGCACACCCGCAGGAGCATCGTGCCAGGCTCCCGCACCTCTGACACGTTCGCTTTATAATAACCAAACAACTGCACGAGCTTCAAACTCATCTCGACTCTGGCCCGCCTGCTTTTGCAGTGCCCTGGGCGTGTTCTCCGTCCATGCCGCCACCTGGTGGGACCAACACATGCACGAAGCCGGGACATAGTTAGCAGACACATGGGAAAACTGTTTAAAGCAAGGGGACAAAAGTACGCCTGACTAATACCGGGCCCAATGGAAAACAGGATCCAGTGTGACTACCGCCCCCTTGTCCGGCATTGCCCGTTTGTCATGGTCCCTCGTCTGGCCTAGCGGCCTGGCCTGTTGCCTTGCGTCTCACATACATGGCTGTTCATTTGGTAAAGCTCGAATGAATTATCACGGATGCAAGCTGACTGTGGTGAATGTTTCCCGTGTGGATACGGGCCCTTGCAGACAGGTTGGACGTGGCGGCGAGGATACGAGGGAGCACCTAGCTCATTTGTCCGCGAAATCACGCTGTTCCCCGGCGGTGTCGCCGTACAATCGTATCTTGATCAAGCAGGAAAGGGCTCATCACAAGTTAGATGCGCTGCCGCAACAGGGACACATAGGGCGTCTCTACAACATGAAACCATGGCAGGAATGTTGAACTGAAGGTAATATCGGAGTGTATCGATGTGATTCATGGTCCCTTACGTCAACCACGATGGGAAATACAGGTAGCTGAAGGTGGGGTGCACAGAATACCTATGAACACAACACTGCTCACGCCCGTGAGGTCTGAAATGGGCTGAAAGTGGGTTAGCCCCCTCTTCACGGAGCGATCAATCTGGAAGAAAGCGCTCTGAAACCCGTCCTCATGGTTGGGCTGGGGAGTCTCGGGCCGACTTGGGATCACCACAGCCGTGATTTCATGCCGTGAGCAAGCCTCCAAGGACACCAAAGATGCGTTTCGGATGGGCACCATGGAGGTAAAGCACCATCGAGGCGTATCAATTCAGGGCAATCTGTGGTTGACACATTCTTTCAGAACTCACGTCGTGTTCTGTTAGGTGTGGGTTCCTTGCACTGCAGCTACCTGCATTTTCCATCGTCTTGGACGTAAGAGACTTCCTCATTCCCATCACCATGGAACGCAGAATGTTGCTCATGTTGGTCTTGAGAGGGTCGACGACGGTGTGGGTGGCCAAGTGGTATGTACCAACACATAATGAGATGTTGCCATCGCAATGCCGAGCCGGCTTGGACGGCGGATGCTGCTCAGAGGTTTTAGCCGATTTGCGCAATGATGCTGTCGATCCCACATATCCCACGCCAGCGCAACGGATGCATCAAAATGCGATAGCAGATTTTGACATTGAGGGCCCGATTACGTTGCTCTGTTGGGGGTATTCGCCGAATGTCGTCACGGTGTGGTCTAGAGTCTAGAGAACTTGCAAGAGACAAAGTAAGAAACCTCACCGTTCACGTTCAACACGCTCTTCTCGTGTCGCTCCCACCCGGGCTGCGACATAAACCTCCGCTGCGAATTCAGACAGTTTCATCTGAGAAGCGACTGTCAGGAATCTGCTTGCACTTCCCGAAAGCAAGGGCTGCTGACGACAAGAAGCTGATGGCTCTCCTGAGACAGCACCGGCCGCCGTGGCGGTTCCTCTGGCCTAACACTGACATTCAGCAATGGGGACTACACGACTACCCTTTCATTCCCATCATTCCCTTTGTGTTCTTCATGGTGAGACGAGACACATCTTCAATTGACGCTTGTGGGCTTGAAAGCCGCGATGGGTCGCCTGACTGCATCGGCGGTGTGTCTGGCATGTCATGCCTGATTAGTGATGACTGCTTTGGCGACTCACAACCATCTGGGACGGCTGCATAAAACCTGCAAGGCCGGCACGAAAGAACTCACGGAACACAACCCTCGAAACCTTCTGGGTCTTGGCTTGGGCTGAAAGCTTCCATTCATGTACGACGAACGTCGTGTGTTTTCACAGCCAGTGTTTCCGACTGCAGCATAGGTTTTTGTGGCTTGGCCTGGTGCCTGCCGTAATCAAAGCTATTCTAAACTTGCAATCAAACACTTTCCAGCGTACCCCTCAAGCCTATCAAGCAGCCGATGAAACGGCACTCAGTGGGAGAAACGAGATGCAAGCCAGGACTTTTGCCCTGCTTCACCGCATCTTCCGCACTTTGGCCGACGGCCGTGGACCTCGCAGACCGCAGCAGTCGGATGCAAGGAGCCTCGAGTCTGTGCCTGCCTCCATTTCGGTGGCACTCAAAGCTCCTTCAAAGAAAGCATGCTCCACCGTCTCTACTGCCCCTCTCTCCGCTCTACTGCCCTGGACTTGCACGGCCGGTGCCCGGCCTTCTTCTTCTTTCTGGCACGCTCCCTGTCCACCTCGGCACAAGCCCACGCTTGCCACGCGAACAAACGGAGACGGTACTCCGTTGCTCTGCGACCGGAGGCACAAGTGAGGCTTGCTTGCCCACGCCCTCCGTCAGCTCCACGCCCTCCAGGTTCACAGCATTTTCCACCTGAGAATGCCACCACAATGCTTGTTCCTCACACGAAATGTGTCGACACTCCAATCTTAGATGGTCGCCAGGAAGTCCAGGAGAGGATCAAAGTCTCTTGCACCTTGATAAATGAGCTTTTGGCGAAACCTCGGCAAAGAAAACGCTTTTTCACGACAATCGAGGCGTGGCGGATGACTCCTCGGATTGCTGGGGTGCACACTTTTTCTCTTTTTTCACGGCTGGATAAAAAACAAGAGTAGGGTAACCTGACACACACACACACGCGCTCACACTGAAAGGGTGCGACCTGTTGTCTGAGTGTTGAAGAGTAATGGGCACAACTTGCGAAGAAATACAGCGACCCGAGCATGACAGGTCCGGATTCCCAATTGCATTGATCGCCTGTAACTTGTTCTTCGCACTCGTTTTCCTCAGCTTTTACTCTCTCGAGCTCATGAAGCGAGGCCACAGCCATGAACATCCCAGCCGCTGTGGCATCCATCTTTGCCACAACGACCTGCTTCCCCTTAGCCCGGTTAGGTCGACCAGAGGCTCAGCGCGGCACAGCCATTCTGCAGTCAAGTATCGTGACCGAGACTTTCTACCTGGCCGAGCGCATAAACAGAATGCATTCAGACTAGGGCGGTACCCCGAACCTTCTGCGCCAGCTGTGTCCAAACTGGTTCCAACTTCTTGCCTGAGGACTGGCATTCAACAAGATAATTGTCTCACACCTGCAACGTACGAGCTGGCATGCCACAAGTGCCGGGCAGTGGCCACACCAAGGCCTGGCAACTGCCACTCCAAGTCAACATCTGACTGAAGGCACCGACCCATCTGAGAAGCCAACGCATAGAACTCGACCTGCCAGCTCAGTTCCACGATCTTCCATATGCTGCCCCACGCGAAACCCCCCTTTCCATTGTCCAGCTCAGCGAAGGAAACTTCCCGGCCACGCACTTCTTTTCTTGGTCGACTGCCATCATTTTATCTACAGGGTTTTCACACCGTCTTTGGCGGGCATTGATGTCTCCTTTTGTCAGAATGCTTCGTGTGCACATTGTTCCGATGAGATAGTGTCTATGGCTTTGCTGCCATTCGCAGCCCTTCCCTTGAGGTCTGCATCCATGTCCTGTGGTCTCTGAGACGTGTGGAGAAAGGCGGGAAAAGATGGAGAAGGGTGGAGAGGCGGAGGAGGGTGGTGCAGGTTGGAGGTGGGGGTGGGGTGGGATCACCCGAAAGGCTTAGGGTCCCAGGGTGCCACGGCAGCCAAACACGAACGACTACACGAGAATGCCACGTGGTGACCAACCGCCGCCACCATGCGGCACACCAGCGCGCTGAGCAACTGCCGTGAGTGAACGGCGGGGGCAGCCATGCCATGAATGCCACAAACTGCCGGTACGAACTGAAACTGACCATGAACCACCGTCACGGTGGGGCAGCTCTGCTGCCAAGACCAACTACCACTACGAAAAGAAGGAGCACGAGCCGTGGACGAGGAAGTTGACCGCTAAGAACGGACAGCGACAGTAAGCCCAGATGAAGTGCCCGAATCGCAACCACTGAAGCCGTAAAAGCAAGGGTCAGGCGACAAGTGCTCACCTGGCACCCGCATCATGCGCACACGGGCAACTCTTGCCACTGCCACTGCAAGGCTGAAACATACACAGGAAAAAGCTTTGTTCATCGCAACTTGCCCTGCTTACATGTCTGGACTGCCGCTGGGGCACAAAGACATCGTGCTTGGCATTTAGCACAACTTCGTCGAAGGTATCACCTCGGGAAGTGGGAAGTGCTGGACTCGTCGTCTCATCCATTCTCCCCAGCTCAAGGCGCCTGTCAACACGGTGACGCCTCCTTCAGCGGCCTGACAACGGAGGGAGATAGAAAACCATCGGAGAGCGTGACCAGAATGGGATTCTGAAAAAATCTGAAAAAGGTGAGTCCTGACTCGGCGGTGGCGCGCTCTTGTAATACCTCACTCTCGACTCGCGCCACATGTTGTCTGTCTAAATGTTCCATGCATCTCTCGGCATTGGCCTCAATAATTTGGCACACGTGTCCCACAGTCCAGACTTGCATCCATGGTGCGGCTTGGCTTTTTTGGCGAGAACGTCCGCAAGAAAACTCTTAATGGCCTCCCGCGATGGAGTGCATCCTTTCCGCATGATCGGCTCGGCTCCTTTCCAACCTGCTCCGTCACGTCCTGCGCAGCAAACGTTTTTTTGCGCTGGCGTCAATGCCATGGACTCCAGATGAACAGTGCATCAATCACGAGTCGCTGACAGCCTTCAGCACGTACTTCTTTTCCTGGTAGAGTACTGAGATCTGCATAGGGGCATCCTCGGTCACTGCAGGTTGGTTAAGCGCTGTACACTCTCAGTGGAGTGACAAGTTGGGAAGCAAGCCTTTTTGGCCCCGAGCACGGCCAGGTCGCTTTCGTCCAACTTCGATTGTGGACTGGTCGCAAAACGCCATGACCTCTAAGGCTTCCAGACCAAGCACATGAATTCGCACTCTTGTAATCATTTAATAGAATTTGCCGGCAAGTCTCGCTTCTGCTGCAGCTACCTGCGCTAGCAGGATCCATGCCCGTTCAACCCATTCCAAAATCCCCCAAACCACATTCAAGCCTAAACATGACTGTGGCAAAAGGGAGAAGGCCAACAATCAGAACTCTCATCAAAAATTCTTCCTGACGGGCTTCAGCCACCGAACCCGCAGCTGGTCCACACATTCCGAGGCCTTCTGCAAAAGGCTTCTCATGTCTTTGCCGGCATCCTCTGTGTCGAAGATCCCAACCACTGCACCTTGAAAACCCTTACTTGCCGTCGCATTGCGAGCATTGCAGTAGAAACACCCGAAGCGAACATCTGAATCTGAGTAAACCACCTTTCGTTCCGATCTCCTGCATTGCCTGGAGGAATACAGCCCGGAAAGCACAGCTACGAGCGTCTTGCCACCACCTCCGTTGAATATTTGCTTGCGGCAAAGGAAGCATCAACCAAAGCGTACGTGCTCTGCCTCAGACGGGAGAGCAAAAGGCGGCAAAGAGAGGCCGAGGTCAGTCCCTCTCGACCCTCTCTCGGAGAATTCTTTCCAAGTGTCTTGATCCACTTCGCCAGTCCGGTGTCTGTCCATGAGCCGGCGAAGTCCTGAAGCTTCGAGCAGCACAGACTCGAGGCCTCTGAGCCTGTTCCAGGCAGTTGCACTTGACGCCGGCAAGTATCAAGCTTCTTGGCTTCTGGATCCTTCAGAGGGCCTCGCAACTCTACCGTCGACAACACAGCCCCGGAAGAGGCGCTGCAAAGTTCCGCACGCGACATGGAGAGGTGAGCATCCTTCTTTGGATCGGCCGTTTTCGGCAGCCAAACGACGGCAAACCTGAAAAAGGAAAGCACGTCTTCTCTGGACGAAATCTGCACAACACGGTCATGGGAGGTGATTCGAGTCTGAAGTAGTCTGAAGTCCATGGCGGTTCTCTCCGGCCTCAGTTTCGAGCCCTTGTAATCTATGAGGCTCTCGGCGGACTTGGCGTATGCCTTGCAAGGAATCCCACAAGTCTCGCGATCTACCCTCACAACTGAGGCCGGTCTGCTGACGCACCTTGGCACGTGCAGATTTCTTCTTCACGTGCGCCACCAGAGCCTCAGTTTTTAAAACTGCGACGAATGAGAACAGAACGGACACAATGGGCCGAGGAGCGAAGGCATTCTCATCTAAGGTTTTCTGAATCCAAGCATTCACCTGCAAGACACGAACACATCATGTGCGCATGTCAGGTGCTGCGCTTGTCTCATCCGTGCCTCGGACTCCTTCATCTCCTCCACTGCTGGCTTTTCTCTTTTTCCTAAGCTAAGCTGGCTCTGACATGCTGGAAGTCAGTTGCCAACACACACACACACACACACACACACACACACACACACACGCACCCACGCACGCACGCACAGAGCTCACTACACTCCACTGTACATTCTCCTCGAGGCAAATAATTTGCAAGGGTCTAAGCCATTCTGCGATGCCAACCGCTTCTCGCGGGCCGTCGTAATCAACAGGGTCACCTGAAAAAATGCGTCGACTTTCCAGTCGCACCAATCGGCCTGCCCATTCCTGCCTCCTCCTACGAAGTATTTCAATGTCGGATATGATTGTACCTTCCAGGTGGCTTGCAGGCAGCCGAATCTTTGAAGGTTGTGCTTCAGAACCTGGTACTGTTCTGCCAGGCCCGTCTCTGCGGTCGCATCAACCTGAGGGCAGCAGGACTCCTGGACTCCTCGCCCTGGTGAAGCTTGGTCCTGCCTTGGCCAGCATGGTCTTGGCCCCTTCCATTCCTTGGTGTGCGGATGTCCCGAGACTGCAGCCCGACGACGGATACTCGCAGGCCCCCCGAACAGCTCACTGACGAGGCTCGCAGGGCATCAGCAGCCTGATTGTACTGCGGCTCCAGCTGCTGACAATGGCCACACCAAGGCCTCCCCACCGTCTTCTCCCAAGCTTATGCATGGACTTCATGAGTCACATCTCAGCAGCGAACGCATAGAACTCCACCAAAACCCTCTCGTTACTCTTGATGAAGTCCTGGAAAGTGCCTCTGTGGGGAAGCTGTCCCTGCATGTCCGTGCATCCCGTGCTGCTGGAAGGTCGGCCGTTTCAGCACGCGACTGTCGGTGAGAGTTTTCACAGACTCTGGGAAATCTTCGTCATCCTCCTCGTCCTGCAGACACGGCGCCAGCAGGTTAGCAGCAAAAATCCCTCTGCTTGACGATCAGTCTGGATTAGCTATTCCTGTGGTTACGCAGCTTTGGCACACCATGCTTGGCCCAGCAGAGGAACAAAGGCAAATGCTCCTCATCTACGTCTGCCTGCATTGTACATTGGCGCACGATTGAGAGAATCCGGACTCCACTGCGTCAGGTACACAGGCAGCTCTGAGCCTCGTCTGCTACCTGCCCTGCTACCTTGTTGGCCAAGACACCTCAAATCTGCGCAGGGGCTTTCAGCAGTCTGTGGCAGCTTCAGTGTACGGAATATCGAGCGCACATACACACACCGCCACACAAGAAGCCCAGGTTGTCTCGACCAAGGGTCTAAGCAAAAGGAGCAGCAGACTCCATCGTGCAGGGGCCTGTTCTGTCCAGCAGAAACAAACACTCAGTCCGGACAAGAGCTTGCCAGGTGGAAGGCATGAGGTGCTGAAAAGCTTCCGCCATGCCGGCGGTGGGCGCAGCGAGCACGCAGCTGGAACACAAAATTGCTGCAGCACCAGCGCTTTGCAGCTACATGGATTCAACATGGAGCATTTGCTGCCTATGCCAATCGCGACATTCCGCACCTCCGCAACTCCGGCAATGATTCGGGTCTGGAAAAGAAGGTCTTCTGGCCTGGGACACGCACAGACTTGCACGGATTACCGGGCGTATGTCACATGTGGGAGGCTTGGCTTGGACACTGAAGTGATGCAAACTTTTTGCATAGAACTGATCGCCGCGCTGGCTGCACGTTGCAGCTATGCGCTCTCATTTACTGCAGTTGTCAAGCAACTGCACTGGGACTCGGGGGATCATGCCGTCAGTCATGCTTCGCAAGACTGCTAGCCATCCTGGTTCTTCGATATCCCATCGTGACATCAGACTTCGATTACTTGCAAAGCGTGCTTTGGACTACAGCTATCTAACACACACACACATTGCCATCGAACTGGTTTCATCCGCTCGCAAATGCGGCACCCATGTACTTGGTGATGTATGGTAAAGCCTGCTTGGCTACATCAAAGCTTGGGTCCAATTGACGGACTAAGCCTTCACTGATCGATATGGTAAACAGTGTAGAAGCCACGTCACCCTTGAGCAACATTCCGTGTCTCCTTAGCACGGAAGCCGAATAAGACCATCATGTGCTGTCGCAGAAGCATGCGCACGAGAATGCCAGGCACATGTGTGACATTCTTGCTGTGATGCGTCTGTAACGTGAACATGACTTCTCCAAACATGTCTGCCGCATTCAAAGGTCCTTCCTTGTCTATTCGGAAAGGTCCCATGTACCTCGCTTGGGCCGCATATCATGCAACCAGCATGCAGAATTCAAACAAGGAAGCTGCAACCTCGCTGTGCGCGAAATCGATGCTATCACGGCATGCATTGGAACCTGTCGTTGCGCACGAGACACTTGTCCATCGTTTCCTGGATGTCCGCATGTAACTGCTTGGTGTTGACTACCTGAGCAGACGACCACCCAACCAGAGCTGACATTTAAATGAAGACCTTAGTGCATACCCAACGGAGTTACTACGCATCCCAAACTCAAACAAGAAAAGGCAAAAGCCCTGGATTTCAGGCAACAAGAAAAGGCAGGGAGCGCCTGTGAAGCCTCTGAAGACCCGAGCTTCAGAGCAAGACTAAACTTCTGAACCACCCCGGCCCTGGCGTGCAACCAGAAAAGGAAAAAAACGAATCTAGCTGTCGTGCAATGCAGACGCCATGTCCGACTCATTGAATCTCTGCAGGTATTCAACCACCTTCTCGGTCTGTCCGGAACACAACGCATGCAAGAAGCGTCCTGCGCAGTCGGGACAAAACTATTTCATGTGTGCCTGGTATGCCAGGAAAGACAGTCTACGCGGCGATAACTGAGAACGCCGCCAAAAGGGGCGACCGTTCGCTTGTCCAGTGATGTTGCAATTCCAGCATCAAGGACCGTAACGTGGTCATCGTTGGTTGAATACAAAATGTTTCCGCCATGCAGGTCACCGTGAACAAAATTGTCTCGAATCATCATCTTCATGCTCATGTCATACAAGATCTTGGACAGGTCACCTGACCAATTGCACATTTGCCGAAGGAAACGGTGGAAGTAACTTCGGCCTTGAACTTCGCGCTTCTTGGTCTCCAGAGCCGTCATGGCATCTTGACATGCAGCTTTCGCATTGTCGAAATCCTGCCGAGACATCCTAAATCTGTCTTTGGAACTTCTAGAATGCATCCTGTGTCTGAACTAAAGGACCCTCCCGGCTTCACTCTCAGTACTTCTTGACGTGCCATGCCATGCTATCAGAGCTGACCAGCTTTAGTGCTGGAGCAATTTTCAATACGGACAAGCACTGGGCAGCTACCGACCCTCCCGGTGCCAAGCGACTAACCCAGCTCAGTGCACTGCCACTGCTGCGATTTCTCTGACTCTGGTCGGGGTGGCCTCTACTGCGGCCTTCGAAAGCCACTAGGCCTATAGGCTCCGTTGCCCATTCTGTCTCCAGGCCAATGACACCGAGGGCATCTGTCCGTCCACCTCCTGCACCTCAACGCCTCTGAGGTTATTTTCATGTGCCGTCCAGTTTGGGGGAACGCCTGAGGTGGCACAGGTGGTGGTGCAGCGGACCTTTTTCTCGTGCATGGTTCCTGCTGAAGTCCGGCCCATGCGCCTCCTGCAAACCCCAATTTTGGGAAACTTCCCCACGAGTTACTGTCGGCCAGGAGGGTTGGGAACCGGCACCCTTGAGCCATGTCGAGATGTTTGACACATACACTCAGACCGTCTCAACAAGGAAGTTGAGGAAATAAAGAGAGTGCACGCTCGACTATTGTGAAAACGACCGGTTTCGATTCTCAGATCGATAAACTGACCCTGACCTGAAGTAAGCTGCTCTGATGCTGTGTCTGCTGTCTTGAAAATGCTCTGGTGGTTCGGGCCGCAAGGAAGGACCCTACACCAATAAGCTCTGAACCAGAAACCAAGTCAGTGTTGTTTCACACCACGAAGAAGAGTTAGGGCGAACAGGCAAGGCGTGCAGTAACTCGCGGCCTCTGCTCTGAAAGCTTTTTGGCACTGGTTTTCGGAAGCCCCTAAAATCCCTTGACGTACTGTCCGACAGCAGGAATTCTGCAGGTCCAACTTCCAAACAATCTTCCAAGATTCCGAGAACTGAAGCTCATCATGACACTGTCCTCCATGATGTTCGAAATGATTTCGCCGTTCTCCCAAGTCTCCACGAGCACTTCGGGGGTTACGAAGCGTGAAGACACTTTTGGAAACCTTTCAGGGCAACTGCGTTCAATGCTCCCCGACGCAACAAGCAACGGCCTGATTCGGTGCTCGCCCTTGAAGTTCCGTGCGAAGCCTTGCGCGCTCCCAACAGCCCCGTCTTTGCAGCTCAATGTGCCATGTCGGCTGTAAGAAAGCAGACACAACTCCCTGCACCAATCCAGCCACGTTGAAGATTGAAAGCTTCCCTGGTGAAGTCCATCTGTGCTTGGATCACTTCATCAAAGTCGCTCCTGCTTTGAGGTGAGCATGATGGAAATGCACTGACCAGACACCAATCGCAGGCCTATCAAACGGCATCGTCATGTGCAGGAACTTCTCCGAAAATTCCACAATCTTCCAGACCTGAGGGCTGGGAGAAGCTCCTCTGGCACACGCACGCTCACAAAAGGGAGACATGCACCAATACCGCTGGCTCAGTGCTCGATGCAGTATGCCAAGTTGATAGCGAAGGAACGATGTTCAAGTCCATAAATGCGCTGTCAATGACCCCGGGGTGCTGTATCTTCACTGCAACGTCGCGCAGCTGCCCACCTTCTGGCTGATGCATTGTGTTGATGCAGTGCGGTGAAGCTAAGATGCGAATTCTGATTTAGTATAACGGCGCAATGCACAGCTTTATGAACAGCCTGGTCCGTCCAGCGCATGCTCGGCTCTCAGGCGGGCCCTGTGCACTTGGCCCACGGAACCACTAGCCACAGGCTCTTCCTGGAAGAGGAGCAGGTTAGCGGTTAGCGGAACGGAATCAGCGCGTGAGCTCGGGCCTGAAACTCTTCGAAAAGCTCATCGACATCCTGAGCCAAGTTCACGGCTCCTAGCTCGGCTGCTCGGCTTCATGCGAAGCCCTGGCCTTGCCCAGCTGGTCCTTCAACATCCTTCGAGAAACGACCTTTTTGTGCAGGGCCAGGGCGTGGGGGTTGCTTGCCAGGATCACAGCATGCATCATGTGTGGCTAAAGGGCGCCAGAGTGTGCCGGCGCATCTGCCCTCAGCTTGCTTAGAACCAGAATCACATCCGGCGGGAACATGTCCGGGCGCATGGAAAGCCACTGGCCAAACCTCAGTCAACAGTGGGAGCCACGAAGGACGTGCTTGTTTCACCAAAGCTGACATCCACGACGGTATGCTGCAGGTTCGCTTCTGAAAAGCGGCACCAGCTCTTTGTGTACCTGAGAGCATGAATAGGTTCGGGACGGTGCTTGAAAACATATGGGACTAAGTATGTGTGACCGAGTACACTATCCGCCAAAGGCCGGAAGGGCATGATCAAACGAAGCACAATAACGTGGCAGCCAACCAGGGACGGCCGGAAAGTCACCTCAGACGCCTCTATTAGGAGGTGCCGACCAGCAAGCAAAGGAGCATAGCTCCACGAGGATCCGTGAACCGCCTGTAGCATCGCGACGCAACCCGAAAGCCCGCGGCGCGCACTTGCCCTCGTGGGCAGAGTGGTTGGGGAATGCTATGGGCACTAGCTGCACGTGTATGGGGTGCAGGGTAGGAAGCCGCATGTCAAACATGTCAAGACATGGCTGACTACAGCCGGCAGGCCGTCACTACTAAAAATATCAATCAAAATTCGAGCTTGTTCCAAAACCACATCCCTAGGCCTAATTGCACAACAACAGACAGACTGCTGTCCGACCTGAAGGGGGGGTTTGAAACCTCGCTAGGCCACTAGGCAAGACAAGGCATGACTCTGATGACTCTTGCCAGGTTGCATTCCAGCATCTGGTGCAGCCAATATTCCCGCCATGTCCTGCTTTCCTTTCCGAAAACCACCAGCAGCGTTGAGGCACCTTAGTCAACTGTTCCACCTGAAGGAATGTGTCGAAATCTGTCGGCTCGGATCCGAGAATGGGACACATGAACGGAGCGAACACCCAGGCTAAGAAGACCTAAGCAAGTTGCGGGAATTGACACACTCTCAGCAAGCAAACAACCGTCAAGCGAAGCGACGGACCGCTTGAAGGCAAACCAGGCTTTCTGATACCAGGGCCAGATCTCATAGGGATGGACGAAGTGACCACTTGGCTCCGGTACCGCAGGCAGCTCAACATCTTCGACGCGATCCCACCGAGATGAAAGCAGTCGGTAGCCTTTGTATCCGAGATAGGCCACCAAGGACGTGCCAACCGCAGCTTTCAAAGTAGAGCCAGATTCTGGAGGTCGAAGCCTCTGACCATCGCTCCACGTGCTAAATCGACTTCTTCCACCGCACTGGCAGAGATGCCGCTGTCTTGTCAGGTTCGTCGATTGCTTGGCACCAGATCCACACCGCTGCACCAGTCGACACAACATGAGGCAGTAGTCTTCATTGCTTTTCTTTTGAGCTTGGAGGCTAAAGCCAATTCGGACATCAGTCAAAGCTGTGGGGCGGAATGCGCGCGGATCATCGAGCAAAAGCATTCTCAGAGTCGCAAAGCTGTGTGTTGGCACCTTTTGCATCCCTTCGAACTTGGCACCAAGGAAGGAGTTCTGTTCCAATCTGATCCAATCTGTACGCATTTTCTGCGCATTGCATCTGGGTAAGGATCTGGGCACATAGCTCTCGCAGTTCAGCAATGTTCGGACGTCCTGACGGCTACAGGTTGGTCCCATACTCAGGAGGCCAGGCCGCAGCGTATGCGCCAGTCTTAAACACAAATTGACTACAGTACAAACCTCACTCGACACTGATTTGGAGGCCGTAAGTCGGGGTGCCTGAGCGGCTGACATGCAACCAAAAGGACAGGGCATCTTCGTGATTGGCGCACCTGTCTTCGAATCATACTTCACACCCCCAAGGGCAGAGAATCCTTTTGCGAAGACTTGTTTCACCTCAGTGGACACCCAAAGTCCGTCCCTTGCATAAGGCACGATCGGCTCCATGCCAAGGCGCAGAGCAGCTAATTGCCCTGTTGTGATCCAGTTTCACCTCTCGAGAAGCCCCAGCAGCGATGACAGATGGCAGTGCGGCAGTGCATTCCGCCTTCATGGTCGTGTTCTTGTTGCAGGCATACATCAAGCCAATAGTGTAATTGCCATCCCTGGGTCGAGAAATGGCTCTCTCAGCACTACTGGCTGCTAGGCCCAGGCTTCGACGTTTTCTTTCCGCCATACGTGTAGTTCGCTGCCAGCCGGAGATTGTCTGCTGCCTGTGGCATCACTGTGCGGGCCCTACTAGCAAGGATGCCTCTCGTGTACGCACCTTGTAGTGACAGGATGCCGTGTAGTTCTCCTTCGCAAGCAATGATGCCTGAACACGGACGACTTGCGCTTGTCTCGCGCAACACCCGGCATGAACACAAGCATCCCGTGCGATACCAACTGACCCTTCGGTTTTGTCTATCCCTTTTCTCTTCGGGTCACGAAGAAGGGGCCGTGGAGAACGCGCAAGCCGAAGTCCGGGCACCAGGGTGCTGCAATCTTGGCCCCGAGAGTTGCTGGGCCGCTCCTCGGCAAGTGAACCATGGATTGTGTGATCTTTCCCTGCGAGGCCGTGCAACCTGCCCCGGCTATGCTCGTCTGCATTTATGCGCTGCGCCTGTGTGTCGATGAAAGCCCAAAATCTACACAGACAAGACTCTGGAATGTGGCTTCTGCGACGGCATCCTGAACACCGATGCCCTTCAGGTCCAGCGCCAACCGCGCGTCCTTGCGATCAGAAGCAAAGCAGCAAAGCTCCCAACAGACTTCGGCACAGAAAATGCCGTGGACCTTGAGGCCGCTGTAAATAAGACCTGGCCGGTGCTGGAGTTCCGGAGGCCGCAGTTCCAGGAAGGCTCGAGAGGGGGCGACAGGGCGACAAGCCGACGGCCTGTCTTCGTCTTCATCACGTCACTGAGCTCCGGCTTCAGTTCAATTCGCAGTCCCTTCAAGGCCTTGCACAGACAAAACATGAAGCCGAAAGAATAGGAAAAGCAAGATCCTGTGGCGGAACCTTCTCCGTAGAGCCTTCCAACTTCACGCCACCCTTCTTGTCCACCTCCAGTTTGTCCTGATCGCTGGGGCGATTTGCACGCCTTCTGAGATGGCTGGCTGAGTGCAATAAGTTCGGGGCGATAACCACGAACGGACAGCCCAAGGGAGCTGGAAGCCTCCACGTGATTTTTGCCGGCGTCATCGGGGCCTGCATTCGCGCCCTCCATCTGTACACTCGACTACAGACCGGGCACTGCTCCGATACCTTGTCCTGTCCAGGAAGGATGTCCACGGCTGTCGTAACAACAGAGCCATGCCAGCTCGTCTTCTGCTTAGCCTGGCTACAGCCATCTGCATCACTGGGGGAGGCTTGAAAGCCCGAAGGGATCCAGCTTCAACACCCGACGGGACATGCGCAAGCATTTCCATCACTGCTCCTTGAAGAGGTAGCCCTGCTGGTAGTCGTCGTTCAGAACTTCGTTGGAAGTCCTCCAGCGTTGGGATTCTGAGCGCAAAGACCCCTCACGAAAGTGTGTATTTCTCGGATTGAGCAGTCTTGGGGATGTCGTCAAACTTCACGGGCCCCTGAGCAGGAGCGGCGGGCAACGGCTTGAAATCAAAATCGATGCTTGGACATCACACAGCTGAGTTCGATTCCATGGCTGACAATAGGAACAGCCAACAGCACAAAATCAAACTCTGAGCCACAGGCTGCAGTTCATGTCAGTCCATGCATTTGGCCCTACTCCCCTGAAGCGACGATGGTTGAAACGGTGCCCGTGGCGCAGGCGCTGACATCCCCGCCAAGCAATATTCTGGTCGCAAGGATCCTTTCAAACTGATACTACTGAACCCTACTTCACGTCCGGTGCACCGTCAGCAGGGCCTGGGGCACCGAGTTCCACTCATGGGCACTCTGCCTCGCAGCACTGAAAGCCAAGCCAGGCAGTTCCAAAACTTCTCGGATCTCGCTCTGGGTCTGCGGCCAGGGTGTGGACCTGCTCCCAGACGGAATCGTTGGATTAAGTTTTATTTCGGTCGCCGAGACCAGCCGAGCTGCGGCTGGTGCCAAAGTCCAGGAGCTGGCCTGAAGATTTTGGACCTCAGAATGCTCGTCAGCGCTGGCGTGATACACGCATGCAACCCAAAAAAGAATTGCGAAGCCAAGCACCATGCTTGGTACGGGTAGCTTGTAAGCTGCCTTCTCAGCGATGGCGACCAACATCTTACTTTCGATGATACTGAGTCTACGAAGAGTCTACGAACTTTCTGAACGATACAAGCAAATCTTACCTATCCTACCGACAAACAGCACGGTTCCAACATGGAAAGCAATGCTACGATAGCAGACTGCCTGAACCAGGATCTTCCGTTTCCGACCTTCACAGCTCAGAGGCTCCAGCTCAAGTGCTTGAGAGCCTGGCATCGCATTGCTGAGATCCTGTCCCTTCGGGCTCTATCACCGGAGGCGCCAAGGTGGTGAAGGCCTCTGGACGACGTGTGCTCCAATGTCGATCGAGTGGTCTTGGCACCAAGACTGTTCCCGTCCTTGGGCGCTGTTTTTGCCAACCATTTTGCCAGGGCTCGCTGCGATATCCTGCCAGCTCCTGCAACGAGCAATGGCAAAAAAAAATGCCAGAATCCTACAATCACTCCAACGAGAAAACGAGAACCCGGCGGGCTGTATCCATCCGGGACCAATGAAATTGAAACTCGTCGGATCTTGGATTGCGGCCCATAAAATAGCCTCGGTGCCACTCGGTAAATAACAGAAAGCCAGTGCTGCGCGGAATCGGCAGGACCATGCTCAGACTTGCACGCCACATGTCTTCAATTCAGGAGGTCAGCGCTTCTACTTGTATGCTTCCTTGAGTATCTCTCCAAGGCAATGTGGCTGTTCGCTGTTGGCAAGCTGCATAAGCGTACGAAAGTGCAGTGGGCATGTACGGCTGGTGCAGTTATTGAGCAGACCTCTGTAACCCTAAACCCAAAAGTCAAAATCCCTTTAACCTTGCACCGGAATGCATCTCAAAACCACCAACATCCACAACTCACCGCTGACATTCGGGCTGGGCCTAGGGTTTGCGATTGTGTCGGTGGACGGATGTCGGTGAAAGGAACTTGCGCATGAAGTGCACAACAGGAGGGAGAATCTGCAAGGGCGCAGAGGACGAGACAGGGAGAGAGGCTTTCGAAAGGCTCGGGGGTCCCGGAACTCGTTCTCGGCGATGTAAGCATCCTCACAAGACTGTGCTTGTCGCAAGGCTCCCAAAAACTTGTCAGGAGTCCGGATCTGCGTCGAACATGTTCATGTAAAGCAAGGCCAGTTCCTGGACATAGAACTGCAGTTGTGTCTGTCTCCGTTCCGGAATTCGTAAACTAACTTTCACAAACGTGTGGTCCGTTGGATGCTTCGGCTTGCGCAAATTCTTCAAGAAGCGTTCAAACTCCTGCCATGTGATCAAGGCGTCTGGAATATGGTAGCCAATGACAGCTTGGGAGCGAACCTGAAAATTCAGAGTTCCATCCCGATTGGTGTCTGCCAACTTGAGACCATGGTGCAAAACCTTCCATGCAACAATGGGGCATAACATGAGAATTTCCATGCAATCGCATTTGCAACAAGAGAAGCTAAGCACATGCTGTAAAACGAGGTTCGACATCCGCTTTGCCGCCTGCGTCAAATTGATTTCTGCTCGCGCATAGCTGCCCACCTGTTCGCAGCAGTGCGGCCAAGCAAGCGAAATTACGGCTCCTCGTGCCATGCCGAGACTAACACAGACTTGGAAGCCATGGCGGGTGTCAAAATAGTCCGGAGCGCCTTGGGCTTCACGATTGTCCAACAAGAGGCATGGTTGATCATGCTTGTCACACCCACCATCTGCGCTCTGATGAGGGCCGTGCTTCAAGGAACTCCGAGCAATTCAATTCATCCAGTGTCATCTCCTGGGACACGAAACCGAAAGACGACTCACATCGCGCACCAACAGTAGCAGTCGCCACTCGCTGGAAATATCGCAATCCGTTACTTCGTTGACATGCAGAAACATTTGTTTGTGGAATCCACATGCTGTTTACGCGAAGGTTTGACACCATGGGTTCAAGGCTCAAGCAAACTCTTCCAAAAGCTCACCAACCCTGGCTTGGGACAACGTTTCTTGCAATCAAGCGGAGTTGCCTTCTTCACCGAAACCAGCCAGCCGGATGCTCTCCATGAAACTGTTTTATGAGCTCTAAGGCTGCAACAAAGGAAGCTTCCTTGTGCATCAAGGAAATACGAAAATGAAACACGCCCGGACGTTGACCGAAGCCACTCCCAGGGCTTGTGATGACGCCAGTCCTGCTTACCATCTCCATGCAATAAACTTGATCTGCCGGTGTTGCTAACGAGATGGCCTTCTTCATCACGAAACCTTTAATAATGATTCTGGGTAAAGCATATGCGCCCGATTCTACAAGCGGCCAGCGAATGCCATCGACCCCGGCAAGCGTTGACAAGAGCTGAGCGTTGCTGTCTGCAACCTGGACAAGCTTGTCCAAACAACTTTCGTGACTTGTCCAAGGCGAAACCAAGCTTGCCAGCCAGGCTTGAGATTTGACAGTTGGGCAGTCCGCGACAGCATGCAAACAGGAACTCATGTCGTGTGGAACAAAATCGCAAACTATGAAACCTGCATCTTGTCCTGTGTAAGCACACGCAGAGAAACATGAGAACATGGGAACCGCAAGGCCCATCTCGTTTGCTGCCCTACGAAATGAGACTGTATTCGTCCCCCTTGTCGCGAGATTGTCCTCTTGAGCAATTATGGCAAGGCCTTGCCCGTGTGCCAACTCAAGCAATGCATCGATTGCAGTTTTGGGGATACGTCGGCCTGCCAAACTGGGGTTCGCCACAACCAAAGCTCGAGGATGCCTTTGCTTCTGCCGCAATTCGTGCAAAGTCTGGCCAAGTTCGGACAAGGTCCTGCCCCAGTCATTGTCATCAACCGAATAGAACACTGCGAGCTGGCCCATGGAAGCCAACATTTCCCGATATGCTGGAGGGCCAGGACTTGGTAGCAATACGACAGCATCCTGAGAAGCCCGTAACAACACTTGCAACAAGGCCGTTGCACCTGGCCAAGAACCAGAAGTCAGAACAATTGAATCAGGTGACGTTTCCATGTCGTCACGATGTGTCACGAAGTTGGCCACAACCTCACGAAATATCCAAGGGCAATTGGCGATGCCTGAGTGCTGGCTCTCCATTGCGTTCAGATACGATTGTGCCCTGCACTTCGCTTCCGGACTTGTTATCGACGCCTCGTTGATGCCGGCCACCAGGCTGGCCACGACTTCATGTTCGCTCAGAATGGCGCTCACAAATTGCGCGTCGGCGGAATGAAGGGGTATGATCTTCTGAATAGCAAGGCCATGCGATCCAGAACTCGCCCCTGCACATAGCAGAGTTTTTGCATGGTGAACCACCCGGTCGGTAACGCTGCCACAAGTCCGTCGCTGTTCTCCTGGGCTGACAATGCACAGCCTCAAACCTTGTCGCCACCCCCAGCAGCCCAAGCGAGCACTAAATAAACAGGCCATGGCAACATACACTGTTTTGTTCTAACACCTGTTTCTGTCCGCTAGCGCTTTTGGGCCGGTTCGAAGGTCGTTTTTTGCTACCAGCGCGTGCAAGCAACCACTGATACAACATCACATAATCCACAACAGCTGCGGCTGCGGCCATTCTGATCAAAAGACTGTTTTGAAACGAATGTCACTTCATGAAACAATGACGAAGTTGCTTCACCTGGTTGTTGTCCCGGTCCATTCGCTTCCACCTGACTCGTGGCAATTGAAACCCGTGGCGCAGACCGCGGCATCCAAAAAACTGGGGCACGGACAATGCCAAGGCCCACTGTCGGTGTTGCTGTGGCGTGAGGCCCTGTCGTCGGTGCCCGTGCCATGAAAGTCTCGTCATACTGTGTTTGGTGCCCGGCTTTCGCAGATTCATCATCCTTCCTTCAGGACCACAAGGCTTGCTGATCGTGTGTCCAAGCTGATTCAGGGCCCATGCCCCATAGCCTTAGCCGGTCACCTCGCCAAAATTCATGATTGACACGTAGCTACAACACACTCTAATTGACACACATCGGCAACAGTAGACCCCTGCCTACACAGCATCACGCTAAATGATGACAGGCAATGGACTGCCATCGGTCACCCCTAATCTCCGTGTTTGCAGCGATCGGATTTATATTCGAGATGGGATGCACAATATCAAAAACAAGTCCTGTTGACCAACCTGCTGCGCGCAATCGCAAAGCTTCGTAGGGAAATGCGTAAAGACTTACTTAACAACACATACTACTGCGAGCGTGGTTCACAGTACCACATGGGCACTTTCATGCTGAAACACCTTCGGTGCGAAACCAACGCCAACACACAGGCTTTGCCAAAGCGGCACCGCGCTGCATGATGATTTATTTTTTCACGCGCCGTTTTCCCGACCGCCAGAGAAAGTCCAAACTACTGCTACTCACGTCGCTTACGGGGCACGCAGCGGCAGCAAACAGGGTAGCGTAGGCTCGGCAAACTCGACAACTTCGGCGGGCCCATCGCTACCCGGCTGCGCTGGCGCGCGCCAAGTGCCGCCCAGCAGAGTGGACGCCAGTTCCCACTGCTGCGCACAGCTCAAGAACCCCCCCACCTGCGGCACCGCCAGCCTGCCGTAGTGGCAGCGTGCAGTGCGGGGGGAGCTCGCAAAGACCTCACGCGGACGAGGCGGCGGCTCGTTGCCCCAGCGCCCACCGACCTCGGATGCCAGCACCACGAGCCGCTGCTGTCCGGGCGAGCTCAGGGTACCAGTTTATGGCGCAGTGCGATTTCAATAGCCGCACCGTCGCGATCGCAACTGCCCGGCAGCATCCGGCAGCGGCCTCCCATCCGCGCGCAAGGGCGACGCGAGCATGACGTCGCAGCACCGCGCGTCTCCACGCCTGGTGGCGCCGTACAAGACGAAGTCGAGCCGGCGCCGATCGTCCGGTGGGTGTGCAAAAGCCACTTCTGAGGCACCAGGCGGCCTTCAGCGCCGACAGCCTCGCAAGCCACCCCACGCCCCAGGATCGGGGCACATCGGGCCAGCAGGCCGCTGCGGGCGCATGGGCGCGGTGGTGGCCAAGCACATCGACATGGGCGTCGCAACCGGGCTCACCACCGCCACCACCGAGCAGCTGCCAAAGGAAGAGGAAGGCGCAGGCGTCGGCGCAAAGCGATCAGCATTTCGATGCATTTCGAGCGGCGCGAGCGTGCTGCCAGCGTCAGCTGGGATGGCACGGAGCCATTCGCCAGCGTGGGCACCTGACCGAACGCAGCTGCGCACGGGCATCGGCGCGGAGGCTGGAAAGGAGGCGGTCGCGATATAGGACGTGTTCACTGCGATAAAATCCCCCATGCGCTCGGGCACGACGCTCTTGCCTGCCGAAAGACTAGATTGTAGGCAAGAACGGGCCTGGCTGCGAGTAGTTAGGGAAGCGGTAGGCAGGGCCTTGGAGACAATGTCCCCGGATCGGGGCATCGTGCCCTGGCGCAGCTCAGCAGGGGGAACGCCGAGGACAAACGGCTGCGACTGGAGGGAAGGAATCTCAGTCCACAACTGCCATGCAGCATTTCGCACGGACACCCCGGCGCACCAGCCACTAGATCGCCAATGCTTGAACATGACATCGGCATGTGCCTTGTGTGCACGCTATGTTTTTTCTTGCACGCAATCAATCCAAGTCAGGAGACGTCGGACCTAGCCTACACCGCTGCCAGACTCAGCAGGCATCAAATTTGGGAGAAAAAGTCAATGTGTATTCAACAACAAGGCAATGAACAATGAAGAAGATTCACTGCGCACTGCAAAATCGAACTCTTCCTCCACGTTCTCTGGCAGCCGGACTGCAAGGAGAACCCAGAAGTCCACCACACAACTATGCAAGGGAATAATTGGAGGCAACAGGGTGAATCCAAACAGCCGGGAGAACGGTCTTGATTTAAACTGCCGACGGTCATCATCAAGGCATCAATGGATTTTTTCAACCCAACGGCCTTTTCGGGCGATCCGCGCGCGGTCCCAGTGCACCTGCGAGCCACGGCACTGCAGAGGGGCTGCAGCGGCTAGGCAGCTGGGCACGGGCGGGCACGCGTCGTGCAGGACGTCCTGCAGAGGCGGTGCCTGCGCGCCAGGCATTGCGGCATAGACGGGCGGCGACCCGAGCAAAGTGGCAGCACGTGTGTGTTTTGCACAGCCACATGAGTAGGCCCCACCAGCGCCTGCACCAGCCCTGGGTGGCAGCTCCTCGGTGCGGAGCAGGAGCTCGCAGGGCACGCGAACGGACGAGCTGCGCGACGAGGCGGAGCGACTCGTCGTTCCAGCGACCGCCGATCTCGGACGCGAGCACGCACAGCCGTTGCAGTCCTCGTCGAAGGAGTTCGGGGAAGGCAGCATGCTTGCGGCGTTCGGCGACGGCTAGGACGGCACCCGTCACGCGTTGCTGGTGGTTGAGGAGGTTGCGGGCGGCCATTGCGTGTCAGCTGCGAGACTAGGGTCACGTTGCAGCACAGTGCTTCGTCGAGCTGCGTGGCACCCTTTGCGACCAAGTCGAAACGCCGGCGATCGTTCTACATTGGATGCAGTGCTTTGAGAAGGTGGAGTAGTGTTGATGCCACCCAAGCTCGAAAGCGCATCGCGCCATTGCGAGTCAAGAAGGATTGAGAAGGTGTGGGTTTATGAGGCAGATGCGAAGCAAGTAGAAAATAGGAGCAGGTAAAACGAAAGCACAGCGGGTGAAAGGTCGGAAGAGCATAAAGCTGAACTCCAAGCCAGGATCAACGCATTGCGGTTTTCGTCCCAGGGTGACTCTGACTCGTACCATGTGAAAATTTGCCCGAAAGACATGACTACGAGCTTTTTGGTCCTAGCACATAGCAAACGCTGCTTGCAACTGCCTTAGCCGGCCCATTTTTTTTTTTTGGCAGGTGAGCTCATCGGCTGCTGCAGCTCTCGGTCCCAACTTCCAATCAAAACCAACAAACAGAAAACAGCAATGAAACAGAGAAGCGATTCACTCAATTGCCTGCGACAGGTGGATCCCAAGACCGGTCCATGGGCTCACATCTGCCCGCATCAATGGAAACCAGGTTCAAAAAACAGAGTTGCGGAGCTGCAGGACTCAAATCCACATTAGACTTGAAGCAGTTGTGCTTTTGGCTCCGTGCTGTACGGAGTCAACCAGCAGCAACCAAAGATTGCTCGCGGAAGAATCTGCCCATCGCAACTGGAACAAGTGGTCCACATTCTCAGAAGCAGTGACTGTCCAGAAAGAGCAATGGAATTCACCAATAGCTTGCAAAAAAACACAAAATAGATTGTCAAAATCTGGATCGGGGGTGAGTGGATTTAGGGTTTCGAATCTTACTATAACCATTGCAAACCTTCAAGATTTGGANCCCCCGATCCAGATTTTGGCAATCTATTTTGTGTTTTCTCGCAAGCTATTGGTGAATTCCAATTTGCAATTCCTTTTTTTCGGGCAAGCTATTGGGGAATTCAGCAGAGGGCGGGTCCCAGAACTGTTTATTGCTCGCAAGCTATGGGGAGATTGCACACAGGCCGGAAAATGGTTCTTGCTCCCCCCAAAGGGCGACATTTATGTCGAAGAATGACCCCTAACGTGACGGGCGAAAGACGTTCCCCAGACGATGTTACAAGACCAAAGAAGCCTTTTGAGATGACGCTACGAGCACCGATGGAAAAACCAAGGGACCAGAAATGGGACGCTAACTGGTTCGAAGGCTGACAACAAAAAGGATTGTCGGCGCCGTGGAGAAATGGTGACCGAATTTTGCAGCGATTCCGGCTTCATCGAAGTGGCCCTTAAGTGTCTGCACACAGTATACAAACTTCGCAACCGAATTCAGTACCCATGTCTGGGTAATCTTTCGAGGCAAGCGACGGATTTTGACGGACATCCTGCAGTGTTCGCCCTCATGCTGTACCTTGCCGTCTGCCCTCCTTTGGCCGATAGAGCACCAAGTAGTGCTTGAAACAATGCCCGGACTAGAGCCTAAATGAACAGTTCATTGTGCTCACATGCTTTCCGCAATAAACAAAAGTTGGAGCACAAAGCAACTCCTGTTGAAGTCGTCTCGACGGAGTGATCCTCAATTTTTGACGGTTTGACGGGCTCATTAACGAGGCCGAAAAACCCCTGGAAAATGTGCCCGCGCACAAGGAGCCTCCACAGTTGCTGCAATGTGTAAGAATCAGCGTGCACATGCAGCAAGCTTGAACCTGCTTTTTGGCACGTCAACTTGTTTATCTCGACCTACCGACATATCAGTTATCTGACTGCATCTGGCACTGATTTTTGATCCGCGCCCCCCAGATTTGCGATTCCAAAAGCGAGCTCCAGAGTGAAGGTCGTGGCGGTCCCCCGCCTCCCAAATTCGGGCCCGAAAATGGGAGCGTTTTTGGAGCCTGCGGAAAGTGTGCCAATATTAAAGGGCCCCAAAAACGGGTCCGAAATCCGGACCCGCTTTTGACCCCGCTTTTCACACAATTTGGCCCCTCTCCAGTGAATTTTTCAATCTTTAAATTCCAAACAAAACGGCGGAAAACAAGCAAGCCTCGGGAAAGTGTTAAACTTCAAACCGTCACTCCGTCTTCCGAAGATGCGCCAAAAACAAAACCTGATTTTTGCAACGAATGCAATATGCTTTCGTAGAACATAGAGGACAAAACCAAAGCACAGCAAAGAGAGTTGACAAAGACAAAAAAGCCAGAACACGCTGGAATCAAAGGAAGCAAACACACATCTGCACGCAATAAGAAAACTTGGAAACCGAGTTTTGCGAGGGTGCAGACACTTGAGGGCCTGTGCGTTGAAGCCGTTTTCTTTTCAGCTTTTCAACCCTTGTTTCGGAGCTCACAAACCTGGCTGCGGCAGATTGCTGCGGTTAGCAGACTCAGCAACCATGCTCCCCTTTCCCCCTGCAGGTCCGGAATGATCTCAGCGCGCAAGCGATTCGCTTCTTAACGTTGCCTGCAGGGGGAACAGGGGGATTCGTGCATCATAAGCAATCAGCCAGCAACTGTCTAGGTCATTCCTGCTTTCAAGGCATCACAGTACTTGTGGGGGAACGGATGGCATCATAAGCAATAAGCCAGCAACTGTCCAGGTCATTCCTGCCTTCAAAGCACTACTTGTGCCAGCACCGAACCAGTCCTTCAAAGTCAAAACGTTTCAGCGGCCCTGCAGGAGGTTTAGGATGACGGCAACCCGCTTGACCCGCAAGAAGAGAAGGCAACAACTCTCGCAAGAGAATGCACAAATTCTTCAAGAACCCAAATGTGGCAGCTCGCTTGCCAGCTGCCAGAATTTTGGATACTCAAATTGCTGCAAAAGCGATTAGAAGAGACAAAACTCGCAACAACAGAATCTTCCAAATGCAATCTCTCCAAAGCTTACCGGCGAAGTCTTGCACTCTCGAATTCTTCTGTGGGCTGCACGATCCGTGGGAGGGGTTGAAAACTGCCACAAGAAGCTTGCATCCTCAAAGCACACTGTTCTGTTTGATGGCACATGTGAAAAAACTGTCGCTGCGCATATGCTGAAAGTCACAACATTAAGTCTCAATCGCAAGATTAGAAGTGCTCGGCACATGCATCAAAACCGCAGCTCTGCTCCAAAGCCACGTGCCGTGCCATCCATCCACGCTGCGAGCTCCAACTTCTAAACTCTCTTTCTGTGTCCATCCAACCTGCGCGAGCTCCAGCTCCACAGCTGCGTGCCAGCATCCAAAAATCCGCAGGTCCCGTACCACATTTGGAACTGCTTCATTGAGAGATTGGACATAGACCGGAAATTTTGATCACACTTGCCATCCGGTCCTTAAGAGCTTCTGACAAGAATGCTCAACAGCCAACAAGTCACTCAGAATGTCCTAGAACTGGCGATCGGCTCTAAGGGCATTTGTTCACACAAGCTCATGTAACGAATGTCGTCTCTCTTCAGCTTGCTTGCTGTGATGAAAGTTTTTTGCGGCTGCAAGTGTAAAGTGCAAGGTGCTGAGTCTCCGGTTCGGAGTGAAACAGTCCTTTGAGACTCCAGAATGCAACCAATTTTCAAAACTCCGCTTTAAGTTCCCTTTAAGCGGTGCTGACCGCTCCAGCCATACGAAGACGCTTTAGGGGGGTTAAAAACAAAGAAAATAAGATTTCTGCCTTTGAAGTCCCTGGAAGATCCGCCTTAAGCTTCCCTTTCAAAGTTCCCTTGAGTCTCCCTTTAAGCTCCCTTTCAGCTGCGGCCCAAAGGAGAAAGCCGCACGAAACGCTTAGGGCAATAAAAAACAGACTTTAAGGGGGCTTAAGTCCGCTTTTGTCAAAGAGACCCACCCTCCGAAACCAAACAAAGATTGTTTGTTTCACATTGTATGTTTAGATTCGTTTAGATCAAAAGCTCCGATTGCAATTCTCAAAATGGAATCCCAGATGTATTGCGAAGCGAGACCTCAACGGTTGCAATTGTGGGGTTTGGTGCCGGCCACTGACAGCTCGTTTTTTGAAGCTTGCAATCTGTCGCGACTATTTCAGCAAGATGCTCCAGATCACTCCAATTGTTGTCTTTGCACAATTCGTTTCAAACAATCAAGTTGAAACTTGCTGCATTCTCACCAAGCGCCAACAGTTGCACTGCCGCAACAAGGTCCAGTTTCGTATCTGCGAACACCCTTCGGTTTTGAGACAGCCGTCCGAGCATGTTGCGTTGCGGCCACCATGAGTCATGATCACCTTGGAGCATGATTTGCGAAAGGAAGCCTCAAAACGTGAAACAGCCGCTGCCGAGACCATCTAAGAATGTCTAGCTGAAGGAGTGATTCTTTCATGGCAGCCTGCCTCTTGGAAGGGTGAGAAGGGTGCCAAGCACAAGAGCCGCAGGGAGCAACCGCAAGGGCAAAGGAAGGCAAGAGTTGGCAGGTCGAGCAGAAAGGCAGTGGTCGTGAGATTTGCTTTTCTCAACGCCCAGGGCTGTGGCGGTTCCTGTGGCAGGGCACAGTTGTCGTGTTCGTGGAAACGGGCAGGTGCATGCCTCAGACCGCAGCCATTGAATCCTTTATCTCTTTGCCGGGACTCCGCGGGATGGTGTTTGCCGTTGGTATCTCGAGAACTTTGCACACAACATCATGCCAGTTTGGAAAAGAGCAAATCATATGTGCGCGATCCTCTTCGGAAATGTGCGATGCAGAGAGGCACCAAAAACGTGTTCGAGCCAATTTGTGACCCGCTTCTCACTTTTTTTTGAATTCTGACTTTTCTCCCACGAGAAGCCGACATTTTGTGCTCTGTGGCAGCGAACCCTTTTTGTCGGAACTTGACTGCCGGATCTGGCGGTGCAGCTCTCTCTGTGGAGGGTGTTCCCAGCCTCCGTTCTGTGTCAGCTGCAGGCCTCGTTTCGAGACATAGGTCAGAATTCGGCACTTTGGAGCACTGTCGATTCTGCACCGTGCGGGCCGG
>BGNK01000611.1:191072-224678 GCA_003297005.1 Symbiodinium sp. clade A Y106
GGGGGCACGATGCATCAATTGCATCCGCCCTACCAGGGCCACCGCGAGAACACCAACCATTGCGAGAAAAGTGAGTGCCTCGCGAGTTCTCTGACTTTAGCTGCGATCGATTACGTTCTTTGAAGCTTTATACTTTCCAGATATTGTGAGATTGGATTTTATATTTATATTCTATTTTGTTCGGAAGATATTTTTATGAATAGAATTATTTGGGAACCCTTTTCAGACCTCTAACCTTGATGCTAAGCGAAGGACAGNAGATATTGTGAGATTGGATTTTATATTTATATTCTATTTTGTTCGGAAGATATTTTTATGAATAGAATTATTTGGGAACCCTTTTCAGACCTCTAACCTTGATGCTAAGCGAAGGACAGCCGTGCTGAGGCGTGCAGGTCGCACGATGAAGGCTGGGAGGGCCCCAGGCCGTCGGATCGATCACGTCCTGGCCCACTGTTTTGCCCTCTTCTGGGTTGCCTGGAGGATGTGCCTCCCCGCCGTTCTGGTGTCCTCGGGAACTTCTGTCGCGTGCTCAACTCCTGGGGCCAGGTTCCTCTGCCGACTCCCCGGCGTCAGCAGCGTGGGCCTCCCTGCCTGTGTTGACTCTCGCTGCCACAGAGGCTCCTTGCGCCTCCTGTGTTCGGATGCCCGCCTTGCTTTCCACGATGTGCCGGCCGGCCCCGCCCTCCGATGCTGTGCAACTGGGTCTCCGAGGCGGCCTGCTGGACACTGCGGGGTCTTCGTCTCGGAGCTATCCCATCAGATCCGTGCTGCCCTCGCTGCAGCCCCCTCACCTGAGCGGAACAAGCCGGGCTACGAGAGCCTTCTTGTAAACGACCTGCTCTCGACAGGCAAGTGGCGCGTCGGAGCGGCCTGGCGCTGGCCCCGGCCACCTAAGCATATAAACGTGCTCGAGACTGAGGCCTACCTTGCTAGTGCACATTGTCGATTCTGCTGTGTCCTTGGGGGCCACGTCTAAGGGGCGCAGCTCCGCGCGAACCCTGCGCCGTGCCCTTTTGCAGGGAGCCGCGCTCCAGCTCGGCTTCGGCTTGTTCCCTATGGGCGCCTTCGGCCCTACCCTACGAGGCTAAATGTCTCCGATGCCCCTAGCCGAGACGCCCCTCTGCCAGAGCCAATGCCCCACTCAGTTGTCTCAGCCTTGAAGCCCCCTGACCTCTACCTTGCGTCTGGGTTCCGACAGCTCACACGCCCTCTGTCGAACTGGCTCCGCCTCTCCTGCCTCCTAGTAGGGTTTAGGACCCCTAGTCCCATTAAGGACTTCCTGTGTGCCCTCACCTCCCCCTGGCGCCACGAGAGGCCTCTGGCCGGTGACAGCAGTTCTGGAAGGGAGCAGGCTTCACACAAGCCCCACAAAAACATTCGACGCGACGCTTGGATACCGGGGGAAGGGCCCCTGAGAGCCCGTAACAGCCAGGACACCGACCGCCAGCAAAGAAGGTCGCTCTCCGCCCTCCCGGGAGGGACGCCCAGTCTTGCCTCGCACAAGGACGAACCGGGCGAGGCTCCTCGGTGAGTTCGACTCTTGGTTGGCCGGTCACGGCTCCTCCTTGAGGGGAGCTACTATCAGCCAGGCTCGAGTGAACTGGGAGCTGACGACGCGGGCCGGCCGTGCTGGCACTACAGTGAGACAGTGAACGGGATCGGGGCGATGTGCCCCACCCTTCGGCGGCAGCTCCAAGGGCCCTGGGATTTAGCCTTCACGTGGCTCGCGGCGGAGCCCTACACTCACCACGTGCCAATGCCGGCTCCGCTCCTGATCGCAGTATTGACGTGCTGCCTCCTTTGGGGATGGGTGACCGAGGNAGCCCTACACTCACCACGTGCCAATGCCGGCTCCGCTCCTGATCGCAGTATTGACGTGCTGCCTCCTTTGGGGATGGGTGACCGAGGCCGGTATATTTGCTTTAAGCTGGGGCGCAATATTGAGGATAGGCGAGGCCACCTCTGCAAGGAGACGTGACTTGATCCTCCCGGCCGACGTCCTCTACATGCACGACCACGTGCTGCTGAGCATCCGGGAACCTAAGACTAGGCTACGTGTTGCGAGGCATCAAGCTGCGAAGCTGGAGCACGAGGATCTGATACAAGTTGTTTGCCTCGCCTTCGGCGACCTACAGCAGGATGAGATCCTTTGGTCCAGGTCCCACCAAACGCTTCGTAGGAGGTTGGACTCCTTACTTGACCGACTTGGGGTCCGCCCCGCGGGCGGCCAGAGGGCAATCGACCTTGGGTCTTTCAGACCGGGTGGTGCCACCCATCTCCTGCAGATCTCCGAGGACAGTGAACTCGTCCGCCGCCGCGGGCGCTGGGCGTCACATAAGGTGATGGAGATCTACCTGCAAGAGGTCGCGGCGGTGCAATTTATCCCGGGACAGCCCTTGGAGGTGCGTGCTCGGATCTTGACCTTCGCCAAGGCTTTCCCTGCGGTCCTCGGCCAGGCCCAGCAATGGTCGAGACAAAGGGTGCCCCGCTCCGCGTGGCACGCGCTTTTCTCTGCAAACGGCTAGCGCCGGTGGTCTACACTGGCTGGAGGTTGTGGGAGTTACGGGAGCTTTTTAATACGGTCTGGCTTTTGGGCCCTCCGATGACTGGGATGGTACTTCCCCAGGTGGCTTTGGCCATAAGCTTTTCCGGAGGCTCGAGCACGGCCAGTGGAAGACTTTCGNTCCGATGACTGGGATGGTACTTCCCCAGGTGGCTTTGGCCATAAGCTTTTCCGGAGGCTCGAGCACGGCCAGTGGAAGACTTTCGCCTGGAGGTGCAAAAGAAGGGAAGGGGAGCTTCTGACCATAGAAGCGATCCGACCGTAATTTGCTCCGGGGCCCAAGACTTTTAGCACCCGCCCCCCCTCCCTAGCTGCAGTTTGCGGGGAGCTTTTTAATACGGTCTGGCTTTTGGGCCCTCCGATGACTGGGATGGTACTTCCCCAGGTGGCTTTGGCCATAAGCTTTTCCGGAGGCTCGAGCACGGCCAGTGGAAGACTTTCGNTCCGATGACTGGGATGGTACTTCCCCAGGTGGCTTTGGCCATAAGCTTTTCCGGAGGCTCGAGCACGGCCAGTGGAAGACTTTCGCCTGGAGGTGCAAAAGAAGGGAAGGGGAGCTTCTAAAAACGAACGTGCATTTTTTCAATGGACTTTGCGGGCACATCCATATGTCTGGTGCCAGCATCGGCTTGGGCGACAACGTTGAGCTTGCTCGAACATGTTTCGATTGCAATTTAAGAAGGACAAGATTGGTTGGCATCGCATTTGCGATCTCAACATCACTTCGCCGCAGTGGAATGCTGACATATGCTGACATGTTGGAAATTGCTCTGATCATTCAATGAGTTTGCAGTCTTTCTTTTTGCATTTGTCCGATTGGCTTGCTTGCCACCGCGACAAAAGGCTGTTGCACCGCCATGATCGCGTTTCTCTGATGGCAAATCGTAGGTAGATTCAGGAAGATGGTGCCGTTAGCGGTTTCATCGCAGTTTTGCTTCGTTTGTAGGGTCGTGTTGTGCACGAGAGATGTTGATGTGATTGTTGTGCGATTTGCGAATGATCTGATTCAGCGCAGATCGAGGGTTTCTATCGAGTCAAAGATTCGAGGGTCGGAAATTGCGAGCGAACCAAGGCATGTCCAACTTTCCAACAATGGATGGAGAGTTTAACGCCGAAAGTGAAGCTGTGAAACAGGAACACACTCGAAGAACTCGGATGTCCAGTCCGGTAATGATGTCCAACCTTGGAGCACCGTTCCGGATGCTTTTCGAGACCACGCTGCCAGGCCTCGAGGAACGATTGACCGGCAAGGTGATGTTCAATAACGACGAAAAATCAACACCAAGTTCCCAAGAGATGAGCAGGTCAACACGGAATGCTGATGCAACTTTGAACTTCGACGAATTGTCAAAGTCGTTTGGTCCTAGCATTTGCACATGTGAGTTCTGACCAAAATCTAATGATTTGGCTGTGAGCCGGTAGCATGAATCTGCACGGATTCCTGTGCCGACGGCCATTCGGATCGCGCTTGCAGCTGTAGGTAGGAGGCGGCGGAGAAGTTGTGACAGATGCTGGGGCCTTGCTATTGCCGTGTCATTTGAGAGAATGTTTCGCATGTCCAGCCAGGCCTTTTTGATTTGCTTCGAACGTGGGCATGCGCCAGTCTCAGATGTTTGCAGGTGAAAACACTCGTGCGAGAAAGTCATGTTGTCATCTTCCCAAGCGAGGCCAAAGCTTTACCAGCTGACGCTGCAGAGATCTTCTGCAGTCTGTCGGCTGAAGTTGGAATCGATTGAAAAGATCTCAAGATCTGGCATTGATACGGAAGAGTCATTTAGGGATCCAATAGCGTTCCGGTTCGTCCTTTGTTCGACACAAGTCTTGTAACATGGGCAGATCACGCATGCCATCTACGGAAATTTCTCAGCACCGAAGGCGCAGGAGCGAGAGCGGGACGTGCATGCCAAGAGTCGTGCTTTCCAGCCTTGGTCAGCTTGTCAGGAGATTGTGTGCTCCCGCTACAAGACGCTGGAGCTCCTAAGGCCCACTGAGAAAGAGGTTTTGAAATCTACTACTGAGCCACTGAGCTACTAAAATGGGCACCACACATCCTTCTTCGTTGCAGCTGTAGGCCCGACGATTCGGGAAAAGTGCAGAGCATCCTGTCCGTGGAGCGATGCTGAGTGTCGATGTCTGGGCTTTCCCAATTCCCAAGCAACAGGCTCTTGCAAGAAGTGGCCGAACTGCTGAGTTTTGGATTTGCAGGAGATTTTCGGTGTCATCCGAGCACTGCATCCTTTCAGACTAACTGGAGCAAGTCGGGATTACATAGCCTGCCCGGCACGTTTTCATTCCATCTCGTGAGCATGTTTTTCTGATCGCTGAAATTGGAGGTTGTGGCTTCGGACTCGGGCAGAATAGTCATCTTGGAGTACGATGGTACAAAAAACATGTCGCGGCCTTTCTAGACCTCCAAGAGCCATGCTGTGACACGGCGAGACTAGGTTCGACAAAGTGCATCAAGAGACCTTCGGCAAAACCGGTTGCCGGAGAATCGTGTCCCAACCTGAGAGTTGCATCTTCATGCTAAACTTTCCACAGCCTTGCAGCGGCCGAGGCCTGGTCAATATCTCGCAGTTGACCCCAAGGGTCGTGATGCCCTTAAACGAACACATCGGAGAAGGCACATTGCAGGCCTCTGTGTTGTGTGCGAGTCTAAGGAGCCGTGATGATCGGCGCGATTGAGAAACAAAAGTTTGCTCATGGCTTAGCTCGATTGGGCTGCTTGTAGCTTGTTCCTCAATCCGATGCAGCACAGACCCGTCATTTCTCTCCTCCCAGGTCTACATTCTGAACAGGGACTCTGCAGCGCGATTGACAATATCGTCGCCGCTTGAAGCACACAAGAGCAGCGGGCTTAGCTATGAATGCAATTGGTCCCCGACACTGACAGCTGCAGACCAAGGTTACACGTTGGTCTATGCAATGGTTGGCATGGATGTGGGATTTGAGAACCCTCTTTTCGCCAGCATAGAACTCAGCTACGAGGAGGCAGGGAACAGCAGCGGGTGGACATATTAAAGCCATGTGTTGCTCTTTGGCAGGTGGACAAGGATCCGCAAGCAGAGCCCCCACAGAAGATGTTGACACTCTACGAGATGGACCTGGGCCTAAACCACGTGACTCGAAAGTTCGCAGATGCAGTGGACCATAGTGCTCATGCCTTGATCGCGGTCCCGGGGGGTGTCGATGGGCCGAGTGGGGTCCTGGTCTGTTGTGAGAACTGCCTCGTGTACAAGAAGCAGGGCCACCCGGACGTCGTTTGCGCGATTCCGAGACGTCTTGAAATGGCCCAGGAGAAAGGTCTGCTTATCGTGGCACATGCGACACACAAGCTGAAGGACTTCTTCTTTTTCCTCATCCAAAGTGAGTACGGGGACTTGTACAAGGTGACTCTGACTCACGACGAGGACCTTGTGTCGGAGGTTCAGGTCAAGTACTTTGACACCGTGCCGCTTTCCAACGCTCTCTGTGTTCTCAAGACTGGCTTCCTTTTTGCTGCGGCAGAGTTTGGCAATCACGCACTGTATCAGTTCCAGGGCATCGGAACGGATGAAGAGGATCCCATGTGCACATCCTCCCATCCCCACGGGGCACAGGCCCTGGTGGCATTCAAGCCTCGAGCGCTCAAGAACCTCATGCTTTACGACGAGATGCCGTCGTTGTCTCCGATCATCGACATGAAGGTTCTAGATGCCACAGGTGAAGGAAAGCCACAGCTGTATGCCATGTGTGGCCGCGGTCCACGAGCCTCCTTGCGAGTTCTTCGACACGGCTTGGCCGTGACAGAGATGGCTGTCAGTGAACTGCCAGGAAAGCCCAATGCAGTTTGGACGGTGAAGGTGCCGCGGCAAATAGTGTAGAGTAGACTGCTCAGTCGTCATGAGAGATTGCATTCACTGCATAATTTGTGTGCGTCAGGCCACCATGGACAGCGAGTACGACCGCTACATTGTGGTATCTTTCGTAGACGTCACTCTCGTGCTTTCCATTGGCGACACAGTTGAGGAGGCGGCCCCACAGAGCATGCGGAAGACATGTGTGTCATGATGTTTCGTGTCGAGTGACGGTCGGTTCTGTCAAGACTCAGATGAGGCTGTGCAGTGCAAGGACGGTCAAGACCTTGTCGCTGTAGGTGCTGGACAGTGGATTCCTGGCCACTGCGCCTTCCTTGCTCATCCAGCTGATGGCAGATGACTCTTACGTACAGGCCATGCTTACTCATGAAGTCATGCCGGACTGTTGCATTGGATGCCTGTTTGATGTGGTGAGGTGCACCCGACGGGCATCCGCCACTTGCTTCCGCGGAGAACGAATGAGCCATAGCCTAGCAATTCCACGTTATTGCCGCAGCACACCTTGCAACTGTGCGGTGATAAGGTGGAGGGTGCCTGGACAGAAGCGAATTGTAACAGCGGCTGCGAACGAACGACAGGCCCCACAAGTTTGGATTATTCCCCATGCTTGTGAATTGAGCCGTGTTGACGCAGAAATACCGGACAGGTTGTTATTGCCTTGTCTGGCGGAGAGATTCTTTATTTCGAGATTGATGAAAGCCACACTCTGAACGAGGCGGAATTTCTTTGGATCTCCCACACTGCCGCCTTTGCATCCAGCATGTCGCATGTGTGTCAGGTGGCGAAGCGTGACATGAACTATGAGGTCTTGTGTATTGCGGCAGGAGTCCCGGCAGTCCCGGTCTGCTGCTGCGGTCTGCTGCGCTGTCCCTAGCTCACCCTACTTGGAATCGCAAGCCGCGAGGTGCAGCCAGTCCCAGAGAACCGGCAGCGAGCGTCATTCATGGCCGTGGGAGGTGGGTCACGTTTGCATAGCGCTGGAAGTTGTGTTTTGCTGCATGAATCCTGCAAACACTTCCATGGCTCGGATGATAGTCTCTCGACAAACGCTGCCTGCATTATCGCCACACCTGGATACAGAGGCTTCAGAGACTCGAGTAGGTTGAGCAAGCTGAGGAAGTTAATTAAAGCTTCCCGACAGTAAGGCGAATCGATTTGCTGTGTTGCCGATGCCGCTTCGCTTGCACCAACGCGGCAGTGGTCAGAAGTTGGAAAGCATCTTGCCGCAACCGACTGCTGGATCCAGGATTCCATGGGAGGAGAGGTTTCTGGAGACAGATGGCTGGGAAGGCTACGACGACGTGAGCGCAAAGGACTCGGACCCGAAGTGGTGGCATGTACCCGACGAGAAGATCGCCGAAATCATTCGGCAGGGACGCAGCCGAGAGCGACGCCGATCGAGAGAAGAAGCCACAGAGGCTCCGCCTGCGCCTGCACCGCCTGCACCCGCACCTCCACTTCACTCCCCGAGTCAGGAACCGGCCGGCGAGCCTAGCGAGCCTAGCGAGGCCGCCGAGGCAGGTGAGGAGGCGACGAAAGCGAAGGCCGCCTCTAAGCCTTGGAAGGTCTCGGACGATGCGATACTGAGACTTATCCAAGACACGGAAGTGAGGCAGTCATCGGCTCTCTCGAAGACTGGGGCGGAGCTGTTGAGTATGCCGTCTGTCGAGCAAGTGCGCAAGCCTGTACCAAAGCCGCGTGTGGTCGGCTGCCTGGCTTTGAAGCCACACACTGCTTTGACAGGAGACAGAACTAGGTTGTTGAGAACGGTTGCCCGTGTTTGCTTTTTTACCCAAGGCATTCGGGTGGCATGGGTCGGAACAGGCGAAACGATTGCTTTGCATGTGCCGCTGGACCGCAGCCAGCCGATCCAGGGCACGAAGAGTTGCTGAAAGCCCAAAGTTAGTCTGCTATTTGTCTGTTTGTGTTCTTAAGCTTTTCTAAATGTCAGCATGCAGGGCGACAGGGTGTTGTGCAGATTCAAAGGCTTGTTCTCGGCTTCTGTTGTTTCGGGTGGAGGAAAAGATATCACGTCTCCTCAGTTCTTGCATCAGGTCCGTGGAGCTTTCGCGAACTCGGAAGCCTGGCGTGAGTCGGGCTACCAGGGCCAGCCTGGCGCTTCAGCGGCTCCTTCCTGAAGCGAGTGCAGTGAGCGCAGCGAAGGGGGGAAGCTTTGAGCTGTCCTGGCAACTGTGACTGCAAAGTTTAGAGTTGTTTAGGCGACGGCACGGGGGAGATCTGCATGCGTTCGTTCTCAGTCCAAGCGAGTGTCTCCTGTGCTCTTAGGCAACAGCGGAGCAGATCACAGACCTCACTGAAAGGGATGATCGAGTCCATCACAGGCATTCCGCCCTCTCTCCAGAGGCTGTGGCTTGGAGCAGAGTAGTCACGTCGCCGCTGAAGTCTCCTATGTGTCCTCTGGACTCTCTGAGCCAAGGGTTCATGACAAGCACCTTTGCAGAGCCGGCGCCACTTTGAAGGAGACGTGGAGCCGGAGCCATAAAGCAGATTCTGCCCAAGATTTTTTTCCGTGGAAAGTGAAAGTCCGCTGCGAAGGAGATCGGTGTGGCGGACGGCGATCAGATCACTTTGGTCGTCGTCCCAAGGCTCCCAAGCAACCATGCCGAGTCGGAGGCGGGGAGGATGCGATTCTCCCGCTTTTAGGCTTTAAGGCTTTTGTCATCCGAATCCTGCATATCTCAGGAGCTCCTCGCACACCGAGGGGACTTCGGCAGAGGCCCGGCTACTCGGTTCCCCGAAACTCCGAAGTGCAGTGACCACCATCCACCTGACGAGGTGTCGTCCAAAGAAAGGCGGGTCGAAACTTCCAGGTGGTTCATCCTTGGAGGCCCCGGGTCACCAACATTCCGCAGTCCTTGTATTTAGCATGTAACCTCGTACTAGTTGGCTACAGTATAGTACAAGAATATGGTACAACAGAGCAGAACATACCAAACTATGACATGATATACCATAGTAATATAGTAGAAGCAGTCGAAAACAGCAGCGTAGCAATGGTTTCTGATCGGTCTTGCTGATCAGGTGGGGTCAGGATGCAAGGCCCAGCAAGGAGCCAAGTGGATTTGTTTCGAGCGACTCTCGGCTGCAGAACAGGGTCTACGAGCCATCCCCAGTTGGTTGGGATACCCCAGCACGCCTGGCACTCCATGAAGCTTAGTTGTGTCGGGGGTTGGCTTTGCTCCTTCTGACCTCCTTGCCGTGGCACATGATGCGCCGCTCAGGACATTCATCTTTCCAACGCGGGCGACAAGACCTTGTTCAAGCTCCGCGAAAAACTCGGAATGTTTAGCTTCAGGGGACGCACATAACCTCCTGCAAATCCAGAACAGCTGGATCCTGAAGCACAGTTAATGCGCAGTGTGGTGCTTTTATTGACCTGCCGAAGACCGGCGAAGGAAATACATCACAGTCCCATGCGAAAAAGTGGTCTTCAACCCTTTCTCTCAGACTCGTCCTGGTGATTAATACACATGTACAGAAACCACGTGTTGCGTGTGCGGATCTTATCTATACTTATCATTATTGTTATGATAATTATTGCTATTAGTAGCATTGGTGTTTTTCGTTGTCACTGTTCTTGCTATTCTTCTTATTGTTAGTTATTCCGATTGATAGCAAGAATAGCGATAATAACAATACTACTACAATTACTCTTGTTGTGTTGCAGGTGTGGACAACACCATCCGAATCCTTTCTCTGGAGCGAGAGAGGCCGCTGAAGCAGCTGAGTGCCCAGGCCCGGGCCTATGGCCCCTACATCGGAAGCATTGGTCTTGAGATGTCCTAAGGTTTGTCGTGGGAAAGGTCAGGTATTCAGACGAATATTAGTCTTAGTATTAAGTTTGGCAGTACGATCTGCATTACGGGTAAGGTTGCTATTAAAGGTAGTACTAAGACAACGTATGTACTTATTTTGGTAGTAAGATTAGTACTAAGATTCGTATTAAGACAGGTGTCAGTACTAGTATTGGTGTTAGTCTTGGTTCTCCAAGAGGCTCCTTTTTCCAGTGTTCGGCACGACTGTCTCTTCCTGTCTCTCCGGTGTGTGGTCTCCAGATGCTTTGAGGGCATGCATTGCGGCTAACGAAGTATCCTCTAGGAACCACAGCACCGGCTGATCTGACCCTTTGATAGCGGCACTGCTGCAGTGCCGTCTCTGGAAGCATCTGAGGCCCTGCAATCACCTGCGGAAAGCGTTTGCCTCCTGGAAATGAAGAACCTGGGACAGGCTGAGGCTTGCATGCCGGGTTCTTCGCGCTGTTCGAGTTTGTCCCATGTCTGTGGTCTGCATTGCGACTGTGTTTATCTTTCTCTCTCCGTCTGTAGGATGTCCACAGCCTGTTCCTGAGTATTGGTTTGAGCCGCGTCCCCAGCCCGACTAAACGAGTGCCGGCCATGCAGCTTCTCGAAGCTGCACAGACGTTGCGGCACGAGGCAGCGGCATCCTTATCCGCTCGGTGGTCGACTTTGCCAGGATCTGAGGATACCTAAAGGCTCCAGTGCAAAACGAGTCCGCAACATCTTCCATGGCTTCTTTAGAGGTCACCGGTACGTTGAGCGATCAGCGCTCCCGATTTCTGGGCGCCAAAGCAGTGCGACTTCACAAGGCTTCAGCTCGTTATTCTCATTGCATCATGGGACAGAGCCAGATGGGGCAATGCTTTGTGAAGTTGAGAGGTCTCCGTCCAGGGAATGCGGGGAGCTCAGCAAGGGTCTTTCGGTGAGGCCATGAAATATTGACAGCCTCCAGGCCGTCAATGCTTGCTTTAAGCACGAAGCCTTGGCTCTCGTACAACTTCCAGGGCAAAAACCACTGTCCTTGGCTCAGAATCTTCCTTTGTGTGAGCTTCCTAGGTCCTAGCCTCAATTGGTTCGAGGTACCCCAATGAGCTACGAGCAGTTGGAGTTCGCCTCGTCGTTCGCATCCGAACAGTGCCCGGAAGGTGCGCAATGACCGAAGCCCGAAAGGCATGTCCATGCTCGGCCGGATAGGTTTTGTGGCGATCTCCGGCAACACGCTGCGTAGAGAGCCCAGATGTCAGGCTGCTTGTTCTGAGTTCGGCGGCTTCATGAGCCCATCCTCGGCGAATGATCATCGAAGGCATTCTCGCGTGCGAGAGATTGGGAGAACTGTTCAACCAGACGGCCCTGAGCTCGGTTGGCTTGAAAACATGGCGTCCTCCATTGGACTCATTGGACACATACACCAGGTCATGAACTTGTCCTACACTCCTCGGCGCTTTGTGCCGCTCCCTCCCGCGGTTCTGCCGCCGCCTGGCCAGCCGACCACGGATCCGATCATGACCGGAGCCAAGCTTTGTCCGACAGAGGAGGCCGACGTGAAGCCACATCTCTTCCTGTAGGTTGGCCATCCTGGAGGCGGATCACAACGCATACAACGAGGTGCCAGATCCGAGGCGACCTGCCTCCACACCGTTTTCATAGACAAACGAGTCAGGAGACGAAACGTGAGATCCGGGCCGCGCTGAAGAAGATTCGTGCGGCACTTAAACACGTGTAACGGAGGTGAGACAAGAGAGCAAGAATTGCGGACTGTGAAAGCTGCTCATGAGGCCTGACCAAGACAGTCGATGACGAGCTGGATGATGTCAAGGACGAAGATGACGAGGAGGATCTCCCAGAAGCGCAGGCGACCCGCGATCATGAAGCCATCATGAGCAAGCGCCGGGTTTGCACAGTGGTGCCTCGGACCCTTGTTGTTCTACTTCCCGTGCATCCCGCCACATCGCTTTGAGATTAAGTCGGAGCCTTGGGTTGCTGTCTGCCCTGCGTGGGCAAAGCGACGGTCTTCTCACTCCATGCACAAGGGCGGGGGCCGTCTGTGTCGCTTTTGCTCGCTTGAGGAGGTCCCTGTCGTGGTATCCATGCATCAAAGGTATCCTCTGCCAACGTCCAGGCGTCGTAGCTGCTGATCCAGCCGCTGTCGGGCTACCGAATCTCCCCCCCAGAACCAAACCTGCGGTCCGGCAGAGAGTTCAACGAAAGCTCTGCCTTCCGTTCTCATCACGGCCGAGACGTAAGTTTCACAGCCACAGGCGGACACTGGGTGGGGCGGAATGCTTTGTGGGAGGTGTTGAATTCACGGCACAGGTTAGTATGGTATCGTTAGCTGTTGAATTTCAGTGCCGATACAAAAAGGCATGCTACGGCGTACCGCGTGCGCACCCGGATCTGAGACCTTGGACATTCGGCCGATTACAGCCCGGGGCCTGCATTGCCTCGGCAAGCGTTCCTGAAGCTGGGAAGCTCCAGAACTTCGCTCTGGGTGCTAGCTATGAGGGTAGCTTCTTGGTTCGACGTGTGCGAAATTCAAAGGAAATCGAGGCAGATCGCGCGCGCGCGCGTGCTTGTTGAGGAACATGCCCAGACCGTGCGGATCTGCAGTGATTCAGCGATAAGCATCCTGTCATTGAATGGCTGTCCTGGGCGATGGTCAAGAGGTGGTCACTGGTAGAGCAAAGCTCACTTGAACGGGCGGCGCTGCTTCTGCAGAAGGTTTGTGGAAGTCGACAGGCTTAGATGTTCCTGATGCGCAGAGGTTGTGTTTATTGCTAGCGCTTGGAGTTTCTGATCGTGGGAGCATTTACAGACCGGACTGGGCATGTGGGGGAGATATCGGCCAAGTTCATCGCCCTTGGTTCCAAGAGATCTTTCGAGCTGGTGTCGCTGACATGAAGGGATGCGACGGCAGAGGGAACTCGCCGGGCGACACTTAAAGCAAGAGCGTGAACTCGCCGACACCGCTCCGATACGCTGAGACGGAATCTTGACACATACAGTGTGAAATCATCACGCCTTTCGTTTGGAGTGCAGCTGCTTTGTGTGAACACGTTTGCATCTTCTGCATGTGTCAGACTGGGAGCACGCAGGTTGGAACCTTCAAAGCTGGCGAAGGGAAGTGGGGATCCTGTGTGCGTATCGCTCGAACCTGAGACATTGCAAAGGCAAGGATGTCAGTGTGAAGGTAGCAAAGCTAGCTGCTCAGGTGAATCCGTCAAACTTGCTCCCTGTGTTCAAGCTTGACTTGGACATCGATGAGGCTGACGAATGCAAATGATGTTGTTTCAGAGGGATGTATGAGTCGTGTACATCTACGCTCAGGCTGCGCTGTGCCTAACAGTTTGCTACTTCTCCCAGCTTGCAAACCAGTCGCTCCCTCAGGAAATTCATAAGTGAGGCTTAGTTTTGCTGTGTGAAGCGCCGCTTGCTATGAGGCCTTGTCTCGTCGTCGGCACCGTTTACAACATGACGCCACGCCTGCCATGTCTCATGACGCTCAGCAGTTGTACCTGACACCGCCGGTCGTGGCCAGGTTGTACCCGAGACATGCACCCAAAGCGACCATCAAGACCTACATGTACGACGAGTTGGTGTCCTAGATTCAGACAACTTTTCATTACAATGTGCTGTTGCGATCTTGCGAGGAGATACCATTTGCAGCTCATTCACTCTACGCCGCTTGATGTCCATGTCTCAGCGATGCCGAGAGCACAAACCGGTCACGTGCTTGGATCCTCGGGTCGCGATACAAGTGCCCAGGATGTCCCGCTGTGCCTCTTCCCCTTCGAAGGCCGCTGGGGAGGGATTGGCAGCTGGACCGGCAGGGAGGGGAGCGGCGGGAAGCGGAGCGGAGCTCTGAGTCCCGGAGGCCGGCTGCTGGCCAGCGTTGGCAAGAATCTGCGCATCTACGAGCTCGGGAAGCGAAAGCTGTCCTCTCCTTTTTTTGGAGATTGCGGGAGGTTCCTGAGGTTCCTGCCATCGTGAAATGCAGAGGTTGCGGAAGTGCGAGTACAAGAACATCCCCGAGGGCCTGATGTGGATGTCGGCGTCCTGATTTTGAGGGAGGGCCTCTGGGCTCCCACGCTTTCTCATGATGGCAAGGCACGTGAAGGGTGACAAGATTTTCACAGCAGACCTTCGCGAGTCCTTCCACATCTTCAAGTGCCCTGCAGGGAATCACCTCGGCCTTGGTGTTTTCAGTTGATGGCTTCACGGTCCGTAGATACAGCCGAGAGGTATCGTCGTTCCGACAATCAGCTTTTCGTGCTTTCGGATGATCAAGCTCCAAGATGGACGCCCGAGTCTCAGTGCGAGAGATACCAGCAGCGCATGTCACACCAGCACTTTCAAGCGTGGCGCATCCATGCCGGGGGAGAACCTGCGGCGGGTGCCCGTGCAGGGCGGGGGGTGAGGGCTTGCAAAAGGGACTAGCGGCTGCAGCACCCGGTAGAGGCTCAGAGGCACCCTAGTGTCTCACTGCACTGGCCGTGTTTTTTAGGGGCCGGTGTTCGGGACAAAACGTCGTGGCATATTCATTCAGAAAGCTTGGTTTTGTCCGGTACATGGGCGTGCGCCCGAGCACTGCATAGAACGACACGGAGCATGGATCCTGTACAGAGAGGATTGACTGATATTGCATGCCTCTGCCCGCCAGTGCCGTGGATCCTTCAGCTTCCGCGGTGTCTGCGTTGTGGAGCTTTTCAGGACTTGTGCGACCGTCCTGGACAGCATGACCATGGCAGGCTTCGCGAAAGGCTTGTGGCATCAGTGTGCATGTCGCGGTGCGTCGTGCAGGTGCGGACAAGTTTGACAACTTCTTCATTAGCAGAATACCAGACGAGGCTTGCCCTACGAGCTGCCTAGAGTCCTAGAGTTCTAGCTAGAGAGAGCATCTTTCCTTTCCGCAGCTCTCAGGCCCGCGGCGATGAAGGCACTCGATGCACTTGTGCACCAAACATGCATCGTGAAGCGAGTACTGTGGCAGTCAGGTGGTGATCACACCGGCCTGCGGTTGAAGGCTTTCTGCTCGGAGGCTTCAGCCAGGGGGATGCAGAATGAGAGAGCCGGAGCTGGAAGGCCGATACAGCCTACCTCACCGGTGCCACGCCGAAGCTGGATAGCATCGTGCAGTTCCATGTTGGTGGGATGCTCTGTCGCCTCTGAAGCCATGGCCTCCGAGCCTCCGAACCTGGGCCGTTCAGGTGACACGGTCACGGCGCTGGAGAAGACAACCTTGGCACAGGGAGGAAGCGAGCTGATCTGCTACTCCACCCTCTTAGGCAGGATGCTGCGTGCCCGGTGATGGCGTATCCGTTGCGATGCATTGCGTTCCAGGCGCTATTGGAGCCTTCTATCCTTTCGCAGGGAAGGATGAGGCCCTCCAAAATTCTGCTGCCAGTGGCTGCTAGTGACAAGACTGTCACCACGGCAAGTTGATCTGAACAATGCCAGTTGGACTTCTTCCAGCACTTGGAAATGTTCGTGCGGGCAGAGAAGCCTCCGTTGTGTGGCAGGGATCACATAATGTCCCCCATCGCATTGCCAGGCTCAGAAGAGTGTCAGATGGTTCTCTGGGTGCACGGTGAAAGGTACCGCTCCTACCACTTCCCGGTGCAGAGCTGTCTGGCCCCCAAGTTCTCCTCGTCCCATTCGGGGCCAGCTGTCTGACCCTTGGCCCTCATCCTGAGGCGTTGACGGCGACCTCTGTGAGCAGTTCATGACCCTCACCGCCGAGAAGTACCTTCCTCGGACACCGTTCTTTCCTAAACCGAAGCCGGATCGGATGGTCCAAACAAAATCTGAGGCAAAGGCTAATTGCAAGTGAGTTGGACCGCACGCCAGCAGAGATTATCAAGAAGTTGGAGGCACCGAGAACAACCTTGTCGTTTTGTTGTCTTGGCAAGAGAGGCTGTGTCTGATGGCTCGCGCCAGGATATGCGAAATCGGCTGATCTGAGTGTGGCTCGTGCATCTAACAAAGCAACACTGAAGCAAGGAGTCGAGAGCTATAGTGAATGTACGCTGCAGCTAGTACTCTGTCGTGACGTGAGTCGAGGCGGGCTTATTGCACACGATGTGAAGTGGAGTTGATGCTTGGGCTATCCAAACTGCCACTCACACCAAAACAACGTTGACTCTTTGCACCGTGGTCAGTCCAAAGCTGCAGAAGAGTTGCCTTTGCCAGTCATCATCATCAGCAGATGGGATGGGGCTCTGCTCAAGCAAAAGTGCCCCAGAAGCGCGCTGCTCCCGGTGGTGCTACCAGGACCAGGATTTCTCATTGCAACTTCATAACTTCGTAAGTCTTCCTGTATGCACTAGAGTCACTAGAGCATTCTGGTTTTGCTGCAGGTAGGGCTTGTTCGGGTTTTGCTTCATCTATAGAACTCCTTAGACAAGTTGGTGACTGTACGTTTGGGGTGTTCTTTTGGGCCTCGCAGCTCCCACCCTCCACAGTCTCCACATCCTCGGCTTTTCTTTCCTTCGCGTTGGCGCGCTTGCCATGAACTCCGCGGCCGTCCTCCGCGAGTCTCCTGCGCCCTCTGCCAGGGGCCCGGCCGGGCCGGGCCCCGGGTAGCCTTGGGCCTGTGATCTGTGGCCATCTGTGGCCATGCTGCGCCCGGTTCCGCCTCTGCCACGGAAAGAGCCAAAAGCCGCTTCGCCGAATGGCGCTGGTCCCGCTCCTCCCAATACGCGCAACGGCTCCACAAGGGTCCCTTCCAAAGTGGAGGAGTCTGGTGGCCGTGGTCTTGAAATAGGTGCGGCCGTGTGGGTGTCTGACCCGTCCCAGGTATGGACAGCGGGCGAGGTCACTAAAAGCACGAGCAGCCATGTGGTTGTGAAGCTGAATTCGGCTGATTCACCCGAAGATGACCTAGAGGACCTCGAGGTACCGCATACAGGTAGCAAGGTGAGACTACTTCGGCGGGATGCAACCATCGTCGATGCTGCAGCTCTCCAGTACGATGACTTGACAAATGTGCCTGAGCTACACGAGGCTGCACTTCTGCAGGCAATCGCGGACCGGTTTCAGCGAGGGCGCATTTACACTTTGACGGGTCCCGTGCTTTTGGCGGTCAATCCTTTTCGACACATGCCTGGCCTGTATTCGCCGGAGATGCTTCGCAGCTTTGTCGCCGAGAAGCTTCAGCCCCACATCTTCAGCATTGCCAATAGGGCCTATCAAGGCTCGGAGGTCTCGAAAGGCTTCTCCCCAACTGTCGCAAGCCTATAGAAAAGCAGAGCCTGCTAAGTCAAGGCCCCCGAAACCCCCGATATCTGGCAGGCATTCTCGATCACGATGAGTCTCAGACCGTCCTGGTCAGTGGAGAGAGTGGTGCCGGAAAGACGGAGACGACGAAGTTTGTGATGCACTTCCTGGCATTGACCGGAGCCGAGGCGGTGGTGAGTGAGGGTGAGAAGCCGCTGTCGCGAGTGGAGCGACAGGTGCTCAGGTCAAACCCATTGCTTGAAGCCTTCGGGAATGCACAGACCCTCAGAAATCACAATTCATCGAGGTTCGGCAAGTACATCGAGCTGCAATTCGGATTTGAAGATGGGCTGACTGGATCGAAGAAGCGACTTATTGGAACGCGGATTCGCACTTACCTCCTTGAGACGGTTCGTGTCATCGACCATCAGCCCGGTGAGAGGAGCTTTCACATTTTCTACCAAGCCCTGGCCACATCGGCACACTTGCCGGAGCTCGACTCCGTGGTGACGGAGCACCTTGGGAAGATTGAGGGCATCTCCTGCTTCAAAAATCTTGGCAACTCGAAATGTTCCGAGCTTCTGGATGACACCGGGGACTTTCAGGCAACGCTCGCTGCGATGCAAACTATGGGTTTCCATGCTCACGAAATCGCCGACGTGCTCCGGGCTGTTCTTGCAGTGTTGCATGTTGGAAACATTGAGTTCGCTGTGCCTGCGAAGAAGCCTGCTCCTGTAGAGGCAAACGTTACACCCTTACACTTCATTGGAGGGCTTTTTCTGAGGTTATGCCTTGTCCTGCGTCCCAGTTGAGTCGAACCAAGGAACAGCGAGGCATCCGAAGTGCTTCCCTCGGCCGGAGCGGATGATCTGAGAGCTCCCTTGGATGAAGCCTCCGAGCTCCTGGGTCTATCGGGGGCCCAGCTGGCCGAAGTCCTCTGCTACCGGACGATGCAAGCGCCAGGCGAGCAGGTCATCCGCATGGGAAACACCACAAAGCAGGCACTGGCAGAGAAGCGAAAATCGATTCCTGGAGTCTAAACCCCGAAACTTTGCACCCTGAAGTGCTACATAACTGACTCTAACTTACTATAACCCTATATAAGTTGATAACCCTACCATGCATCCTCTACCGTGCACCCTGAAGAGGCAGCCGAGTGCAGAGATGCCCTCGGAAGACATCTCTATCATGCGCTCTTCAAGCACATCGTGGAGAAGACGAATGCCTCCATTGGCTTCAAGCCAGAGGCCACTTTCTGTGGAGTGCCGCAGCCTAAGAGGCTCCCAGAGCTCGAGACCGACCGGCCGACCGGCCTTTCGGCTTTAGGTGCCCGTTTCTCTGAGGCTGGACATCTTTGGCTTCGAGTTCTTCAAGGTCAACTCTTTCGAGCAGCGAGGGTCTCGGAGAGCAAGAGAGAGAGCGAGCAGAGGTACTGAAAGGAAGAAGCCTCTGAGCCTAGGTTCATCTGCGATATTATAACTCAGGCTGTGCATCAACTTCACCAACGAGTTGCTGCAGCAGTACTTCAACAACTTCATCTTTGAGAATGAGACCATTCTCTACCAAGAGGAGGGCGTGTCGAAGCCTCAGCCGCGTCTGCCCCATTCGACTTTCCGGCCCAAGACATGAATGCTGAAGCTTGCAAGAGGAGAAAGTCCTATAGTAATCCCTACTGTACCGGTACCCTTAAAGTCCTGTAGTACTCCCTACCGGTACCCTTATAGCAGCCCCTCTAGTAGCACCTCTTGCAGAGCCCTACAAACCCCGACACTGCCCTAGGTTTCCCGAGCCCCTGAGGCCCTGGCAGGATGAGGACTTCCCGGACAACGCCGGCATAGTGAAGCTCTTGCAGCCGGGGCCTCGTCTCCACAAGCCTTAGACTCGAAATCCTCAAGACGCTACCTTAAAACCCAAGGGCAATAGTACAATAGATGCCGTCAGCACCAAAAACCAAGAAGGTTGCCCAAAATACCTCCGGGCCAGAAGACCTAATCCCGCAGTGCCCTGCCCAGACCCTACTGGAAAAGACGAACTCTACACAAGAAAAGAAAGACGCGGTCAACCAGAGAACAAAGATGCCCGTTAGAGAAAAGGGAAAGATGAATTTGGTAGACTGGTGATTTGGTAAGGTTTTCATTGATCTCTTTCTTGTGAGTTGAAAATTTCGCAACTGCGCATACACCTGCCCACGTGGGGCTTAGACGAGATGCGGGACAGCACAAGTCCAGGACTGCTTGTAGTTGGCCCCGCGCGACAGATTGAGCATGCCCAAAATGGCTCGCCCTATGATAGAAGTTGATCTCCCATGATCCACCGAACAGCTGACGAGCTGTAAGCTTCTGAGACTTTGAGGGTGACGGTGTCACGCGTCGTGAGGTCCTCGCCATCAGGGATCTTCCCCATGCTTGACGAGGACTGGATCCACCCAGTTGTAGGATAGCTCGTCGTAGCACATCATCCGTCTTGAGTCTTGAGGATTTAAGCGGAACGCAGCATTTTCAGGTTTTTGGGAGAAGCGAGTCGTTAGAGAAGCGCATGTTGGCATTTGCCGTGGTGGACCTGAGAGCGAGGAGTGCTTCGTGATCGGCGGCACCTCTGGAAGCTGGCACAGGAAGCTGATACAGACGTCCGGAACCCTGGCACTGGCGCTCTTTGAGGAAAGCGACAGTCAAGCGCTCTTTGCGCGTCCCTGTGCTTTAGAGGCATCAGAACCATCCTTCTTTCGGCGTTGTGAAGCTGCAAAACTCCACCTTCATTGTCCAGGGCTCGGAGTGGATGTGTGGAGGGAAAGCTGCACGGCGCAGACAGTCCACACTCAGACAGGTGAAGCACTTTGCCGGTCCGGTGACCTACACAGTCCCAAGCTTACTATGCGCTGATTGGCACGGATGCTTTGAGAGGGGTTTCGCTGTGGATCAAGGTGGATGGATTTCTCGAGAAGAACCGCGTCGCTCTCTGAGAAGCAGCTTCCTGCCCAACCGAAGTGAGCCACTCTGACCTCGGTCAGGACCGTCTTTCACAGGACCTTGTCCGGTGTCTGGCTGGCAGTGTTGGAAGCTGAGTGCTGTAGTGGGAGGCCGCACTTTCTTCCACCCTTTGTTGATAAGCAAGGATTGGCCCTTTGTGCGGAACTGTTTCAAAGATAGCGCCGAGAACCCCGTGTCTCGTTCCGAACTCATTGTGCCAGGTTTCGCAAAGGCCCAGCTCAGCTGATTCTCTCGTCCCAGGCTCGCCCTCGATTCGTGGATCTCCGCTCTCGTCGAACAGCCCGAAGGCCTCCTCCGCTCGGGCTCGGGCCAGCACAGCAGTCAGCGCAGTATAACTTGCTGCGCAGGTGCGGGCACATCGCTCCACGGTCTCATCGGAATTTCGGCAGCAGCTGCAGGACGGGTGTGGCGAGCATGATGGGCACTGGAACTGGAATTCCACGCAGGAGCTGATGGGGCAGATCCGGACAACCACGCCGCACTTTGTGCCCTCACAGTCTGCAGCCCCTCATAATGCGATTCTGCGAGACCGCTCTCGAATTTTCAGGTACGCTGCATCAAGCCCAACGCGGAGTGCCAGCTTCAGTGATCGCATTTACGGAGCAGCCTATGTCTTACGCGGTGTCACTCAGGAATCGGGCGTTTGTTGACGCTGCAGTTCCCGACCCCCGTCCTCTTTTCGACAGGCCTGCCGCAGCTACGAGGCCTATAAGGTTCTTCTCTGAGCAGAAGTTCATACAGGAGCTCCGTTGCAGAGCAGCTGAGCTACCAGGGTGCCACAACCCTACAAAGATCCCTGCGCACATAGTGCACATGCACTCTTCACGCATGGCTTGAGCAGTTCTTTTGTGAGGTCCTTGAGGCGATACGCGTAGCCAGAGCAGGCTATCCAGCGTGGACCTCAGCCGATTCCCCCGGCCCCCCCCTTGCTCTTGTCCCCGAGAGTCAGGGTCAGCCCCAGGCGGAGGTTTGGGGCATGTCGGAAGTCTTACTAGAAAGGCTCTTTTTGTCCAGTGTTACGGCCTCCAAGTTGCTTTTGCCAGCCCGAGAAGCTGTCCCGAAGAAGCAAAGCCCAGAGAAGGTTAAAGAAAGGTAGCAAGTGTCAGAAAGCATTAGTCATCAATACTCGGGAAAGGCTGCAATGATCTGCATGTGTTTTATCGAGAAACTGTGTTCAATGCTTTTGGTGGTTCGAAGCCGTTGCCTTGTCCGGACCATGACCAAAGCGCCACGTCATTCTTGGCTGTCCTTGCCCCTTGCGAAATGGCATGTTGAGCAACCGCACCATAGGATTCAGAAAATGCAGCTGAACTGTCCCGTGGACCCAGGTCCGCTACTATCACTTTGACTTCTTGGCGGCTTTCCGCTGCATTGCGCGCAAAGACGTTCAGCTGGAGATGGAGGCTCGGCCGTGCTCGTCGCCTGGGGGATTTTGCCTCGTTGGGTTTGATCAGGCTGCGATGCGGAAGTTCCAGGAAGGCGTTGCCGACGGCTTCTTGGTCCGAGCCTCGCAGGATGCCCCTCCCCTGAATCCTCCACAGATACTTCTTAGTGTCACCAAGGTGGAGTGCATCCGGCGGCTGCTCGAGTCTGAGCCCTTGCGCTCAGCCTGTGAAAATGCCAGGGCCTAACAAATTTGGGCGGCTTGGGCAACATTCGTTCCTGGAATCCCGTCGTGTTGCTCGGCCTTTTGCAGCTTTGAGGCCGTGGCAGTGGGGAGGACGCGCGTCTTTCTGAAGCAGTCGGCTGCAGGGCGCTTGCGGGTGGCCCAGGCACTCGCTCGGGCGGCGGCCTGCACCCGGCTGCAGGCGCGGTACCGCGGAAACTCCGCCCGACAGCGGGCCGCCGTCCGGCGCAGGGCGGTGAAAGCGCTCCAAGCGGCCTGGCGGGGCGTGGCACTTCGGCGCCGTCTCAAGGAGGAGAGGAGAGCTCGAGCTGCTTCTTTGATCGTGGCGGGGTTTTCGACGCTTGTGGCACGGCGCCGACTGCGCTGCGTGAGATTTGTCTGTACCGCACTACAAAGCTTGGTGCGGATGCGGGCCTGCAGGAAGGAATTTGCGAGGTTGCGGCAGGCGACATGCAGGATTCAGGCCTGGTGGCGCTCTTGGCTGAGGCGCCGGAGGATGCGGGAGCTCCCGAAGCATCTGCGGAACATCCAGCGATGCTGGCGTGGGGCAGTTGGCCGCCGGCAGGCAGCCGACTTTCGGCTTGGGTTGTTCCGCTTGAAACGCGCCTTACGTCGGCTGCTTCGCCTCCGCTGGGCGGCTCTGAAACATCGCAAGTGGCGGCAGGGCGTCATGGCCAATTACCGAGGGGCTTCGGCACAAGGGCAGCCTCTGGCAAAGGCAGAGTTGCTGCAGAAGCTCCTTCAGCTGGAGGCGGAGCACGCCTTGCTTGAGCGCCAAGCTGCGATCCTCCGACAAGACCATTCCGACTTGAAAACAAGCCTCGTTGAGGCGAAGTCCAGCTCCTTTTTGCGGGTGTTCGGACTGGTGTGATCTGGCTGTGATTCGTGATTTGCTACATCTTGGTACAAATTATCATGGTCAGGAGCCACAACGGTTTCACCAATCGTTTTAACCAGCGGGTAGGGTCCCCACGATGTGCCTCCGACCTGGGACGTTGGAGCGCGCCTGTTTGGGATGCGTCGCAACAGATATTCCAAAAAGGAGACGCAGACATGGAAATTCCCACTGTTTTGGTGCGCAGCAGCTGTACTCACATTGTGTCCTCTAGTCCGTCGCCCGAGCTCCACGGCCCAAAGTCACCCGAGGGGAGCCCCGAGGTGGCGCTTTGTGCAGCCCGATGGAGCCGGTTAGGGACTTACTTTTCCACCACCTTTCAGCTTCTGCATAGAAGCCAAGCTTACTGCTCCGCCTTGGGATGTCGTGCAGGTCAGGTGACAGCCATCGCCCCCCTGCAGTTCATGCAGGCAACATAGCTGACTTCTTGTGTGTTCCCTGGCGAGTAGCATCGTGGTGAAATGATGGTGATGATGAACCTGAAGAAGAAGATGATGATGGATAAGCTGATGTTGCTGCGTCCGGCGGTCGGGCAAGGTGGAGCATATTCAGCTTGACACATTCTTGTGGAAGCTGTCGGACTCGAGCGAGCGTGCTGCGCTCGTTTGTACGTGTCCATGTTCAAGCATTTTCCGCTTGCGTGCTTGACGTGCGCAATGCATGCAATGTCGCTGAGGATCTGACGATGCAGCATCGCAGCAGCGGACAGCCTTTTGGGCTTGTATCCTACTCCATCATGCCTTGGCATGACATCGTCGTGTGCCCTTCCTTGTGCATCAATGTATGAAGCAGGACATCGCGTGAACTCGCTTGTTCGAAATCGGCACCTCAGCAACTTGCTCAAGATTATATTATTCCAGTACTTCCAGCCGTGCTTCTCTGCTGCTGTTGCTGCTCGTGCGTCTGCAAAGGTTGCGATCCGTGAAACTACGGTATGAAGCCTAGCGGCCAATCGCGGCGAAGCTTCAGAAACTGAGTCGTTTGCTTGCCAGGAGCGACCCAAAGCTCGAGGAGCTGAGGCGGAACATCCGCCAGAAGCAAAGCTCCACATGCCGAGATTCATTCCTGTCTTTTCGAGTCAGTCTCTCATGAGTCAGAGGTTCGAAAGCTGCTCGCAATTCAGTGTTGCAAGACCCGAAATGTACGGAGCTGAGAGAGGCGCTCTCGAGAAATGTCATCATTCGAGTGCCAAATCAAGGCAGACTGATGCTTGGTCTGCCCCCGCCGCTCGAGACCAAGTCTGAGATTCTGGGAATGGATTTACTGCTCCCAAGACGTTGTTTGCAGGTCTCGTCCGAAGAATGTCAGAAGCGTTCATACCCTGCCAACCATGGCCCAGCACGTGCCCTAGATGCTGGGAATGCTGGGGCGTGGAGACTCTGTTGCCGTTCGGCACCTTTACGCCACAGGGCGGCAAAGCTGCGGGAACGCCCGGCAAGTTTGCTCGCACCGTACGTAGACGAGCCGCTGGTTCTTTGGACAACAGGCCGGAGCCCTTCAGAGAGCCCAGTCGAGGACCTGTGAGCTTCCATGTTTCTGACTTCATCACAAGGTATCAAAGCTCGGATTAGAGTTCAGCGCATACTAGTGATACTAGTGCAAGTACAGAGACCTGCAGGAAGAAGCCGGAGAAAGAGCCCAAGCCTTCCACCGGAAACGGGTGCAGTTCCAAGTCCGGTTCGCTTCGGCCGGTTCCGCTGCGTTGCAGCGGTTCACAGCAGCTCGCAGACCTGCACTAAGACAGTTTGATGAGAATTGCCAAGGCGAAAGAAGGTCAGAAAGAGGGTCGACCCCTGAATATCAAGTGACGACATGAGCAGGACAAGCCATGTAGCAGTTCAAAGACCTTTCAGCTTTGTTATGGCGGCTGAGACCGTGACGATGCATTTCCAGGTGCCTGCGAGGGGTTGTTTTGGGATGCTGCATAGCTTCCTGAAGTTCAAGCTCCGAGCCTGAGAGGGCCAAGATGATGCTGACAAGCTTCCGGCTGCAAGCTGGGAGAAGGCGTCCCCCCTGTCACTGTGAGCTGCGAGAGACGGGCCTTTCTTCATCTGAATCTCCTTCCTTCCTATCACCCAATCCCCCGGCTGGTTGGAAGGTCCACTACCTTAGTTCCTCAGCCCCGAAAGCCCTTTCAGCTGCTCCAATTCGAGCACAATAGTTCAGAAGTCGAGAGTCGAGTCTTTGCCAGAATGCGGCACCCGTCCATTGCGTGACATATTGACATTCCAGGTTGGTTCTCTGTGTGCCAGCGTGCAAGAGGCACTGGACAGGTCAGCGGTCAGCAGACTGCATTTGTCCTTGACGGGTCGCTGCAGCTGGCCTACCAGGTTCTATTCGCCCAGCAGTGTGCTAGCAGATCACGAAGTCAGGAGGCACATGGGTTGTGAGACACTGAATTCAAATCTTGCCGAGCGCAGAGGTTCCATCACACTCCGACGGCATGAGATTGTTGAACTAGTTGCAGATTTTTCGAAGATGGAAGCTTCGCACTGCCGTGAGATCAAGTCCAGCAAAGTACAGTTAGCCCAGGCTGCTATCCTAAGATGTTCACCTTGATGCGCAACACATCAAGCTTTGGTTTTTCCGAGAAATGGGAGCAGCCCAAGCTGATGTCGTGCTCGAGGGTAGCTTCGACATGTGCGCAAGCAAGCTCAGAAACAGCTCCCGCAAAAGTCGGGGAATCAAACGAGTGATTGAGATCCGATCCGCGTGGATCCGATGCGCAGCGGGATGAGGCAAAGGCCAGAGAAACGAGCCGCAGTTGCCACAGAAACGAGCCGCTTCTCGTGGCCGCCAGTTTATGGCGTGAGGAGAAGAAGCAACTCGAGGAGGCAGCAACCGCAGTTTCGACACAGATGTGCAAGCATCAGCAAGAAGTGGAGCCTTCAGAAGCTCCCGAAGGCCAAGGAAGAAGGCAGATCTCTGAAGCTCCTGTCCAGAAAGCGGTGCTTAGTTGACCCGGAAGCAGCGTAGGATCGTAGAATGGCTGATGTGTTTTATTGTCCCGAAAGCTAGCTCCTTTCTTTGGAGCTTGCGGATGTTGTTGTGTACAGATTTGGTTTTGGTCAAAAGAGAGTTTCGGGGGCCCCCCCTTGCTCCTGATGTATCTGGGATCTAGGCGTCAGCAGGGTCAGTACAATAGACGGCAGAGCTGCTATCATTCGGCAGCATAGCCGCAACACACATCTGGACAACTGAAGACAGCAGCATTGCCTCAGACTGTTTCACGCTCACCGCAGGCTTCTTTTCCGACTCGTTAACTTACAGACAAGCACCGACATCGACGAGTTTGTGTAGGAGGGTAAACAATCGTTTCAGAATTGTTAATGTTTCCAGCACAGTTCCGTGTAGGCTTAGGTTTTATGACAGCGCATGCGAACTCAAATTCTCTATCAAACTTGATGGTATAGCTGCTTGCCTGCCAGTTCGCAACACAGCACACGAGAAGCAGCACTGCATCATTTTATGCTTGTGCATTTGCAACGCGCAGCTCCCCTTCCGTTCCCCTTATCTTTCATCCACTCTGCTCTGAAGTGTTTTCCTTCCGAATTGAAGACGCTGCGCTCTCTGGTCAGGATGCGGATCTGTTTCCAGAGGTTCTCTTCCGAGGACAACGACCTCTACCGCGGACAAGTGCACGAGGCCGGCAGCGAAGTCGTGAGATTTTTTTTGCATCGGGGCCCTCGCGCGTCCATGCGCCAGGTACTGACCCACCTTTGCTTTGTTCCTGTCTCCGAGGACAAGGCCCAACTATGCCCAAGTCGCATGCCCCTTTTCGCCTGTGAGAGCGGGCGAGGCCACAGCCATTGCCAAGGATACCAATGAGCCAAGACCTTAGACGTAGATTCCTTCAGATACGTCTCCAGTTTCCAGTGCCCCGAGATGCCCCGAGCTTCTCAGGTTCTCGACCTTGGACTTCCAAGATTTCTGTGATTTCGTGGAGCGATACATGCAGTACGAGCGGGAGGTGCGACCACGAGGGGCAAGAGAAATGCCAGAAGTGAAGCCGAGCTTCTTCACGTGTTTCCCTCTTCCTCTTCCTTGCACACGTTTGCGTGCTTGCGTGTCATTCAAAGGATCTGCGTTCTACACAGAGCCTTGTTTTTCATGTGCAAAGCGGGCACGCACCTGTGATGGTAGCCATGCCAGCGCTTATGCTGTTGGAGGTTCTGGAGGTTTCCCGACCTGGCCTGTTCTTGGGATTGTTTTCAAGTCCCCGTGTACTGTTGAAGGACAGTGAGGGATCCTGGCATCACCCCGTTTGCTCTGGCCCTCATGTCCCAGGTTGTGCGTGTGAAGTTGGAGGAGTGGACAGCGCCGCTCAGAAGACATGATCAATTTCTGAGTCCTGAGTCCGTGCTGAGCCCGTGCTGCGTGGAGAGCCTGTTTCGCCGGCTGAGGCGGGAGAAAGACGAGGATGATTCCGATCCCGATCCCATTGCCGCACTCCTGCCCGAGAATTGCGAGAACTGCCTGTGTGTCCGTGCCCGGCACGGTGACGCTCTCAAAGCAATGACAGGAGGTCCGCGGCTTCCTGAAGTCCTTGGGCATCGTTTGTCTGAAGGCCGGACCGGAGTCTCTGTCTTATCTGAGTCTTAAAGCCGCGGCGGTTTGAACCCGACGAGGACGTGGCTGAAGAGATCATTACGCTGGGCGGCCTGAGTGGTCACAGCTGCGCCCGCCCAGAGGCACGCCGACAACACGTGCGAAATGTGGCGCATTGCGAAGAAGTTGGGTGCATGCAGTGTTTTTCGAGGAGCTCTTGCGGTGCCTCGCAGCATATCGAGCCCGTGAAGGCTTCACGAAAGCCGCCGCTAGGATGAAGGGAAGGCTCAATCAGTGCTCTGGCAGCTCTGGCTTGCCGTGGCTTTGCGTGGGAGTGCTGAGGAGATCGATCGAATCCAGGAGGTTTTCCTCAGCTTGGAGGCAGCTTTGGAGTGTTCCTCTCACACATGCCTTCAGCACGTACACGCGACGAGATGCTCATCCTTTGGATGACTTGGCACGATGTTTGCAATGCTGCATCATGCTAGATCTGCAAGACTGAGCTGCACGCTGAAAGTCTTGATGCGCAGCAGCGATGCCACCAGTGGCTGTGAGGCAGAGCCACAGCCGAAGACTGCGGCTGACATGCGGTCGGAAAGGCCGCGCCCTGCGAGATGAGCGGCAGATCATGTGGTCGCGTTTCTGAAGGCACATCAAAGCCGGACAACTTTGCATAGGTCTTCTAAAGATCGCTGGGCTATATTGTGCCTGACCTGGTATGTGGCATGGTGGTCATGACAGTCGACATGTTGGACTCTTCACCATACTGTGACTGAGGTGCTGAACATCTCAGGGAGCTATTGGACAGGATGGAAGAAACCATTGAGGTCCCAGCCCGCGGGCCTCCAAGCCCTAAATTGAAAAACCCTTAAACCCTGAAGCCTTAAACCCGGAAGCCCCAAACCGAAAACACTGAACCCGCTGCCAGGGCGAAAAGATCACTCCCTTTTGCTTCTACGAGCCTCGCCCTCGGATCCTCGAAGCGAAAGTCTCCGTGCTCTAAAGTCTCACTCTGAGGTTCCTGGTCTGCGCCCGTCGCCTTCGAGCGCCCCGGCGTCTCAGTTTCTAGGTGTCCCGTGCCAGTCTGTCTGCCTGAAGATATAGATTTGTGCAAACTTGGTTCTGTTAACACTGGGACGTTCTGCAAAGCAAATACATGTGTTCTGAGTGCATGGGGGAGTGTGTGTGTGTGTGTTGCAGTTCGTTTGGAATGCGTCTTGGGTGCGTTTCGTGTCGGTTTGGGATTCGTTTGGGATGCATTTCAAGATGTTTGAAGTGCGTGAGAAGTGTGATTGAAGTGTCTTAGAAGTATGTTTGAAGTGCGCTTGCAGTGCTTTTGAAATGCATCATGGGTCTAAAGCACTCGAACATATGCATTTTGGATGCGTTTCGGGGTCCGGACGCCCGGAACCCATCCCAAACTCAGATTTCGCGAAGTTATGTGTTTTGGGCGCATTTTGGGGTCCGGTGCATCCACAAGGCATTCTGGATCCGTGACCCTCCGGAACGCAAATTTCTCGAGTACCTGCGTTTTGGCTGCGTTTTGCGGGACATAGGCCCGCGGCGGACCACCCAAAACGCATCCTTAAATGCATCCATGAAACACGCATAATAAATTTCCAAGAATCTGCGTTCTGGATCTACGAGCCTCCCGGAACGAAAGCTGTTTGGGGACCGGACACAATCCCGAAGGCCTGGACCCCAAAACGCATCCAAAACGGTTTGGACCCAGAGCTGCCATAGCTGACTTCGAACGGACTTCAAACTTCAAAAACATTTCAAAAGGACCTCAAGCACGTCCCAAACGCAATTTTCCACATGCCCCCAACACACACTTCAAACGCACTTTTTCAACACACTCAGTTCCAGAGTTGACAGGCGGCGGATTTGCACAACGATAGATAGATCGACAGACAGATAGGCGGACAGCTAGATCGAAAGACAAACAGATAGACACCTAAATCTGTAGATAGATCGATGGGTCGATCTGTCGGCAGATTGATAGATCGGATAGATAAGATGCGTAGATAGAGAGTCTCACGGGGCGTCATTCCTCGTAATTTCGTGTCACATTCGTGGACGTGCTAGCAGGCCCCTAAACCCTAAACCCTAAACCCCTAAACCTAACCCCTAAACCCTAAACCCCTTTTTTCTGAGCACCTTTATAGGCCCCTTTTTCGAGGAAAAAGGTGCCCCAAAAAATCCCTATACCCGTAACCCCTAAACCCTAACCCCTAAACCCCTAAACCCTGTGCGAAGCCCAGCTGAGGATGCGATGCTCCTGACGGCTTCCGAGGAGTTCGACAACGTGGACGCCGACGAGGACGGCATCGTCGAAGCGGAGGAGCTCCGGGAGTTCTGCAGCCCGGGCTTTTAATAGGGATCTATACCTTAACCATCCTTAACCCCAAATAACCTACCTGTTTAAGGACTTGTATAAGGAAATCAGAGGGTTGAGTTCTGGCTGCACTTGCCGTGAGAACTCCAGAGTTTGTTTTTTGCGGAGAGCTCAGGAAGCCGCGATGAGTTTTCTGTAGATTGCAAGGGTTGCTGAAAGGTTAGTATTAGACGGTTGCTATGTTATATGGGTAGTCCGGGTAGTCATCATATTAGTGTACTGTGCGCTCTCTGGTAAGTTCTGGTAAGCTTTCCCCTTTCCCAGCTGAGTCTTCTGAGGCAAGCCTCTGGGCTTCGCGTTGTCGGGGGAGGAGTGGGAGGAGCTGGTGGAGGAGCAGAGCTTGGGGGATGAGGACGTAGAGTTCCAGGATGCCTGGAACTTCCTCCAGGCAGGCAGTTCTCCAAATTAGGGTCCTTTTTTTAGATACCAAACATAGTACGGCACCCATAAAAAGGGACCTTAAAAGGGACCCTAACTTACAGAACTTCCTCCAGGCGGTGCAGAAACGGAACGGCTTCACCCTCGACGAGCAGCAGGAGCTCTCGGAAGCCTTTGACCGCTTCTCCGACAAGTCAGGCGGTTTCCCCCTCCCAAATATAGGGGCCTCAATAATAGAATAGGGGTTTGGGGGTATATTATACTATAGTTATAGTAAGGAGCATCCAAAGTAGTACAGGTAATTATTCAGGCCCCTATACAGTAGTATGGGGCAGGCTTCTGCGAGATTTCTAGAGATGGCCCTCGTGAGAGGTGAGCTTGAGAACCTGAAGGTCAAGGACCTGCTCACTTACCTTGGCTTCGCGACAGGCACCCGGAAACAGCAGCGAGTTCGGAGCCATGTTTCAAGGGATCTCGGTTCAAAAAGAGTTGAGCCCTGAAATCTGAAGGTGTAGATGATGTCCAAGACATGGTCAGTCGAGTGGACTTCAATGGCAGCAAGACAATGGACCGACATGAGTTCTTGCGGCTGATGCGACTCCAAAGGGAAATAACATTGGCGTCCTACACGGCCACGTACGCCCGAAATCGTTTGTTTGCCCGGGGTGGGGCGCCACCATACGAAATTGAGCGCGTTCTGGTTGCAACCAAGCTACATCCCAATGTCCACATTCTGGACCAAGCGCTCAGCCTGGTTGAAGAATCCGGAGAATATGATCGTGAGTCCACTCAGTCGCTGCAGTTTGAAGGCTTCTTGAAAGTGGCCGACTACTGTCGCAAGACGATACCAATCTACAACAGGAGGCATGCCAACTTCCAGCTTGATCAGATCGACGATCTTCGCAAGTCTTTCGAATCGCAAGATGTGGAGAAGAAGGGCCACATATCCATCGGATCCTTCTTGTCGCTCTTGGCCGACACGAGCTTAGCCGTGAACACCGTGGCTGGTCGAGCCCGGATGCCTCGGACTTAGGCCGACGGCCCGAAAAACGGCTCAGAGAGCGGAGTGAGATGTTTTCTCGTTTCCAAGGTATGAGCAGCTGGAGAGATCCCGTGAGGTGTGAGTGAAGAGCGCATCGCACGGGAGAGAGAGGGCGCAGATGTGCTGCAAGGCTGCCTTAGATGCCCGCGTCAGCAAGGAGGAGGCCTTCTGCTCGCTCGCTCGCCTTTCTGCCAGAAGAGGGCCTCGGGCTCCAAGGTTGGGAACCCCAACACCCCGCGGGTGCGCTTCCTGCCTATGGACGCCGCCTCTGACATGTTGCTGTGCTCCCAAAGCAGCATCGGAAGATGCCTGGCAATGCTGAGATCCATTTCGTTCGCGAGACTGTCAAGATTCATGACGATGCGGTGCATGCCTAACTTACCGAGCTTGAACTTTTGATAACTTTTGTGTGTAATTGCCAGATTGGTGGAGAGATTTGTTTCGCCACGTGGGCAGAAGCTTCCAGAGGTCTTCGAGAGGGAGGATGCGGCCTTGAAGGCTCAGCTCACAGCTTCTCACTTCGACTCTCCCTGGCTCGCGGCGACGGCAGGAAGTGACCTTCTCCAAGGAAGAGGCCGGAGCTCCAGGGGACTGCGTGGCTCGGACCTCGGGGCTTAAATCGAGAAATCCCACAATTCCCAAAATGTCCTAAGCACGTAGCTCCCCCCCTAAACCCATAAGGCCGAAGGCCATGGCCTCACGAACCCTATCTCAACTCACCCTCAAGCCGGCAGGTGCAGCAGTTCCGCGACCTCTTTGCGGCTTTGGTGCAGCAGCACCAGGCCAAAGTCTGCGACTGCTTTTGTTTTTTGGACTTCGGAGGCTTTCCGTGTTTTTTTGGGAGGACTCCGTCTCCATTGCCGTAAGCTATCTAGGTTTGTATGTGCTGTGGCATGCATACATACATAACAAATATGAATATACATATAAATACAAACATAAATGTACATGTAGTGTGCATACAGGCATATGAAGAAAAGCTGGCGCATACAACACAATGGTGTATTTCTCTTCACAGGAAGTTGCATACTCCTCCCGACTTGCTCATCTCTCCCTTTCTCTTCCTTGGTATCCTTCCTCACTCAGCAGACAGTCTTGGTCCTTCCGGCTGGTAAGCAAGATAGAACATTCCGCGGCATCAGATGTGCAGTTTTCATATGAGCCTTCGCAGGAGTCATCAAAGCCCGTGTCGCCAGAGCGACCTACTGCTGGGCGACGTATGTCGGTGTTTTGACTGCATCGTCAGCGATCCTGTGCGTCGACTGTGGGATCTGGAAGAGCAATCCGTCACCCCGCCGGTGATGGCACCCCGCCCCAAGCAAGGCTGTCCAGGCTGCACAAGTCTTGGCAGAGGCTGGGCCCTGGGCGAAAGCTTCTGACTGTGTAGACGGCATGAGACGTTGCTTCATCTCTGAGGCAGAAGAGGCACTGCGCGAGCAGAGGTTAAAGTGTTGGCCTCAAGAAGTGTTTTTGAAAGCCAACGGAAAGCCAACGAAAAGCCAACAGCTAAGAGCTGAGGGAATTGACCTTGGGCTCCGTGATCAAGAGACTCACAAAGGTTGATCGTGCCGCTTTCTCAGTCCAGAGGGCAAAAGGTCCTCTGGACATCTCACTGGGCTCGTTCGTGCGCCAGGTTCCGGCATCCGACATCATCAAGATGGTGACGAAGATGGGAATTCAGGTTCCTCCGGCAAAGGGTTCTGCTGGTATTCCGTGAAGGTTGGTTGGCACAGGGTTTGGTTTGCAAGGAACCGCAGGGTGGGAATGTTTCGCTTCGAGTGAAGATGGCATCCGTTCTCTGTACTAATCCACCTGCCCGTGGCACTTCTCTGAAGTGGCGAGCAAGCACGTCACCTCTGTCTGAGTGTTTTAAATGTTCGAACATCGGATCCCACATGCTGTGCATGCCTACGGCCCCAGGCTCGACAAGAGATTCTCTGTCGTCCTGCCTGTCAGAGACGCATTCGTCTACGAGCATATAGATGGAGTACACAGCATGGACACTGGGCGACAAAGTTAGGCCACCAGGCCAGGTTGATTTTGACGTTTGGGGCGCTTTCCCACTCCAAAGGGAGTCCGGTGCCATGAGCCTTGCGATGGCCAGCGCGGGGCCCGGCGACTTAGCTGGGCTCAAACCGGGCTCGGCCCCAGAGCTGGGCTCGGCAGAAATGGAGCAGATCTGTCGGCTCCTAGAAGCTTCGCTAATGCCAAATGGTGACCTTCAAAAGAAGGTCTTGAGCTCGATGCAGCAGCTTGGCAAGAGGCCAGACTTCCTGGT
>BGNK01000612.1:0-79579 GCA_003297005.1 Symbiodinium sp. clade A Y106
AATTCAAATAATTTAAATAATTTAAATAGCCGGGGATTTAAATTATTTAAATTATTCTTTGGATGGCCGGCTTCTGTGAGCTGCTCCAGAGGGACCAGGATATTTAAATTATTTAAATTTTTCAAATTATTTAGATTATTTAAATGAGCGAGAATTAATATAATTTAAATAAATTAGATGCCCGGCTATTTAAATTATTTAAATTATTTGAATTGTGGCGCAGCCAAATAATTTAAATAATTTAAATAATCTAAATCGCCGGGTGGCCTGGTGCCGCGACAATTTAAATAATTCAAGTAATAATTTAAATAATTATTTAAATAGCCGGGTGATTTAAATTTTCGGATTTCAACAGCAACATACTCTGATCCAGGCAACGGGTCTATTTAGAAGCTGCGCTTTTCTACTTTAATTACGGTTCAAGACATATAAANCCCCCCCCCCCCCCAAAGTAGGTAAAGTAATGGCCCAACACCCAGAAAAGGCTAGCATTATTCTACATACTTTTGGGGTCCAGGAAGCTGTATTAAGTGCCAGCTTCGCGGTTGCCCCCTGAGACCCAGCAGGGCGGTTTCAATCCGGGAGCCCGAAGCGAGGGCTCCCTTTAAGGCGCAAGCTTGAACAGGAGATTCGTTTTGCTAACCGACTTGTCCCTGAAAGAGGCGCGAGATTCGAAGTTCCCACATCAATGTACCTTGTCTGTTCCCTCCAGGCAGACACCGGCTCTTAATAGAGATATGCCGCAGGCAGCAAGGGTTCTGTAGAAGGGTGCATCTGTTTCCAACATTTTCCGGCGCTTGAGAAGGACCGACACCCTTCCATGTAAGAGGTTCCGGAAAATGGAGGAATCCTGAACCCTCTCCCGCACAACTGCGCAGGACTGGTGCGAAGAGAAACAAGCGATATGGCTTGGCAGCTTCGATGCAATTTGAAGCAGCTTCTCGCAGGGTTTAGGGTTGAATATAGGGGCTTTAATAATTAGAACAGGGTTTTGGGGCCCATTCTAGAATTATAATAAGGAAGCCCCAATATAGTATAGGTAATTCTTGAGGCCCCTACATCAGAGGGTTCAGGGTTCGGGACGTTCCTGCGAAATTGAAAACCGGGTGTGAGGACGGGGACGGGCTGAAGAAGTCTGAGGTGCGCGCAGCCGCGTGACCTCGTCGGTAGCAGGAAGCATTACCGCAGTCTCCGAAATTACGGTACAAGTCATATCGGGCTTGTAGGTCGGGCTTAGAAGTTTAGGGGATATACTGCGTAGTAACTAACCTCCGAAAGTATAGGTATACTTATTGTACGTAGTCCCCAAGTTGTCTGAGCTGTCTGAGGCCAACTCCTTTTGATCGGCGCAGGCTCCCGTGAGGGCCTCCTTAGCTTTGTCGCCGCGGCGTTGCTGATGCTCCTTGAAGTTAAACACGAAGTGTTTTAGGGTATATGTTGAATGGTTCGGGGTTTTGGGGCAGTTTAGTGTTTATAGGATTTCCGAGTGTAGCGTTTACTATACGGTGTTGAGGCGGTTGAGGGCTATTGCGGGCCTTCTATCGCAAAGAGCAGTCTGTTTTGACTGTTTGATTGGTTCAGGTTGCTGGTTCGGGGCTTCAGGGTGGTTGCAAACAAACCCTACAAGGCCCTTCATGTAGCCCGAAATCCCGCAGAAGAACAGGTTATACATCCAGTAATATCGGGTGTGGTCCGTAAAGTTACGACCCTCAAAGTGGGTTTGCCTTTGTGGGGTTTCAGCGACTCATTGCTTTGAGCGACCTCGTGAAGCCCATGACACCTTAAGCCATCAATCGCAAGTAGCTGCTTTAAGGTTCGGGGCCGAAAGTTTCCAAAGATTTAGCACCCACCCCCGCTCCGTCCTACAAAGAAAGCAGAGCCTGGACCCCAATAGTATGTAGAATAATAGCCTTTTATGGGTATTGGGCCATTATTTTACCTACTTTGCGGGGGTTTAGGAGCTTGCAAATCGCAGATTTAGACCCCTTGCTCTGAAATCTGCGTCTGAACCCGAGAGACTTCTGGGTTCGTGTGAGCTCTCGGCACCTTCCCACAGCATGGCACGCTTTTTTACGCAGTGACTTGGGATTTAGGGTTTAGGGGTTTGGGGTTTATAAGTACGAAGTGGGCTTCAGGGTAGCAGTCCCACGAGAAGCCTTTACCAGAGCCCTAACTTGCCTGCATCGTCCCTTTTCGCACATGTTCCGTCAGCCGGATTTGCGTTGACTCCCTCTCTGCTTTGAAGCTGCGTCCAAGAAGTTGCCACGACCCAAGGTGCAATTCACTCATGTGCTTCGCCAAAGTGCTGTATCCGCATGCAGCATGGCTTGCAGATAAATAGCTACGGATCTCCACTATAGAGAAATTGAAGGGTTCAGGGTCTAGACCGGAGGACTCGAGCTTCAAAGGTCTGCAAGGTAGGGGGGTCGCTCAGTGAGGGTACTCGCCATCAAGGCGGCAACATGGACACGATGTTCCGCTTCACCGTGTAAATTTGGGGCTTGAGTTCTTACTTTTCTCGATCCCACGCAAGCTGTCACCCAATTTCCGTGGTCATTGCAAGTCGGCCTTTCCACGAAATCGAGTTCCTGAACGCCTGAAACTCGTCCGGTCTTTGAATCCTATAAAGCCTGTAAACTCGAACACGCCGGAAGCCCCTCAGTCCTTCGTCTTGAGGTGTCTTGGGGTAGCCGTTTCAAGTGATTTTGAGGTTTTCGGGCTGTCTCAAAGTAGACATTCAAAGAACACTGCCGAAATCACAGAATGAGGCCGGGATGGATCCCGATGAGGCCACCGGGCTTGGCAATTTAAGGGTTCCTGTTTCTGCAATAGTTGGGATTGCTGTGATTGCTGGCACGTCGATATTCGTGCCAACACTTCGTTCAGCTAACACCACGGCAACGGGAGGGACAAGTTAAAGTCCGCCGAACTCCCTTTCATTTCAGCTCCGCGATTCCCGAGCCCCATGAACGATCCCACCAACCTCCACTTCGACGGTCTATGTCCCAAAGTCCGTACGCGACACCTTCTGGGCTGCCGCAGCCAACCTGAGTCCTGAAATCCGAAGCTCCCGAACTCCCAATCCCATGCCTAAGCTTCCATATATCCTGAGAACTGTAGATTTTGCCAGCCCTGGTCAAACTCTTCAAGTCCATCTGGAGCTTGATGCTTCTTATTCCACACAGTGAACTCAAAACCCAATTCCTGAAGGCCTGGTGTGAGAGCCTGGCTGCTGTGCAGACGGCAGTCGAGCGAGCCTCGTCTCATGGACACGAGCTATCCGACCTCCATCTGTCTGTGTGTGTGTGTGTGAGTGAGTGAGTGAGTGTGTGCGTGTGTGTATGTTGGTGGTTTCTTTGTTCTTGGTGGTGTAGGCTTTGACTAACACTGGTTAGCGTGTTGGCATTTCATTTCTGTAGAAGTTCGTGGTGGTAAAGCTTGCTTTGCTTCTTAGATTCTTGTGACTCTTATGCATATCTATGCATCAACAAGCTGTCAGCCTGAACCTAAACCCCTAAGCCCCTAAACCCTCATCCCTGAACCCCTAAACCCTCCTCCCTGAATCCCTAAGCCCCTAAACCCTAAACCCCGACAAACCCTAGTACCCTAAACCCTAAACCGTAGGTGACTTTCAACCGGAGCTCTCCCGTCTTCCCGCGGACCACCTGGGCGGCTCAAAAAGAGACGCCCTGGTCTCTACGAACCGCGGCTCGGCCTCAGCTTGCGCCAGGACCCCAACGGCCCTCTGAGAGGTTCCTTTAAGGGTTCCCTTTAAAGGGTCCCATTAAGGCCCCCCCAATAGCCCTTGAATAAAGCCCTTCTGGTCCTTAAGAGTAGGTATTTGGGGTAGAATATAGAGTCAGAGGTAGTTGGGGGGTCTAGGAGAGGCGCGAACATTTGAGCGCTAAGTTCCCCAACGGATTTTGTTAGTAAACCCCCAAGCCTAGTCCTTGAATCCTGTTCCTTCAACCCAACGCCCCTACAGGCCTTACACCCTGCACCCGAAATCCCAAACCCCACACCCCTAAGTCGAAGTCCCAGGTCTGCCAGCACTGTTCCGACGGATGTTCGATCTGGAGGGGCACAAGCTGACTCCAGCCCAGAGCCGCAGCTATCTTTGAGGTTGTACATTGGGTGTGGCTACAGGATTTCGGGCGAATGTTCCGGCTCCGTGTTGATTCTCGTCGGGCTCTTCTCGTCCAGCTTTCCGTTACATATTTATTTGTTTTCTGCACTGTTCCGTAGCACTGTTATTTTGTTAAGTCAGTATTCTTATTGTTGCTACTATTTAGGTAGGCTGTTGCTACTATCCATTACTGTTGATTTTCTCAGTCCTTCATGATCTATCGATCTACCTGCCTAGCTAGCTATCTATCTATATACCTATACATACTTACCGAAAGAAGCTGGCATCAACTACAGTAGAGGTTTAATGCAATTCAGAACTCGGTTTAGGCTGATGAGTTTCCTTCCGGGCATGAGCCTGCCTTTCTGGCCCGAGCAAGCCAGTAGGCACAGCAGCAGGCAGGCATCAGCGGACAGATAGTTGAGATTGCCGCGAGGCGGATTACCTCCGTCGACGCCATGCGCGAAGCCTTTGATGACCTGAAGGAGGTCTTCGTGTCGATGGTACAGAGGCAGACTGAGAAAACAGCTCAGATCCAGACTCTGCAGCACCAGTGCGAAGCGCATGAAGAGAAGATTTCCAAGCTCCAGCGGGAGCTGGCAGAACTGAAGAAGCTTGTGGCCCAAAAGAAGACCACAGCTGCAGCACATGCAATGCCCCAAGTTGAGGTCAAGATTTACAGAAATGCGGGTATAACCTTTAGCCGGGAGCTCCTGATGTCTTGCCTGGATACACCTTCAGGAAACATGGACATCAGGATGCTCCCATGCTTGGATGAGCTTGCCCGCGATCTAGGCCGGCCAGAACCCAGCAAGCAGCAACAGAGTTCACAGAGCTCGAAGGCCAACAAGTCAGCCGCGTCGCAACAGACCTGGCGCAAGTGGCATGGAGATTGGTGGTACTGGGCTGGCGAATGGAAGAAGTGGGTCCCCAAGTAAATGCGAGCTGTGTTCCAACAAGCAACAAGTGTCACTGCATTTGGAACTGAAAGTGTTGCTGCGCACCGCCCGCGTTCTGACAAAAGCTGCAGCTATCCGTGAACAGTGGAGAGCAAACCTTACGTTAGGTGGGGCTGCAGTCATCCGCTTTCCGTCATCGTCGATAGCGGGATAGCGGTAGGCTTTTTTTGAGCCTTTTGTGGCAACCCAGAACCCGAATCTAGCCTTCCATAACCATCTAGGCGCATTCCCCTGAAGCCCTTGCTTTGCTTTTCTAGAAAACCTTACATTGCACCGTAACGCCGACTGAAGCCCTAGAAGCTCAAAGCCTTCAGCCGTCGGCTGGCATTTCCTACCCTCATGGTTGCTCATTTACTCTGTTGACATACTTTAACTTAGTGCTATGAGCCCTCAACCCAACCGTCCCTACCTGGACACCAAAAGTATGTAGAATAGTAGCCTTGTGTAGGTTTTGGGCCATTATTTTACCTACTTTTGGTAAGCCCTAAACGCGGGCAATATCAGGAAGGGCGGATTGGCCGTTGCTCTGGTGCTGCCCGGGACTGGGATCATCACTGCAGGCCCCTCTGGGTGTTCCGGTTTCAGGAGTTGGGCTTACCTAGACCCCCAAAAGTAGGTAAAATAATGGCCCAAAAACCTATAAAAGGCTATTATTCTACATACTTTTGGGGTCCAGGTAGTGGTGAGAGCTGGGGTTGGGTTTTTTGTGACCCTCATGTAATCTGTAGCTGTGTAGGTAGGCGTTAATTTTGCTGTGGTTTTTGAACCCTACCGCCCTGATTCATCGCTTTCGGCCGTCGACACAGGGACTTACGGGTTCTGCACTTCAAATCAAAAACCCGAAGGGTCCATGTACCTCAATAGTATATACTTTGGCCTTAAAATACTCCCTATACAGGTACTTTGGGCCCAAAGGTATATACTAGTTGGGCAGATGGACCCCTAGCGAAACACTGCGGAGGTGGTATTGGCACGGCACTGCTGTTCCGCAAGGCCAATTGACGCGCGTCGGTGGGGCTTCAGGCTATATAGGACTCAAGGCCTTCATAGGCCTTCAGTCCAGGTTCAGAGTTTAGTGTCGTAGGGCTTCACGTTTAGGGGACAATGGTTCCCAATTTTCAATCGGAGGCCTCGAAAGGTTAGGATCAACTTTGGAGCGCTTGCAGCCTCTGATTGTAGCGGCTCAATACCATAGGTTCAGGGTGCAAGCTTGGCTGTTTGCTCATCCACTGATTCGTCATCCTTCGTCCTTGTCCCTACTCCTCATGTCATCCTCGTCGTGGACGCCAGCCGAGCCCCTTTTGAATTCTGAAGTTCTTGACCCCAAACGAAAAACACCTGAAGTGTAAAGCTGTCGAAAGCCTAAATTTAACCACAACCTTGCATCCCTGATATGTCTGAAAGGCGCGCCAAGCATCGCGACCAGAGGACGAGGTGCCTTTGCCGAGCCTGGAGTTTTCAGGTAACCCCCACCCACCGCCTTCCCAAACACGAAAGGTGCCGGTAAGGTTTGTTCCTATAAGGGTTTCGGTAAGGGGTTCAGCGGGCTTTTACGGCATCAGCGTATCAGTGAGAGGCGTTTCGGAAAATCGTATTTAGGAGCTGCTGAACCCTGAATCCAAGTTGAATGTGATCGACTCGATGCCTCGTACGCTATTATTCAAAACTTTTGCTACCTTCCAGGGCGTTAACAAATCCAACAACCCCCTGCTTCGACCATACATCATTCATAAAGAGCTCCAAACTCTAAACCCTAAACCCTTAAACCCTAAACCCTTAAACCCTGAACCCTTAAACCCTTAACCACTATAGCCCCTACACCCTTAAACCCAAAGCTCATGAAAGCCGACCACCTGGGTCCAGGATCCTGTGGAGCGGCTTTTCCAGCGATGTCAGGCGGAGGCACTGGGGTGTCGGGTTGAGGGCACAGCATAGGAGTCCAGGTCTGTGGGCATCGGGTACAGGTGAAGGGGGTGAAGGGGCATCCGTGAAAAGTTTCGAGTCTTCTCATCGAACTTTCAGCTCGTAGTCGGCTCCTTGGCACTCTGCATTGTCGGTTTTGTAGATGTGTCACAGCTTTCAGGCGTTGGTGATGCAGGTGTCGAGGTTAGGTTTTCACAGATTTTGCAGGTTGTAGCTTGTTTGTTAAAAGCTGTTAGGTTTACAGGTTAAACGTTATAATGTTGTGTAAAAGACCGGTTTAGCAGCCAGGGGGTCGAGTCTGCGAACGTCTGAGTAAGTGGGCAGCGGCCAAAGCTTCCCTGCGAGGCACGGGCAGCCATCCGACGGAAAGAGAACCCAGTGGAGATTCGGCTGATGTTGTGAGTCGGAGAGGCTTCAGTACTTAGAAAGCAGGCTCATGTTGGCAAGCATCCATGAGTTCCCGTGATGGGAATTGGCGACTTCTTCATCATGTTGAAGCCCCCCCAATATTTCCGGATGTTTGCTTCCTAAAACAATGGTGGTTTCTGTTGTTCGATGTCGATAAATGCCGTAGGACAGTGTCATTTGTTGCAGTGTGTTTGTCAACAAAGCCGCTGATAGCTTTAATTCGATTACTATGGGCGTTTCAAAGGCCAACATCAGTCTTAATACAATTGCTCCGAAGCAGGAAAAACGGAATAGAGCGCAAACCCTAGGCACAAGACCCCTCAACCTCCAAATCGAATCTATACAGAGCCAGCCTCCAGGCCTAAGACGCTGAATTCTAAACCATCCCGATAAATCCCGCCTTTGGAAGCCAGAAAGTTGGAACATCATTAATTATCCTCATACCCTAAACCCTAAACGCCAAACCCTAAACCCCTAAACCCTTAAACCCTAAACCCCTAAACACTTATTCGGCCAAAGACCGGGGATCCCCTCGCCAATCATCCTAAATCTATGTTCCAAGTTTCTGGTGTTCCCAGGACCCCCCAATGACCCTTTAATGGAGCCCTAATGGCCCTTAATAGTACCTAGACCCCCAAAAGGTAGGCAAAATAATGGCCCAAAACCTAGAAAAGGCTATTATTCTACATACTTTTGGGGTCCAGGTAGGTATTTGGGGTATATTAGAGGGTAGTCTAGGTCACTATAGACCTTTGGCATCCGCAGCCCTTCTAAGCCCCTAGCTCCTTGGATTCGTGAAGCCCGAACCGTTTGCAAACGTTCAGGCACCAAGTTCTTCTGAACCTAAGCCGCTTGTTAGCCCAAGACCCGAACCCTGTTGAAGCCCTTATGAGCCCGGATGCCCTAACCCCAACCCCTATAACCCTTAGCCGTCAAACGGGCACCAGCCCTTCGTAGGATGACCCAGGAGGTGACTCACCCCTTTTTTTGCAAAACATCATCATATACCCCAAAACCCATATTAACTAGGTTTCGGGTTTAGGGTACCATATTACTATGTCAGATACCCAAAACCCCATATTAACCAGTATGGCTACTATATTTCCCCAGGAGGTGACCTACCTTCCTGGCTCCTACGGGGGAGGGCCCGGCAAGCTGAAGATCTGCGTGCACGTGCGTGAGTTTGCTGGGCTGCAGATTTGTGGGTTTTGCGGCTTTTTTGTTTGCGAGAGTGTTTCTAGTTTAGCTACTTTGGCTTTGAGGTTTGATGGTTTGGAGCTTGAAAGCGTGCAGTTTACGACGATAGGGCAAGCCGGAGTTCAAGGATTGTTAGGTTTTGCAAGTTTTGCTCTTTCGTGATGCAGCAGTTGCATGGACCAGGAGCCGTATTGAAGAGAACAAGTCACTGTTTACGAAGTTAGATCTGCGTTTTTTCAATTCCGCTCTCGACATAGAAGCTGTGTGATGCTCTGCTACGCAGGCCCATCGAGACAGGCCGCATCACGGGAGTTACACGCCGTTTCAACATGGTCTGATGGTGTTCATGCATTCTTCGCTCCTCCTACTCGACACCAGGGCTAAACAGCAATCCATAGGTCTTCAGCCTTCCATCTTGGGCCAGCCTGAACTCAGCCTCATTTTTTCACATTATGATTTAGGGCCTGGCCTTCTTGGTTTTAGGCTTCGCCGACACTCAACCGAAAATCTGCTTGGTTCTGAGATCGCTGGTCCCCTTCGGCGCTGTGCCGCATGGCAGCAGCAGCTTCCGGGATAGCCGGAACAAATCCAAGCAAAGATGTAAGACGCTACGACATGCTCAATACATCCTACTGTAGTTTTTGAGGACTTTTTCTGCGTCTGTCTCATTCGGGATGTGAGGAAATGTGTCTCGGGAACGGTGCTGCATAAGACCCTGTTCTTCCTTCCAGGTTGGTATTGTGGGTCGGGGGTGATATCATGTCGTCCCCATTTTTTGGACTCTGTGTCTATACGTCTCTTAGCTGGAAATTGCGAAGTATTGAAACAGGGACCGCTGCGTTTGGGGTTCCTACTCCTACTATCTTGGGGATTATTCCTCCCTGAAACCCTTCAGGTCCAGGAAGTCCTAAGCATTCGAAGAGCAAGGCCTTGGCTCTTGGCTCCGCATGAAACCAAATAGCCCTACTTACAAGTCCCGTCATGCTCTAAGTAGGGGTTTTTGCGGTTTAACTTAAACTCTATAAACCCTATGATAAGATTTGAATTGTCAATGCTGAAACCCAAACCCAGGGCTCAAGGCTGGTGATCCTCTAGCCGTCTAATATAGGGTCCCAAATAATTACCAATGCTATATTTTGGGGGGGTTCCTTCTTATAGTTTCGAGTATAAGGGGCCCCAAAACCCTCTCTAATTATTAAGGCTGTAGTACCCTTATAGATCCCTTATAGCCCTTATAGGCCCCCTTTAAAAAGAACCCTGTTAACACTATTATGGCCCCTGTATTATGGACTTATGGATGTCCAGGCCTTTGGGGAACCTGGGTAGCGACGGAGTGGCTTGGCACGATTTCATCTGCACAGCTGCGGTGTTCAGGGTCTATAGCGGTTTACAGGGGTTTAGGGGTTTACGGATTTAGGGTTTCAGGGTTTAGTTTAGGGTTTAGGGGTTTGGAGTTTATGGGTTTCGGGGGCTTTTACGCTGCTGCGACCCTGAACCCTATAACCCGCTGACATTACCTTTCATAGAAGGTATGTCTCAAGTTCGAGCATGACGATTAATGTGCCCCCAAACCTCCAAGAGATGGGTTTCGAGAAAAATGTGCTTTGAGTCGATCGCAGCGTATGTTTGCATGCATGCATGCATGCATGCATGCATGCATGCGTGCATGATCTGTATACATGGGCTTCAGTTTGGCAAAGCACACGGTGGCAGCTGTGGCTGTGCTCCTTTATGCTCATTGCCAAAATTGCAACATGTGCTATGCCTCCACGGTCACAGCGATTGGGCATGCCTCCACGTGTAAGCATGGTCATCATGATCCTGCTACTACTTCGAACTTGCATGACAGTCGAAGAACACACGTGCAGAATTCGTTGGCGCTCGAAACAACTGTGTAAGTTTACAAACTTGGCCTTCTATCTGCTCTTAACCGTGTCGCAAATGTAAGTCGGTAGTTCTCTAAATTAGGGTCCCTTCTTAGGTCCCTAAAATAGGACGACACCCTTGTAAAAAGACCCTAAAAAGGGACCCTATGTTCAGAGAACTACCCAACTGCTGTTTAGTAAGTTCCCTGCTCCCCGAGGTTTCAGCCGCACTCGTGGAGCAGGGGGAGACATGTCCCCGAGCTGAGTTGATTTGCCGGATCATTCGGTCCAGCACTAGGTATCGATTTGGGATAATTGTTAACTTCCCTTATCGTTAATATAGAGCCTGAAATATGATTGATTTGGGGCACTGTTGAAATCGACACCTAGAGTAGGCTTGGGAGCTTATTCGGGTGAGGGCAGCTGGTTTTGTCTTGTCTTGTGATCTTCAGCGAGGACCTAGGATTACCTCCATAAGCTGCATAAGCTGCCCAGTCCGAAAGGGGTTGGTTCAGATAGAACAGCCCAGATGGACCTTGCAGAGCAGTACTCCTGCAGCCCAAGAATCGAGCCCTTTCGGAGGGTGTAGGGTGAACTGTTGGGGTTCATCAGGTTTTGCTGTAGAAATTACCTGCTTTTTCCTGCCTCGTAGACCAGAACGGAATATAGAACAATGGTGACCCCAAGAGGGAGGCATGGAACAATTTGGGACAGGCTTCCTTCCTTAAGCAACAACAAACCTAAGCTCGAACCCGTCAGCCCTAAACCCTGAACTAACCACAGCAGAAAATAGCACACGAAAAACACCAACATCTAAAGACAACAACGAAAACACACCACAACGCCCAGAAGCAAGCTGCGCTGATGAGGCCAGCTTCGGCCAAAGGGGGACTCCAACTCCCTGGTCCTCCGGGTTGCTTTGCGAAGCGATCAAGGGTTTAGGGTTTATAGGGCTGTCGTCCCTGTTTTGTGAGGTATAACTAGTATAGTAATAGTACACCCAGAAACCTTATTCCCCACATTCACAACTCTACGTTAGTTTAGATTATCAGGGGGATCTCGGCATGCTTCGGGATTCGGGGTTTGACATCGAGTTTAGAGGGTTTGTTGGTCTGCTTCATTGCAAGAACGACGAGACTTCGGGGTAGATGGGGCTGTAGAGGTGACGTCATCTACTTCAATGGAACCCTTTTTGGTTTTTATGGTTCACCGATATGTTGCTTCGTGTCCCATCGTATAACTCAAAACCAGGTAACAAAACAGCGAACTACATTGAACACTGTACAGTAAAGGCCAGTTTACCCCACATCTGTGCCACCGAAAGCTCGGATATCATTTTTCAAATCCTACTCTCCTGAACCCGAACCCCGTATAGGGCGGTTACAGAACCCTATAAGTTATCCATAATCCACAAGAAAAAATAGCAACCAAGGTCTATCGCCCTGCACTGATTAACGAAGAGCTCCTCGCGGTGGAGATTGCGCGCGGCGACAAGGTCGGCAGCCAAGGAGATTGCTTGAACTACCAAGACCTGCTCTTTGCCCGACTTTGCCCTGTGTCGAAGAGTTTCAGACAGGGAAGCTATGCCCCCTCCTTGCCCCTATATATACTATATTACATAATATATCATATATCAGACGAGCCCTCTTCTGATTCTTTTGGCCCCTGGATATCGCTCCCTGTCTGCCCAGGTCGTCGTAGTACCTGGGCCGAATGGCAGCGTGAAGTGCTACACGCGACAAACACGGCCGCCGCTGGAACGAATTGGACCGCCAAGTCTGCATGATTAAGCCTTTAGGGCGAATCCCACTCTAAGTACCCTGAATCACTGAACTCGAAGCCCCAAGACGTCTCAAACACCCTAAGCCCTAACCCCAAAACCCTGAACCTTGTTAATCTTGTAAACTCATCCTTATGCCGTCCACCTGGGGGTTTTCCAAAATAAGGGACCTTAATATAGTACTGTACCCTGAATACTGGGATCCTTATTATAAGGACCCCCAAATAACTCCGACCTAGATACGTCCTGAGCCGGCTCCCACCCCTAAAAGCCAAGCCCAAAGCCCTAAATTATAGAGCGCTACCAGCCCCCAAACTTCACCCTTCAGCCTTAAACCAAAGTTGAAACCTAGAACCTTGAACCAAGAACATGAAATCCTGAACCCTAAGCCCAACCCTAAACCTATTAACCCTAAACCCTGAACCCTAAACCCACAGCACTCTGCAAGTTGGAAAAGAGGCGATTAAAACGGTTTGGGGTTTAGGGTTCCCTGAACCCTGAACCTTGACCTTGCTCAGGAAGGCACAGCCGCCGGAAGTCAGCGAGGAAGCTAGTGGACCCGTTTCACTAACGTGAGGGCTCCGTTTAGGGCTTAGGAACGAATATTGTGGCCTTATTAGTTAGAATAGTATAGGGTTTTGGGGTATATGATTTATAAATAGCAATGTAGGAGTTTATAAGGGGTCGTATCACTAATGGTTCAGACTGCTATAGTATATGTAGATGTATTTGGAGTTTGTAGTCTAGGGTTTCAGGCAAGTAGTCAACTCCTTCTGCCCAGAAGGCCACCTAAACCTGTCTTCCAGCTTTCGTCCAGGTATGAAGCCAAGCAAAACTTGTCGAATCTTTTGTCATCTACTGGCCTCCGGACGATTGCGCCCCAGCTCGTTTCACGCTGCCGCAGCAGCTGTAGATCAACACGCCACGCCCAAGATCGGAAGCTTCGAGTTCACAGGCGACATAAGTCAGGGTTCAGCACTGCATTTTGAAATCTGCAACTCCCACAACCTAAGGTGTTGCTTGCCGGACTCGTCAACCGGCAAACACCGAGAAAAGCCTCAGCCTCAAGACAAGACAGTTCCTACCGGCCTCTTTCTTTTGCGACAGTTTTCGAAGCAGGGACCGTCCTGCATGGCGATCGCCGAAAAGGAGCGCGTTTGGGGTTCAAGTCTCATAGGTCATAGGTCTGCAGTTTACAGTAGCAGTCCCTTAAATGCGAAAATATTCGGCACAAGATACTTATTATACTAACGAGGGCATAGGGCTGAGCCACCTGAATTCCCCGAACCCAGCAACTTACATGCCAACCCCTAAACCTTCTAAACCCCCCTGAGCCCTAAACCCCAAACCCTTCAACCCTAAAACTTCTACTCTGGACCTCCGAATTTCGGAATCTTCTACGGTTTGCCATCTTCGAAACCGGGACTTAGGTCAGTTGTTTTTGTTTTTTTTTCTGGTTTGGGGTTTGCAAGTTTGGGCATAAGGGCTTGGGGTTAGGGTTGGGGATTTCCCGGTCTCAAGGCTTTTCGAGTTTAGTCCCGGATTGGGCTCAGACACTTAGTAGCTGAGTGGATACACTTTACACTTTTTGGGATAATGTTACCCACTATAAAACTGAAAGTGTAGACTCTTGGGGGCTTATGAACTCAGCAACTAAGATCAGGGTGTCCAGTTTCGTGTTTGCCAGCTTAGGCCAGGAGCAGAGTCTCGCGGCCGCAGACTGGGAGGTCCTGCTAGATGTGGCACGATTTGTTTGGAGAGGCACAAGATGCTCTCCACACGAATCATGGGCATGGAGTCTTAGAGACTCCATCTAGAGCCCTGAGATTTAAAGCAGAAGCCGTTGTCTATGAGAGCAGGTTCCAACCCAAAGCCCAGACCTCAGGCCAAGTGTTTTGTGTCCCCCCTCCTCATGCGTGTTCTCCTTTCGTACTGAAGTCTCCGAAGGACTCCACCCGACACCTTAAGTCCTGTGCCCTCAACCAACTGGCGGTACCGAATGGGAATGAATGACGTTGTACTTTTCTTATTCGGACAACTGGGTGTATCGAGTGTCCCGCGCCTTTCTGTGTGTCTACATATCTGTCTAACTATCTATCGATCTCTATTCTCTAGTTATGATATACAAGGCGATACCCTGAAACATCCCTAATGACTGTTCGGCCACCCGTTCCGGAAGAACCGCTAAACCCCAAACCCTGCTGTAGGGGGTTTTGGAGTGTATCATATTCTAATCAGACCAAGGAACCACCCAAATAACATTGCTGATTATTCCGGCCCCATACTACTCACTGTTCGGCCACCCGTTCTGGCTCAAACGTTACAGGCCTTTGGCCGCTTAGCCACTTTGCAAACGACCGGAGCCCCTAGGGGCACCGAAACTTCCATATTTGCGCTTTGGGAGGGACAGGACGTAATAGCGGATCCTTACTAATCGGAATATCGGTACATAATGTAGTATGGTCATGTAGGGACTACATGGGGATATTATCATCAGTTCCGACCCCTAGATTAGACCCACATGGAGCTGCAGCACGCCAGCTTTCAAGAGTTACGGTTTGCCTTGCTGGGTTTACTCCATGATGTAGCCTTCAAAACCTAGTCTAGCAATTTCGGGTCTTACGAAAGATGGCACAAGGTCATTACCTGCAATCCGCCTGTTTGAACAGCTTCTGTTGGCTACTAGTCGTTCGTGGTAGTTCAGCTGAAAAATCTTAGAGCTGTTGAGAACTATACCATCGCTCCAAGAATATGGGCCTATCGGCTGGGAACTTAGGGCCGAAATCTGAACCTTAAGCCCTCAACCCTGTGCCCTTTATTCCCCGTGCTATTAGGGTTTAGGGCTTAGGGTTTAGGGTTTACCCTCAAACCCGACTCACAGCCCTAAGCCATCCTACTTACTGAGCCACCTTAGCCTTTGAACAGTCCCTTCCAAAGCATTGGCGCTGGATGGCCGTGGGGAGGCGGCTTTGCACCTCCGGCCGAACCCCAATCCCGAAAAAGACGCCCTAAGCTGTGGATATTATTTAGGGTTTAGGGGTTTAGTGGTTCCGGGGTTTAGGGTTTAGGGCTTTAGGGGTTTAGGGTTTATTTTCTCACTCCCAACTTTGCCGCACCCACAAAGATCCTCATATCTTCGGAGAAGCCTGCCTCCCCGGCGCGCCGCACCGGGTCACGTGAATTTCACCACGAGACGGCCCGGCGCCGGTATGGGCGCGGAGGCCGGGTACGTTTTGTTGAGCTTTTGAGCTGAGGGTTCTGGTTCGCAGGATGATTTGGGAATCAGTGGTTACTCGCTCGAACCGTGTGTCAAGAATGCTCACATCCTTGCAAGAAGTTAGAGGATCCGTGGTGTGATGATGTTATACATATATATATATATGTAGTTGAACTGTAGTTGTGTAAAGAATCTATTACATTTTGGTTTGTATACCGAATACCCTTAATAAGTTTCTCTATATACTGATGGATCGGTGGATAGCTTGATGATTGATTGATTGATTGATTGGTTGATTGATTGGTTGAGTGGCTGATTGGTTGATTGATTGACTGATTGGTTGATTGATTGCTTGGGTGATTGGTTGATTGTTTGGTTGATGGATTGGTGGATTGATTGGTTGATTGGTTGATTCATTAATGGTTGGTTGGCTGATTGGTGTCAGTTGGTTGGTTGGTCCGTTGGTTGATTTATGTATTTATGTGTTTGGACATATGCATATATATATATATATGCACACATGTACATAAATATATACAGATACCTTGTCGGATGTATTGAGGAAGGTCCAAACCTCGGACTTTTGGGGTGGATAGAAGCGCACCTACAGGCTTCAACGCAAACTCCTGCCTCTAAGCTTCCCTCTAGCTTTACGGGCTTAGGGTTTAGGGTATCATTCCTATTCCTTGTAGGGTCTCCCTTCGTAGACCTAGCAGCTCAGATGCAACAACCCCAAAGCCCAAGACTCACAAGTCCCAAATCCCAAACGCAGTGAAGCGTCTAGCTTCAGACAGGCATACGAGATGACGCCAGAAGTGCCGATGAAAGTCGAGTTGAACAATCCCGAGCCATACGAGACTAGGCATGACTTTGGGTGCAGGGGTTCCTTGCGTTCCAAGGTTTGGGGTTCTTTGAGGGAGGGTGTTTGGGCTGCGCAGCTTTGCCAGGCTGAGGCTTTCCGGGAGATCTTGCGGGGGTCATAAGTCACCCCCTGAAGTTGCTCTCAAGCCTCAAATCCTAAAAGGATAACCTAGACCCCCCAAAAGTAGGTAAAATAATGGCCCAATGCCCATAAAAGGCCATTATTCTACATACTTTTGGGGTCCAGGAAAGCCTCAAATCCTAAAGCGACAAAGCCCGACGGCCCCGAGCCCTAAACCCTAAGCCCCTAACGAAGTGGATCGATCCTCCAGTACCAGCCAGGATCCAAAGACTGTCGCGAAGGCTCAAGAGGGGCCTAAGGTGCTAAGATAGGGGCCTTAATAATTACCAATACTTTAGGGCTTTAGGGTTTAGGGTTTAGGGGTTCCCGTTGTATCTATATAGTGTGATAATATACCCCCAAGCCCTATTCTAGTTATTAAGGCCCCTGTATTATTACCTGGCGTGTGTCACAGAGCCCCGTGCCCACCCATGTAAGCTGGGAATCTTAACAGCCCAGGTGGCCAAACTCTGCTACAGCTCGCCACTTGTGGGCAGCGCGGCCATATCACGCCATGGGCCAGCGCAGCATCAGGGCCCGAACTGGTTGCCGTGTGCCCGGGGCTGTCGGTCGAGTGGCGGCACGATGGCAGTGTCACGACCACCATGAAAATGCGCAACTATAGCACGCCAAAAAATATATACACTTGGCACGGGTAAAGAATCAGGGGGGCATTTAGTCAATGGCAGCAATCCATAGCGGCTTAAGACCGAAGAAGGTCTTCACAAGAATGACAAAGCCGGCAGCAGCTAGCCCGACCGTAAACCCCACCAGACCCCACCCACCTCCCCACAATCCTACCCAAAGCCTTACAAACCCGAAACCTCAAGCTTGAACACCAAAGCCCAAATCCTTCCCCCTTACCACCGCAGACCCTAAACCCCAAAAGCCCTATAAACCCTGACTGCAAGTGTCTCCAACAGAGGCCCACTGGGGCGCCTGCTCCCGCTGCTTCGATAGCGAAGCTTGTCCAGCAGCTGGGTTGCACACAAGAGAGCCGTTCTCAAAGCTTTTGCCGGTCCTGGGCTGCTTCACGCTTGGGCCATTGGCGACGTCATGGCTGAGACGACGGTAATCGCAAAATAGTGCGGAAGTCGCCATCCACAAATACGCATGGTGTCAAGGACTAGTAAGTAAGAGCATTCTCCACAAGATGACGCATATAGACAAACCCAGAACCTCGTCAGCCAAAGAGAGCCCACAATCCCACAACCTCGAAGCGCCAGCTGTCAACGACTACAGCCCACAAGGGGACTTTATCGACTCCCCAGGCGGGATGGCGAGCTCGTCGCATCTTTGGAGCAGGCAAATTGGTCTTCAAAGTAGTCCTGTGGGGGGGGAAGGGCAGGAATTTGGGCTGTAGGGCTCTCAACCCACCGGGCCCCAAACCCTTGTCTATCCGACGCCAGCACAGTTCTAATTGAAGGATCATGGGCCTTAGGAAGGTCGGTAATACTTGGGGTATTGCATATCCCAGTTGCGGTCTCGCAAACATAACCAAGCATCACCCTGCTGACAACTGCTTGCTCGGTATTCTGTGCCTCCACAGCGAGCCGTCAAGTGCGTGGCAGGCGCCACTGTCGCTGCCTTGGGCACCGGATCAGGTTGGCGAACCCCGGCTGCACTTTCAGCAACGCACTTCCATAGTACCCGTCATGAGTATGACAATTATGTTTTTGCATGCTTATTGCGGCTACTGCTGCAACCGCCACTGTTACCAATAGGAGTGAGTATGAATACTGCTACTTGCCTCACCAGGAGCGTGATTACCTGCTCCATCGCACTTAAAGGCTACGGTGACCACTATTCGTTAGGGCTTACGGTTCAGTGTCTGTGTATTAATCAGCAGAATAGAAATAAATGGGACTAACAATGACAATAACAATACTAATTTAGTAGAAGAAGCATAAGGATAAGAAAAAGAATAGACTACCAATACTATCGTGTATTCGTTAATATATGTATATAATATAATATAATATATTATGATATAGTGTATATATATATATGATATAATATACATATTTGAAGCGCGGGGCTGAGGCCCAGCTCGGATCCTCAGCCATCTGCTTCAGAGACGAGCGCCGGAACCACAAAACCCGAATCCGGAAGCATGAAACTGCAGAGTAGTGGATTGGAAGCCCTTCCCGCTAAATCTTGAACCCGAAATCTCAACAGAATCCTTGATCCAAACACCCAGAACATGCTAAAGCCCTTATCCGCAAGCCTGAGAAGTCTTGTGAAGCCTTATCACATGTGGCACCAAGTGCCGAGCCCTGAGCCCTCTAGGCGTTTATAACATGTCCCAAACCCCAAGAGCCCACAAACCTCACAGCCACCATCGACATGGCAAAAACCGCCACCCCACTCAATAAGCTAAACCCGAAAGCCCCAAAATTTCTAATGTCCCTGCAGTATACCCAAAGCACAGCCGGCTGAGGCCATGAGCCCCGTCCCACCGCCAGCTGAAGCCCGAGGTGGGAAAGTGAAGGTCGAGGGTTGTCATGTCATACAGGCGCCTTAAGACTTGTAACCCAGAGGGTCCATATGTATGTGTATGTATATATATATATATATATGTATATATTTTATTCGTTTATATATATATACACTACCATTATGCAATTAGGTCTCCAAAACCATAATAGGGATGCTCTTGTGGGACCCAATTCCATAATAGTAGTGTATATGGACCCGTCTGGGTCATAGGGCTTCATAGGGGCTTGCATGGGGTTGATACGGTTTTTGGAAGGTCTTCGAGAGGACCCTAAACCCTAAACCCTAGTTAGGGCTCCTTAAGAGGAGCTGCAGATTTGCGGCCGACTTCCGGCTACCAAAAACTCACTTCATCACAGCCCCTCTCCCTTGAGTGATCATAATAGTAATACTAATAATTGTAATAGTAATCAGAATAGTAATATAAGGACAATAACAGTAAGAATAGCAAAATCTCAATTGCCAAAGCCCCATGGGACATTCAGGTTTTTGCGTGGCCGGCCCGAGGCCGGACAAGCGCTCAATTACGACCCCCACTTAGTAGCTAAAGGCTTTGTCCTGCCGGCCACATATACGGACTGCATCTTCATCTTGGTGCACACACTGGAGTGGACATGATTTGGATCGAGTTGATGTGAATCTTGCTAAACCCCATACACTCTTGAAAGCCCTCGAAACCTATATGGGAGTTTCCGAAAATACGGGAATCTAGTACCGTAAATAGTAGGAACCTTATTATAAGGACCCCAAATAAGGTACCTTATTTTCGGAAACCCCCCATATACCCTAAGCCGCAGCGACTCCCCATGTTGTAAACCTGAGCTCTAAACTTAAACCTAAGGGCTCTAAGGCCCCAAACCTGAACCCCAGGCCCTGATCCCCCAAACCGCTGAACCCTACACCCCTAGGCCCTCAAGGCCCTCCTGGACCCCAAAAGTATGTAGAATAATGGCCTTCTATAGGTTTTAGGCCATTATTTTACCTACTTTTAGGGCTTTCCTGGACCCCAAAAGTATGTAGAATAATGGCCTTTTATGGGGCCATTATTTTACCTACTTTTGGGGGTCTAGGCTAGTGTTAAGGGCTGAGGCCTTAAACCCTAAAGAGGGTTCGACCTTAAGCCCCTAAAGCCATCAACTCCAGGGACGACAGCTCCAAGTCGTGGCAGCCTCGGCCATCCGGAGCTGTCCCTTGGATCGCAGTAGCACAAAGAAGATCTAAGGGCTCATTATCTAGGTCCCCAACAAGTACGCTTTTGCCCTTTGTTGGGCTCCCTTATTAAAATCAATCAGTAGAAAAAGGGTACCTGGGGCTACTGGAATTTAGTTATCTGGGCTTTTAAGATTTCTGCAAGAGGGCGTGTATCTTCAGGTTTAAGATGGTTTAAGGCTAGAGGCTTCAGGGGAACAACGGCACTACGATTCGCCGGTAAATGACAGAGCATGCTTCCACGCATGCTGCATTCAACCAAGCAAGTGCCCACATACTCACCGGTCAATACACGCGAACAAGGCATTCCTTCAAGCAGTATGCTGTCGCATGCACAATCAATCCCGGGCCAAGTGATGTGAAGGCTGGGTAATTCCGGGTGTTGAAGTCGCACTAAAACCGACCGTAAGCTCCTCCTAAGCTGCTTACGACTTCTACATTCAGGCATTCGCATCGAAGACTCTGAACCTCAATCTCTTGAGTCTTTCCTCACAACCGCGTGGTATAGCCTGTGAACTCGCCACGTGCTCCGGAAACTTGTACGTTGAGCTTCGACACCCGAAAAATCGCGGCAAGCAAAGCTTTTCTGGTGCTGCTACTGAGCTCCAGGTGCCATCGACCGTGCGTCTTCATCTCAGCCTACCGTGCCTTGGCCCGCGATTCGGGAGGATTTAGGGCTTCGTACCTATACATTATCAGGGGCTGTAGCCTGCAAAGGGAATTAGAATGGAGACTATATGCAATCATACGCAGGGTTCGCTTAGGAACGAGATCTGCGCTGACCCACTGACGGAGCCTGGGTATGTGACCCCACATCTACTTGGGCTGTCTGGTATGGTGCTCCCACGACGTTCTGATCAAACCCTACATCCGAACCCCATACCCAGCACGCCCTGGCCCTAAAAACCGAAACCTGGAACCCAGAATAGGGTTTTTGTTAAGGGCTTGTATTTAAGTTGCCATAATAAAGAAACCGTATCATTTACTACAGATCCTTTCGTGGTAACTTCAATTAAAATTTCTTAAACAAGAACCTAGTATTCTAATTATTAAGGCCCTACATGAACACCCGAGCCAGATTGCTCCCTCAGGCACTCCGTGCCAACATGGTGCAGACTGCGACTACTGCCACTTACCACATCCAGACCGGGGACGTAGCCTCGACAAGAGGCTGAATTCCTATGGTAATATTGGGGGGTGGGGGAGGGCCGTAATAACTAGAATAGGGCTAAAGTGTATATTAGTCCTTTGTTATGCTACCCACGGTTTGAGCTCGCACCATGTAATCCTCAGGGTGAATGTGGAGAGTGGAGGGAGGCAATTCTTGATCTTTTCAGGGTGTGTAGGTGGGTTCAACATCCAGACAAGAATTTCAATCCCTAAAGCCCTTTATACCCTCAGTCCCTGCCGACACCCCAAACCCATAAATTTCCGAAGCCTTACACTCTAACCCGCCCGAAACCGTCAGGCAGCGTGACTACCTGCGGCGTCTCGGAGAGGCGGATCTTTTGGCCGTGTTCCTTGGCCACAGGATGTTAATTCAATTCCTGAAAAAGTGACCGTCCTTCTATGTCTACGTACTATGTGGTTACCCAAGGCCCTTTGGATTCTTCTCCATCCGGGATCTTTCCAGGAAGGATCCTGTGACCCGTAATAAACCCCAAACCCCAACCCATAGGTCCTAGGTCCTAAACCCTGGATGGCTGGATGCTTGAGGGTTTCCTAGTCCGCCCTGGGCGCTGTAGAACCCTAGGTTGTTACACCCGAAAAGAGCCCTTGGCAAAACTCTTCTGAAACTCAGAACCGCTGAAACAGGACCTAAGCCCTTAAGAGAAACCCCTTCAAACTCCTAACCCCTAAACCCCNACATTCGCAATACATCCTGTGACCCCAAACCCCAAACCCCACTCTACCATAACCCAAAACTCTATGCCCTAAACCCGGAAGTCAAAGAGCATAGGCTCCTCCCACACTTTCGCACGAAGTTGCGCACGGGGAAGGCAAGGCTTGCATCTCGAAGGAGCACAGTTCCTTTCTTAGTGTTATTCTTGTTTGTTATATTGCTCTTATGATTACGATTATGATTATGGTTACTGTTCTTATTGGCTTGTTGGTATGATGCGCTGTTCTTGGGATTTTCTGCCTTATTTCTGCTTACTTCAGGGCGGAGGGTTTAGTTCTTGCTGGGTTATGGTTTAGTCGATTCGCTGGTTTTGGGCTTGGGCTAATTGTTACCTTGTGGTCCATAGGGCACAGTGTTTTGGGTCGTGCGGTCACGCCTCAGATGAGCAACCCTAAACCCTTCGCAGCCATACACAGGGATGTTGAGTGTCTTCAACATCCCTGCTAAACCCCAAAAGCCGTAAGCCCTGAACTATACTAGACCTTGGATACTGCCCCCACTCAGTAACCGTTGAATAACAGATGATAGCATAGATATATTATAGGGCCTAAAGAATTGCCGGATAATATATAGACTGTTACTGTATGGGCAGTACCCAACCTAGACCCCTGACCACCAGAGAGTCAAACAGAAGTCAGTGCGCAGGTGCCGTTGGCAGCCTCCGATCTCATCGGATACCTGGAGAGGCTGGATGCGAAGCGGTAGCGCGCCAGGGTTTTAAGTCGTGCGGCGTCGGCTTCCCAAGATAGAGGTGGAGGGCTTTTAGTCTTTAGGGCCCAAAGATTTAAATAGGGTGTTGGTATCTCAGCGTGTTCTAGGATTAGTTTTTTCATTTTGGCAGGGGGTGTTGTTCTGAAAATGCTGGGAAGGCCGCACGAGGAATCCAATCATCCGTATCCCTACACCTTTGCTAAGACCCGAAGCCCAAACTCCGAACCCTAGCTGCCACCCTAAGCCTATAATCCTATACTCTATAAGCCCTATAACCTTATACCATATACCCTATAAACCCTAACCCTCGGGCAGACAGAAAAAGGAGCAAAACAAACCTAACCCTAAACTCAAAACTCCACAACAAAAAAAGTCTATGTCATTCCTGAACCAAAGCTCCGAAGCTCGCGAGTGTCAATACGGGACTGTAGAATTTAGAGGGCTTCAGGTTTCGGGCTTCGGGGCTTAGGGTTTAGGATTTCCGGGTTCAGGGTTTGAGGTCTATTATAAATGGAGCTTGAAGGTTTCAGTTTGTCGGTTAAGGGTTTAAGGTTTGGGGTGCTGCGGTTAGGATTCATGACTTATGTCCGCCCAAGTCATGGCGGACGTTGGTTGCCAAGCCAAACCAACCAAGCCGAATTGGGTGTGGGGTTTAGGGTGGGGAGTTTCAGAATGAGAACTCTTATAAGGACCTTGCCGAACAGAAGGCCTCGTCTAGCAAAAATCCCTATCTAGCCGAAGAAGCTGTGTAACAAAACACACAATGTCCCAGAAGGACCATGTACACATACATGGACACACCACGCATGTCTGGATACATGAATGAATGAAACTATTCTGTTAAAGCTTCGGGGCTAAGGTTAGAGGTTTCAGTAGAGTAGTTGACGTCCGTACACCTGTATGCCCCGTCCCGCCTTGTTTCATTACCCTGGCTCAGGGCTTCGGGCATACCATAGGGGTCGGAAGAAGTGAACTGTGCGGCAACATAGCTCCCCAAAAACAGCATTTGTTCGCAGGCGACAGACGGAATTTGCCAGTCGGCGCCTTTCAGCGAATCGCGAGGCCTGCAAACTGTTTCCCCCAAAACAAACATGGAACGACAACAAAGGAGACCAATTCCACTGCAGAAGCCCTACCAGACCCCATAAATGCCGTCTTCACCCACCTCAAGCCCTAAATCTCGAGACCCGTGGCTGTTCTACAAGCTCGGAAGCTTTGAACCGCAAATCCTACAAGGCATTGACCTCAATCCAATAAATCAAATTTAGACCCTCAAGGCCTCAAAGCAGTCATAACGTAAAGACCTTGGGAGTTTAGGCTTCAGGGCTTAGCCGAAAGCCCTTCGAGTCCCAAACTCAAAGGGCAAAAGGAGGGACCCTTAATGGGGACCCCTACACTCTCATGGGCAATATAATGGGTATATAATAGCTATTTTAAGGTTCTATACCTGGGGTCCTTACTAAGGGTCCCTCCTTTTGTCCTTGGACAAACTGTGGGCCCCACCCTAAACCGTGAAACCTTCAGCCGTCTGTCCCTCAGACCCTGACAAAGGTTTCATGGAAGCCCAAACCTAAGTTTGGGGACCCGCTTATATCTGGATGGGGCTTGAGGTTCAGGTTTTGGCGATGTAGGCTGTAGTTTAAGTTTGAACGTTGAGTGTTTTATTTATACGTGGAACCTTTGTCGCATTTTGCAGGCCCTTTTAAAAGCTGAACATGTTCACTGCTGTTTTCGCCTATGAACTGGGCACCTAATACCCACAAAAGACCAATTCTGAAAGGCAGAGCCTGAGAATTTGGCCACGGTCCTAGACCAAATGAGCCTCTCGGCAGCAGCGATGTTTTCTCAGGGGATGTGGGGTCGGTGGGACCGGTGGAAGTTTGAGAGGATTTAGGCCTTGAGGGCTGTAGTATCTTTCGGGGGTTTGTGGCTATTTGGGGTGGTTGCGGAAATCAGACGAGAGTGCATAGTATAGTGTTTAGTGTATAGGCCTCATATAAATACATATACACACAGATATATATATATATATATGTATATTTTTATTTATACGTTTTATGTTTATATGTATATTTGTTTATATTCATATCATATTAGATTCTATATGGCTTTAGGGTGCAGAGTTTAGGGCACTTTCAGGCTCAAGGCTTCTCTTGCATCCCCGGGTTCCCGAAACCCCGGTCTGGGGTTTTTCGGTTTTGGGTTTAGGGAGCCAAGACGTCCTATCCTTAAAGGACCCTATGGCCCTAGAGGGGCGAGGGTGAAGGAGTGAAGGGGCGCGCTACTTCTCACTCTTAAGTAGCAAGGTGTTCAGGATTCTGTGCAGAATCGCCGAAGGGCTAGCCAGGTCCTTCACAGATCCTTAACCGCCCGAATTCCTGAACCAAAAAGTGCGACAGCACCCAAACTCTAGAAGGCCTTGACGAGACTACGAAGCCCAAAACCGTTAAACCCTGCGGAGGCCCCTTTTTCAAACGTTAGCTCCTTTTGATTGATGCGAGATCCGGAGTCCTCGGACTCCGATTCCAGGATTTAGGTCTCCAATATAGGGCCGAAATGGTAGAGGGAGGTTTAGAGTAATAATAGGGTGGCCCTAAACCCCAAACCCAAAAACCCTATAGTATTACTGTGATTCGTTTCATATAAGTCGTATCAGCAGGGAAAAGGCTGCCATCCCGTCGCCAGCGGCCGGCGTTTTGACGCCGCTACTGGTATTGCGATTATTCATGTTGTTGGTTTGACGATAATACGAGTATTTACTCAATTCCAATTTTAGTCTTCCGCGCTATTCAAAGCTGCCCCGGTGATTAACAGAACTGTTAGTCTGTAGCCTGTACATTCGCAAGTACAATCTTCTTGTCAACACTACCGTTGCTGCGAGCCTTGCCATTGTCACCGAGGCTTCTCGTGGCTTTTGAGCCTCCTTCCTTTCAGCAAGGAGCCAGAGGTCGTGTTAGAGCTCCAGAAAGTGCTTGCCGCCTATGCGGCGGGCTGGCCAAACCTACCACCCGGCCTGGATGTAGACACAGCGTATGGTCTAGTTTAACCCCAAGCCCGAGGCAGAAAGTCCTGTCGTTCGAAGCTGCGTTCACGATCCCATATATGGGGTCTGATTTTTGGCATGATAGAGCAGACCTCCCCAGTTTGAGCTTCACGCAGACATGCCGCGAGGGCCCTGACCCGAAATGCTGAGCTTTCATCGCCAGCTGAGTCGTCCAACAGCACGCTTTTGTAGCAAAGGGTGTAGAGTTGCCGATGTGACAATGGAGCTCCAAAACCTCGACTCTAGATGTCTGTTAAGTTCTAGTGAAGCACGGGCTAGATTTGGGGTTTAGGGTCTTATACTAGGGTTTAGGGTTTAGGGTCTCTTTAGGGCTTTAGGATTTTAAGGCTGGGAGCAACTGAGGATTTCGGTGGTGTGGTGATTTTGAGACCTGTGGTGTTCCGTGAGGATTCTAGGCATCGGTTCTCAGCCCAGAAGGGCAAGGCCCTCGCTGCAGCCGCGAGTTGGTTGCTCCGACTGCCGTGCCGTAAGTAGCAAGGTGAGTCGGAGCTTCTAGCTCCCCGCAGCTGCGAGTAGTTGGCCTGCGAAAGACTTCCAACTCCATGACTCTACACCATAAGCCCTACCTGGACCCCAAAAGTATGTAGAATACTAGCCTTTTATAGGTATCGGGCCATTATTTTACCTACTTTTAGGGGTTTAGGTAATGCCCTAAGCCCAGATCCCCCAAACCCCGGCACCTTGATTCTGCAAAACCTTAAACCACCTCAACCCTGCGCCCTCAACAAGACAAAATCCCTAAACCCCGAGCAAGATACCCTGAGCCGCACTCTGACCCGGAACATGCTAAACCCAAGAAACCTTGAATGTTCCAAGCCCACAACGATACACACCCTAAAGCCTCAACTACCTTAACCCCCGCTAAATACATCAATCCCAACATCCCCAAACCCTGAACTAGGCACGCCCTTCGTTGCATGCACCATAAGCCCCAATCCCTTAAATCCCTAGACCCTTGAACCGTCCACTAGAATGTTTCTGGAAAGGCCTTATGGCAATCGCTATAGTTCCCTGACCCTTTTTGTCCCCCCTTCTTCGGAACCGGTCTCGCAACGCTTAGACCCTGACACCCTGCACTATGAACCCAAGCCTCGGGAGTTGTTTGGAGTTCGAAGCCGAGAGCTTGGGCCCAGGCCGACCCAGTGGGGGGGTCCAAGCACCGGGTCTCTGGGGATTAAGAATTTAGGGGTGGTAGAGGTTTAGAGGATTTAAGCGAGTTTAGGGATTTCAGGGGTTTGAAAACCTTAGGGGTTTATAGGGGATGTAGGTTTTAAAGGTTTAGGGATTGGATCCTGTTGAAGGGTTTGAGAGTTTGATGTTTTAGGGTTTCTGGTTCAGGTGTTTGTTTAGGCTGTAAGGGTTTTATGAGTTTTAGGGTTGGGTGCTTCAGGGTTCAAGGTTTTAGGGGTTTAGGGTTCGTAGGGACAATGTAGGGCCTCAGGTTTTGCAGGGTCGAGGGTTCAAGTGTTGAGGTGTTTAGGGCTTGAGGGTGCAGCCACTAGATCGTTCAGAATGAACACTGATATCTTCATTATCTGATGTTTGGTGCAAACTGATCACCGACTGATGTCTGAATAGTTTAGGTGCTAGAGGTTGTGATTGTCGTTGTTTACTGCAGTCGTTTTTGTTCGAGTGCTTGATTGCTGACTGCTAACATGCTGGTCGAACTTCTCATTGTTGTGTCTCTGGTCTTCGATGGTTCAGTGTCATTTTCTATCCTTCCAACGGTCGCGGGTTTGCGTCCGAAAGAGATCCAGCTGCTGTAGGCTCAAGTTGCGAGAGCCCACGCATATCTCGACGTGAGAATGGTTCATGGCCCTCTGAGGGCCCTCTGGGTCTATACTTGTTCCGTAACTCCAGCAACTACGTGATAGCTTCCTTGTGTTAGGTCGTAGAACTCGAACTCCCCACCAAGACCCCATTGCAAAGCCCTCCCAGCCTCCATAGTATACGCACCTACGGTTCCGAAACAGGGTCATTTCAGCAGGATCCCAATATTACGCAGAGAGTAGAAGCCCACCCCCGATTCTCTCTGAACCCTACGAAAGCCAAAGCGCTGTAAGTCAAGCCTAAACTCCTAAACCCTACCTAGACCCCCAAAAGTAGGTAAAATAATGGCCCAAAACCCATAAAAGGCTATTATTCTACAGACTTTTGGGGTCCAGGTATAGATCCCAGCCCCGAATCCTTAGGCCTAAACCCTAAACCCGAACACAAGCCTTTTGCCTAACAATACCAGATAAACCGAGCAGGCCCGAAGTCCCAAACCATTTCTTGGAGCCCCTTCTTCCTCTTATCACCGTCAGCACGATCCTTTGATCAGCATGATTCTTATTAAGATACCATGTGTTTTTCACTTGATTTTAGGACTATGTAGCAACCCTAAACCCTAAACCCTGAACCCTAAACCCTAAACCTCAAAAATCTGCAAGAGTTCGACCACGAGGGCCGGAAACCTTTTCCCACATCCTCGGCTTCGAGAAGTCTCGGGGTGTGACAAAAACCTTCGTCCTTTCTTAACTACGAGGTTACTACCCTAAGGTCCTCAGGTTTAGGGTTAGTACCCTAAGGTCCTAAGGTTTAGGGTTACTACCCTAAGGTCCTCAGGGTTAGGGTTAGTACCCCAAGGTCCTAAGGTTTAGGGTTACTACCCTAAGGTCCTCAGGTTTAGGGTTACTACCCTAAGGTCCTCAGGTTTAGGGTTAGTACCCCAAGGTCCTAAGGTTTAGGGTTACTACCCTAAGGTCCTCAGGTTTAGGGTTACTACCCTAAGGTCCTCAGGTTTAGGGTTAGTACCCTAAGGTCCTAAGGTTTAGAGTTACTACCCTAAGGTCCTAAGGTTTATAGGGCTTAGGGCTCAGGGTTACGCGGTAAGTTATGCGGTTTGAGGCGCAGGTCCAGAGGTCCGCAGTACTCTAATTATGGTGCCGTGTAAGAGTCCTATAATATGAGGGCTTTTACATACTTTAGAGGCAGGTATAGGTGTCCCAAGAGGGTTAATTAGGAGAGTCGAAAGTACCTGAGAATTAGGTCTAGAGGTTCAGCAAACTACTGGTAGTGATTTAGGTTCGCGGTTAGCATTGAAGGAGTATAAGATTAGTTGGTACTTCGACTCTTAGATATACTGCCAGGCTGCCACCTAAAAACACACCGGCAAAACACACACGCACACACACACTCTCTCTCTCTCTCTCTCGCTCTCTCTCTCGCTCCCTCTCTCTCGCGCACACACACACAGAGTGTCACGCACTCTCTCTCTTTTTAGTTTTCTCTCTCTCTCTCTCTTTGAGCCGCTCTGGCTCTCCCTGCCCACAAGTAGTTGGACAAGCCGACAGGCAGCTGGGTAAGTAGGTAGGTGGGGAGGCAGGTAGGTCGGTAGGTAGGTAGCCTGGGAAGTAGGTAGATTTACGTGCAGGGGGTTTGTCATGTTACTTGGGGGGGAACCAGTGCCCTTGTCAGTTGCCTGTTGCAGCAGTTTAGTAGTTCATGACGCGACCACAAGCTCAAAAAGGACCTAGGAACACTCTTTCTGCAGCTTTTGCGGGATTACGGTCGGGGGGTGAATTAAGGGTCAACACCAGCTTCCGTGTTGCCCCGCTCCCTGCATCCTGGGACGGAAAGCCCTGCTGCACAGAATGTAGACGGCCACGAGCTGCTCTGCCGCACCCTGGAAGGGCTCTACCCTCTTTGTGGTTCGTAAAGGAAGCCTTATTCCGTCACCATGACCAGGATATGTGAGTCCTGACCGTGCCAAGTGAAACTATCTGGTTTCGAGGTTTAGAGAAGTGGCCTTTCTGTAGAGTCCTTTCTTTAATGCAGCCTTGGTGCGCGTTGCTCACCTCCTGCAAACGACGTTACGGGTTGGGGGCAGTCAGATGTATAGGCTTTTTGCATAAACCCTTAGTCACTCTTGAACTACGAGCATTTTGAACCCCCACACCCAAAATTTCCGTAATGAAGGCGTGAGCTGTGCTTGCAGGCGCAGCAACCGGCCTCCCCCCGAAAGGTGCATCCTCCACTTAGCATTGCGAATCTTTGCATTTGAGGGGTTTGTGATTTAGGGGTTTTGGGTACCTGCCAGCACGTTTATCAACCAGTTTCAAGTCAAGGGTTGTTCGAAGCGGTCGGGCCACTTCTGTGATCGCCTACTGTCAACACAGGGCCTGAAAGCGAAGGCCCGTTCTCAAACAGCCCCACTTAGAGGCCCAAGGGACTCAGCAAGTAGGTTGAAAGTGTGGAGGTAGCCAGGATGACCCCGATTAAAGTGCGTATATCCCCAATCATAACTGGGTTTGTAGATGCTTGGCAATACATTTCCTTAGGGGACATTCACCCAGCAGGGAACCTGTCTTACGACTATTTTGGGATTCCTACCTACACATTGCAGATAGTAGTTCTCGGACTTTTTTGGGGGGAAGCTCCGATTTTGCACGGTTTCAAAGAGACCTCCAACGGCGGGGACCGGAGTCTTTCATCTCATAGAACTCTATGCCCTAACAACTTCACAACGAACCCTTTAAACGAACCCTATTCTAGTCATTAAGAGGCCCCTGTGCTACAGAGTTGCCCTGTCTTTGAAGGCGCTCTTCTTTTCGTGCAGGCGACAAGCAAGGGACTCCTAGAAGTTCTGGCTATGGCTTCGGGCTTTCTCCCTCGCCTCTACCTGGACCCCAAAAGTATCTAGAATAATAGCCTTTTTATTGGCGTTGGGCTATTATTTTACCTACTTTTGGGGGTTTAGGTAGAAACTATACTCTCCTTAGGAATTCTGGTTTATTTTGGTTCATATAAAACTCAGAGAAAATGAAACATACCATGTTTATTCTGGTTCTAGGGGGGGGGTATAGGAATAGAGTAGCGTTTCTTGGTTACTTTAAGATATCCCAAAATGCAGTACATAACCATAATAGAGTGTAGATCCATTTCTCTTTACCTCAGGACATCCCAATGAGGTACCGAACAACCAACATGAAGTGCAGTATCGTTGTGTTGATCACCTCAGTTCTTTCTTTCAGAGGTATAGGATCCTGACCATACTAGAGTGCATCTTTTTGTTCACCGTGGTTGTGTCTCGTCATATGACCTGAAGCATAAAATAGCTTACCAAAACAAGGTACTGCATCGTGTCCTGGCCTAGAGATTAAGTGTCGAGGGATTTGTGTTTGCGGAGTGTAGGGTTACTGTAAGGGATGTAGGTATCAAGGTCTAATTGAGTGTTTAGGGGTCTACCCACCGAAAGGCTTGAGCAAAGCACCTTTTGAATCCCCAGGTCTCGGCCCCAAAGCTTCACCACTGAATGCTACAAACCTGAGGCCGCACAGCCTAAGATCCCGCTCCGGAGTCTTGGACCCGAAATCCGAAATCCCAACCCGCAACTCTTAAATTCCACGAAATCCCCGAACCCTACACCTTAAATTTCAAGTCCTAAAACCCGAAGCCTTTGCTTGATATCCTGTGCTGAGTTCCAGAGCATCCGGATTGGGTAGTGATCCGGCCCGAAATGCTCTGAGAACTCGAAACTCCCACCGCTTCCTGGGCAGCTTTCTTTTCTACAAGCTCCGGTGGTTCACAAAAGGGGGTTTCTGAAATTTCGGGGCACCTCATTTCCGGTACCTGGGAAATTCGGATCCCATGTACTATTCATGGCCTACATCGTTTTTTAACTCCAGGAAACTGGCGACTTCCTGAAAGTCCCGACGGCTTACATGCCCCGGTGGTTCTCTCACAAAGCTTCATGACAGAAGGGCGGTCTTTATCACTACATGGGTAGTTCTGTGAAGAAGGGTCCCTCTGGAGGTCCCCAAGATAGTCCGGCACCCTTACAAAAAGGATCCCCGAAAGTGAGCCGAATTTAGAGAAGTACCCACATCGTTCTGCTACATGCAGACATTTCTTGTTTTCAGCATCCGGACAAGGGGCGCAAAGAAAGCTGTGTCCTCCCCGCTTGTCTCGAGGGGCGGCCTGTGCGCTTCCTAGCCACAGGTCCTTTTGAGCATGGGGAAAGCGGCGGCATGGTTGTAAAAAGCAGAGTGTGAGCTAGAGAGAGAGAGAGAGAGAGAGAGCGAGGGAGCGAGCGAGGGAGGGGGAGGGAGGGAGGGAGGGAGGGAGGGAGAGGGAGGGAGAGAGAGAGTGAGAGGGAGGGGGCAGAGAGAGGCAGAGAGACGGACGCAAAGACAGAAGGGAGATCGACACAAAGAGATGAAGAGAGAAGCGTGGCGAGAGGCGGGGACAGGGACAGCGAGGCGTCTTCGTAGCTTTTGGGACCAGTCTTTTCGGAGGTGATGGATGCTCCGGTTGGCTATCGCGTTAAAGCGTGTCTAGTTATCTTCTCATGTTTCAGGGTGTATAAGCTTGTTCAGCTTACATGTTGTATTTTGTGTGGACACTTCGGGTACTATGTAGCTCAGGGCTTTGGCATGGAGGCGAAGGAACCGCATTCGGATAGATTGACAGCAAGGAGATAAGCCGCTTTGCATGTCGCAGACATCAAGAACGCGCCAAACCCCAACAAACCTAGATTCTGACCCCATAACCATCCCAGCCTGACATCCTCTGCAGCCGATCACCCTTGCACCTTATGACCCTGAGCCTAAACCCCGTAAACTCTTTGCCTTAAACCCTTCATATTATCACGCTGAACCTGCCTCGTCCGGACCCCGACATCCCAGGAGCATCAGACTTGAATGTGGGGTTTAGGAGTTTAGGATGAGAGCATCAGGCTTACTAGAGGATGCCTGGTTCAGAAATCAGGGTTAGGGTCTCTTGTAGCGTGAGGTCCCTAGACCCTAGAAACCTGGCTCAAACTCTCCCCTAAAATCAAGCCCTGTCTGGAACACCGACCCAGACTGTAGGGAAACCTCCCAAACCCTGCAAGGTCTTTAACTTTGGGTCCTTCGTCATCTGGTGCTGCAGCACGCAACAGGAAGCCCGTGGAATTCTATGGCTCTCATCCAGCTTCCGTAGACGCCCTCCTAGACGTGTTTTGCAAGGCGAGACTGGAGTCACGATTCTGCATGGATGTTTAGGGGCTTCGGGGTTTCGCGGTACAGGGCCTTCTGGAAAAGTTGTGTTAGAATTCAGGCTGTATGGCTTTAGCTTCGGGGTTTAGGGACGGTTGGTGGGTTCTAGCTCGTTTCCTACATTTTCGTGCAGAAGAGTCCCTATAGAAGGATTCCGGCAAGCTCCTTCGTGAAATTCGTGCGTTCCGGTGGTGCGTATTCCTAACCGGCCTGACCCAACGAATCATACTGTAATCTAAACACAGCCAATGATGATCACAAGCATCACGGACTTGAACTTGCATCTCATGATCCTCCTAGGACCCCTCCTAAAACCTGAGCCAGCACCCCCAGGTGTAAGGGACCTACCAAGTCTGCGTATACGTTTACGGTTCAAGGGTTTCGGTTTCAGGCCCCGGTCTGTTTTCTCAGAGAAAGCACCCTGGACGAAGCAGGCCAAACACAGCCCCACAGCTGACAATGGCCCGACGATCTGCTCCGAAGCGCGCAGCCAGAAACCCAATTTGTGCTGACAGGGCTGTAGTATGACCATAATAAGGGGGTACTGCTTCGAGCTATTTAGGCCGTGATGCTGGGGTTGTGACAGAGCGGTCACATGTTCCTCCCTTGGATTTCTACTTCCTTTACACTGCAGTAGGCATCAGCGACGAAGAGCCCTTGACTAAGGCCTGTAGACATATGGCAGCAGCAACTTCTGGAACCCGGTTGCGCGATTGCATCCTGTGCTCACTCCGGTACTCTATGTTCCAAGTTTCAAACAATGTGGAGGCCCTCATGCAAACCCGTAATATCTTAAGTATCTAGGATCCTTGTTCGAATTAATGATTTCCAAAAGTCGGAAGCCCCTAATATAAATAAACCTAGAGGCATCCTAATGAAAATCCAGAAATCAAGGAGGTCCCCTTGTTTCAAGAAACCCTCATGTAAGAGCCGAGGGACGGGGACGGGCCAGGACAGCAAACTTAAAGTTATCATGTTTAGAGCCTCGGTGTAAGCTTAGTAACGGCTCCGGGTTCAGGATTCATGGGCACACCCCAGACCCAAAACCATACAGCCTCTACCCACAGTATGTAGAATAATAGCCTTTTATGGGTATTGGGCCATTATTTTACCTACTTTGGGGGTTTAGGTAAGCCCTACAAGCCCTCTGAACCTTCCAAACCTCGTCACCCGAAGCCCTAAAAGCCTAAAACCACAACCCCTTGGAGCCGCAAGAACCAAGCCAACTGAACCCATCTCCAAGCTCTACAAACCCCAGACCCCGAAGCCCTAATACAACAACTCGTTTCTGCTCTCTCAGCTGCCTCTCAACCTTGAAAACGCCTTAAGCCTTCGACCCCGAGGTCCTTTCGCTGTGCGTTGCACTGGCGATTTGCACCTTTGCTGCCGAGGTCGGAGGGGGGGGGTTGGCTTTTAGGACTTTAGGATCCAGAGTTTACTTGGAGGCCCTTTTGACTTAGTGTGTCTACTTAGTATCCCCTAGAAACCATATTATAATCCCCCATAACCCACCTTACTAACCCTACTTACTAAGTCAAAAGGGCCTCCAAGTAGTGTTCTGAGGAAGGCCCCCATGATAGCCCCCGAAGGACCCTTGCAGTAGCCCGTCCAGCCCGCTCCCCAATTCCCTACTAAGAGCTAGGGATTTTTAGGGTTCGGTGTTAAGGGTGTTTTTGTGCTTCTGGGGGTCTGCGGGTTTTTAGGGTTTAGAGTTTTGGGCTTTTCGGTGGTAAAGGGTTTTAGGGTATAGGGCTTAGGTATTAGGATTGTTTAGGATTTAAGCTTCGGAGGGGGGGATGGAGGGCTCGATCTTGAACTGTGAGTTCTGCGTATCCGTGTTGCAGGGCGTATAACGGATTCGGTAACGACCTTTGTTGTTGCCATTGGGTGATCCATACCCTCAACCTGAACCCCACGACGACCCTAACCCCCTAAACCCTCAAGTGGCAGCAGGGTTCGTTGTTGTTTGGGTCCGGCTTCTCTGGATTTGCAGGGGTTGAGCTGGATGTTGGAATCTGTGAGTATGGTTGCTGTTTCAGAGTTTGGGGCTCGGAGTAACTTTGGTTCCGTAGTCCTACGTAGACAGCACAAAAAGCATGTCGGGTTTGTCTTAGACTTTTGCTGCTGAGATTCAGAATTGTTGTTCCAATGCTCCTCAAAGTAGAGATACACCGCGCAACCCTCGATGCAAACGAGAAAACTCTGGATTCCGGAAGTCTTAAACCCTGAATTGCAGCATCATATAGCCCGCTACAACCTCACAAGCGCCAGTGCAGAACTAAAACACAAGAACAGATGCATGGAACGGCGAGAAAAGCCGAAAGTTTTACTTCGAGATAGAAGCACAGCAGCCAGAAGACACGGCGACATGAACATTCCAAAGATAGCCCTAAAGGACCGAAAAGACCAACGATCCCCACAGGGAGCTAAAGAGGCTTTACTAAGAGCAAAATCCTGAACCCGGAACCCTAAAACGAAAAAAACCCTAAACCAGAATGCAGTATATTACATGATATTACCTTCGACGCCCCAAACCCACCCTAAAGCCTAAACCCTCCTTAAACTAAGGAGCTCCAAAGAAGCACGACAGCCCCTACACCCCAAACCTTAAACCCTACAATGACAACCCCTAAGCCCTAAACCCCAAACCTACCCTAATCCCTAAACCCCAAACCTACCCTAAACCCTAAAACCCCAAACCTACCCTGAACCCGAAACCCCAAACCTACCCAAAACCCTAAAACCCCAAACCTACCCTAATCCCTAAACCCCAAACCTACCCTAAACCCTAAAACCCCAAACCTACCCTGAACCCGAAACCCCAAACCTACCCTAAACCCTAAAACCCCAAACCTACCCTGAACCCGAAACCCCAAACCTACCCTGAACCCTAAACCTCTACACCCCTTGAGAGAGGCTTTCCTGGGCGGCGTCGTGAGCTCTTTCCGCCGGAGCCCACGGGAGCTCCGCGCCAAAGCCGAAGAGAAGGCCCGGCTGGGAGACTTTTTCTTGGGGGTTTCAAAGCTCCGATGGCTTTTAGGGTTTAGGGTCTAGGGTTTAGTAGGGCTTCTAGGGTTTAGGGTTTCTAGGGTTTAGGGGTTTAGGGTTTAGGGTCTAGGGTTTAGGGTTTCTGGGGTTTAGGGTTTAGGGTTTGCAACTTAGAACTTATAACCACATCTTTCATAATAAAGTTACAGGGTTTAGGGTCAAGGTTTTAGGGTTTACTGAGGGATTTGGGGGGTTTCAGGGTTCCTGAGGCTTTTAGGGTTGCGGGTTTATAGGGTTTACAGGGTTTATAGGGTTTACAGGGTTTGTAGGGTTTATAGGGTTATAGGGCTTTTAGGGTTTCTCGGGTTTGTAGGTTTAGGGTTTAATAGAACTGACTTATGACTTATAGCCACATCTTTCAGAACAGCGTTATAGTTGTTATAAGTAAGCTGCAATGCTGCATCTAAGTCTAATTCCAGAAATCTTCATGGCTACATCTCGATTCCTAAGCCCTACCTGGACCCAAAAGTATGTAGAATACTAGCCTTTTATAGGTATTGTGCCATTATTTTACCTGCTTTTAGGGGTTTAGGTAAACTTAAACCCGAACCCCTACCAGGAACCCCCAAGTAACCCGCGAAACAGCTCTGATACTTCTCATGAAGAGGTAATCGGGGGCTAGAGGGCGTGTATGTAAGCCTTAAACTCCTCTCTTGCAAGCCCTAAACCCTAAATCCTTACCCAAACTGAGAAAAATCCAAAATCGCAAACCCCATACCTTAAAACCGAGATAGGACAGGCGGAAGAAGGTGCTGAAAAAGCAAAACCTAAATGCACCCTAAACAAACCCTAAACCCTAAACTCCTCCCCCCTGCTGCCCAGAAGCCTCCCCCGCCTCCGGCGACTTTTGTGTCTTCGAAGCCGAAGTCGGCGCCGGAGCCTGTGGCATCGGTCTCGGAGATTTTGCGTTTTTCTTCTGGTGGGTGTGTGTGTGTATACATGTATCTGTCTATCATCTATCTATCTGTCCATCTATATCTGTATATATATATATATATACACTATTATCGTATGTGTGCGGGTTGGTTTTGACGGGTGTAGAGGGCTTAGGATTTGGGCGTTGGCTTTTGGAAATACATGGTTGAAGATCAGCTTCCACGGAATAGGAGGAAGACAGCATCTGGCAGCGACACTAAGATTTCTCTTGAGCCCGCACATATCGAAGTGCTTCCCAAGTGGAAGAACCGTAGGCCCGTAGGGTTTAGGGTTTATAGCTACAGGGTTCACCAAAATCCCTCGAGCCCCTTCTTAGAGCCCGAAACATTAAGCCCCAATGTAGCGGTCAGAGTATCTATTGCATACAACTGCATCCCCATGTATCCCCTTTATGGTCCACATACATACATACATACATACATACACACATACATACACAGTGAAACCCCTCCCGTAAGGCCAAGAAGGCGCCAGCTGTTGCCTCAGACATTGCAGATCGGGTTCAGGGTTTGAAGGTTTAGGGTTTATGGTTTAGGGTTAAGTTCAGGATTCAGGTTTTGCGGAGGTTCAGTGTTGTAGTTTCTCGATTTTACGACCAAGCCCTTTACGTACACGTGGCCGCGTGGGTATGTGGGTGTGCGTGGGCGGGTGGGGGGGTGGGGGGGGATAGATACATGTACAGGCGATTTTTGAAGCCATGTGTACGGAGCGAAGCGGTCATCCCATCAGCCTTGGAGGATAATCGGATAGTGGAACTTGGTAGGACCGTAAGCTCTCCAGTAACTCTAATAAGTAGTAAGCCCCTATAGTTCTGACCCCCACACCCTCAGACCTCAGGTCGCTAAACCCAAGCACACGGAACCCTCTTCTCAGGTCACAGAGCCAGGCGCCTTGAGCCGAAAAGCTCCAACCTCCAAAGTCCTCGCCACCTACTACCATCCCCCCCAACCCCAGCACGTGCGACTTGCTAAGAACCCCATGGCCTCATGGCGACCAGAACTTTCAACCAAATCCGTGACATCCATCCTCCCAACCAACAAACACCCCTCTCTCTCTCTATATATATATATAGAGTGTGTTATTTTCTATGTATATATATATACATATAGATATTCATTACTCCCTCCTTTGCTGTTGAAATGCCAGGCCCTCGAGGCCAAGAAGGAGTCTGAGGCGAGCTCTTTGATGTTTGTTTAATGTTGTGGCGAGGTTTTGGGTTTTAGGGTTCGGGGGGGTTTAGGGTTTTGGGGGAGAGGCGGAGAGTTAGCTTCAGGGTCGGTATAGAGTTTAAGGCTTGGGGTTCGGGGTTTAGGTTGAGCCCTACATAGGTACAAGCACTTATGAGAGTTTTTTGGTTTGAGGGTTGTGAAGGCTTAAGATTTTCTTTCAGTGCTGCATGAAGTGGTTTAGGTGATATTGTGGCTTCGGCCGTCGGTTTTACCCCGACCGCTGCAGACTAAAGCTTGATTGACCTCCCATCTCTCTAAGCATCTAAGCCTTAAACCCAAGCCACCTTCCTGTTGCTTTTGGCCGGCCGCAAACCGAATCTGCAGAAGTCACGCCCAAGGCCAGGGTCCACTGTTTGGAGGTTCACGGCATACAGAGTTCTGCAGACTTTGAGCCTGAATTCTGAATACTGTTGTTCTTGCAGCCGACTGTTCAGCTGCACGATACAAGTCGGAAGGTTGTGGTCGGGTTCACTGAGCGCAGCTTTGACACTTTAATTGCACGGGCCTTTGTCTCTCATGAGCCTCCAAGCAAGCATTCTCAACGGGGCTGAAGCTATCCTGCACAAACATGGACCCCAAACAACATCACCCAACCTCCTACATATTCGCCCTCAAGCCAAAACCCTAATTCCACCCGACACCAACAACTCCCCAAACCCTCAAGCCTGTTTACCCTGAGCCAAGGGCTGTAGCATCAACACCCCTATAGAGCTTGCAGTATAAATCAGCCGAGCACCATGAACCCCCCAACCATAAATCCTAAACCATAAAACCCGGGTGCGAGACGAAAAAGTGACGTTCAAAAAACATAAAACCCTCAACCTCTCATCGTAAACCCTGCCCTAAACCCTCCTCAAACTGAAACCCTCGAAGTGCAAAGAGCGTGTCAGGCTAAAGCCGAGCCTGTCCGGGCTCCCAGAGACTGGGGCACATGGGGGTGCAGGGGTTTAGGGTTTAGGGTATGAGTGGAGGGCCTGGATTTGGCATGAAAGGGTCCGATCCTTGATACTCTGCTTCTATTTTATTAACGGTTGATTAGATCAGAAAGGTCCCCTCGTTGGTCTTCTATTGTCAAGTTTTGATATTGTTAAGCAACTCTTTGCGCTTCAGTGTCTCGAGAGGGTTGGCTTAGGCGGATGCGCTAGAACTAAAGCTTTTGGACATTTGCTAATATGATTATTATTATCATTAATTTTCATTACTATTCCTATTATCAGCATTGGCACATGCTGAAATGAGTATTCTAATTACCGCGGTCCCCAGTTTACACGCCTCCTGAACTCTCAAGCCACGGCTCGATCCCAAAGCTCCAGGCACTCCGAAGGCCCCAAACCACAAAGCCCTCAAACCCTTCGGCCCCAGGACCTAATATAGGTGCCTTAATAACTACCTATACTATTTTGGGGTTCCTTATTAGATTTATAGTTTAACGGGCCCCAAAACCCTATTCTAACTATTAAGGCCCTTACATTACACCCCAAAGCCCTAAAGCCGTTAAGCGCTCAGCCTCTCAGCCCTGAGCCTTCAGCAGAAATACCATGGTTCGGTTCCTCTGTGCCTTGAACCTAAACCCTAAACCCCTAGACCCTAAACCCCTAAACCCCCAAAACCCTAAACCCCTAAACCCTAAACCCCTAAACCCTAAACCCCTAAACCCCTAAACCCTAAACCCTAAACCCTAACTGCACAGGCCAAAGAGTCGGCGGGTGCCCAAGAACTTGAGGAAAAAGAGAGAGGGAGAGAAAGAGACAGAGGTTTTGTTGATGGATAGATAGTCTTCTTGCATACATGAGTATATGTATACAATACAGAGAGAGAGAGAGAGAGATAAAGAGAGGGAGAGAGAGCCAGGTAGAGACAGATGGCACATGTGCTCAGTGTCAAATAATAATTTGGGCAATAGAAGCACCAAAGCATGCACAACCTGCAATGTGTTGCGAACCAATTGAGTGCAAACTAAGCCTAAGTGCCATCGACCCAGTCAAACTGAGTTCTTACAGCCTGGCCCAAACCTTTGTCATAGTTGGGTAACACTTTACATGTTTATGGGTACTTAAACCCCATAAGGAATAAACATGTACATGTATAATCCTATCCCAAGCATGAACTAGAAACCGCGATGTCCGAGACCCTCTCTCCCAAGCGTGGACCCGCCAGATCCCGGACTGCAACATCCGCTTTTGAATTTTTGGATAACCGATTTTCTGGTCACGATTCCTTAGCAAGGGAAGACATAAGGTGACAATAGAACTGCACTGGAATCCAGAATCTTTGAGGTCTAGGTCTAGGTATGACCCTAAACAAGTCTGCTGTCCTACCCAGCCCCTGGACGTCATCAAGAAGACCCGGGTGGCGATGTCCAAGGCGAGCTGTCCGATATGATCCTGGCGAGACGGCAGCACTGCATGATGAAAAAGCAGCAAGAACTGCAGAAGGTATCGGCACGCAGTGGGGAACATAAGTATCCAGATGCCTTGTTTGAGGTTCTCCTGTTCATGCCTTGGCTTAATTGGACCTACTTTGCCAAGCCTGCGGGATGCCCAGGAGGCCTGCACCCCAATTATGTTGAACGCTTTGACCCCAAGCCCTACTACAACCCCCAAGACCATCCAATCCTAAAGCTAAACCCTCAAACCCCCCCTAAAGCCATGCCACCCTGAACGCCAACGAAGCCGTCAGCCCCATAACATAGGGGCCTTAATAATTACCTATCATAATTATAGTATAATATAATCCCAAACCCTATTCTAATTATTATTGCCCCACACTATAAAACCCTTACAGATCCCTTGTAGTAGCCCTTATAGACCCCTTTAACGGAACCCTATTCTGATCATTATTGCCCCCAAAAGTAAAGAAGTGCACCTCCAGGAGCTCGAGGCGCTCGCTTCGGAAGCGGGCGTTGAGGCCGGAGACTCAGAGGGCCCAAGACAATAAAGGCCATCATCGACCTTAAACCCTACTTTTTGTAGGTTCTTATTATTAACCCTAATATGAATTTTTTGGGGACCCTACAAAAAAGTAGGTTTTGGTAGGTTAAGGTATCTATCTGCTTGTATATATCGATATAGAACACTTACTCTTGTGATACCCCGTATACATAACCGAGCTTTAAGTTTTTGGTTGGGCGGCTGTATAGGGTGTGGAGAGCCCAAGCTAAACTCCACAACTATTCCTGCTGCTGTTGCTGCTGCTGATACGAGGACGTCTACTACTATGACGACACGACGAATTCTATGACGACGACTGGTACTACTGCTCCCGCCGCCACCAACACCACCAACAACACCACCTCCACCACAGCCACCGCCACCGCTGCACAAACACAAGTCGGAATGCGACTGCTGTCAAATTTTATTATCAGTAATCACCAACATGCATCGCTTCCCTAAACACAGAAGTCTGTGGACCATCCGCGGTTTAGGGAAACATGTCGATGGTGTGATGTATACGTCCAGAGACTGTACCTCTGCAGAGGAGTGACTCGAAGATGTGGGTTCAATGGTTCAGGGCTGAGTTCGTCTCATCAACCTGCATTCCTCCACCCGTCTACTATAGGGGCCTTAAAACTAGAGTAGGGTTTGGGGGCCCATTTTACCACAATTACAATAAGGAGCCCCCCCAAAGTAGTCTTGGTTTTTATTTGGGCCCCTACAGTAGACTGAAACAATCTGAGATCTTTAACGGAACAGTGACAAAGTCTCTTCCTAAACTCATCCAAGTGGGCCGAAGAGAACCTGAGCCGGTCAAGTCTCGCCCCAAACCAGAGGCCCCCTCATAAGACCCTCAACCCCTAAACCCCTAAACCCCTAACCCCCTAAACCCTAAACCCCTATACCCTAAACCCTCAACCCCTAAACCCCTAAACCCCTAAACCCCTAAACCGCTAAACCCTAAACCCCTAAAGTCTAAACCCTAAAACCACCCTGGCTGAATCCTCAGCCCGAAGCCTCTGTTACAAAAGCCCTTGCACCGCGAAGCCTGGGCCGGGCAGGCCTCCAACAAGACGCGCAGCGATCTTCAGCTGAGGGCTCTGATCGAAGAGAAGGCAGCGTATCACCGGACTGCTTAGAGTCAGGGCTATGGGCAGTTCAGTAAACTAGGGTCTTTTTGAGGGTAAAACGGGTGCCGTGCTATTTTGTGGAGAGAACTACCCATATGTATGGTTGGACGTTTTGGGGGGATCCCAGCTTGGGATTCTGAGGGGCTTTCGGTACGTCAAGTTTCGGATTTTGGTCGGGGATGGATTCGCTGAGTCAGTGCCATAAGGAGATGTCATACGGCCGCCTAAAGTTCGAGTGCAGAGATTCCCTTATGATCCGCATGTTCTAGAAAGTCATGTCCCAGCCCTACAAACCCGAAATCCCTCGAATGAAGGCCTGTCGTGTTTGAGGTTCGTTCTGCTGGGCTTATGCTTGGGGTGAACGCTACGCGTCGAAGTGAAGAACTGGATATCTCAGCTCCTGCTCAATCGGTTGAGGGCTTAGGGTTTAGGGCTGAATCAGCCCCCTAAAGACCCACGACCTCAAACCCTTAGCCCTGCAAGCTCAAGCTCTAAAACTCCAAAAACTCGCTGCACCCTAAGATCCCGAAACCCTCCCCAGAGAATTTAACCCGGCAAAAAAGCCTCAAACCCAGCTGAAGGCACCCGTAGAATCCATGGCCCTATGTTCGTGGCTGCAGATGCAACCCTCCTGTCTCCCTGAACCCCAAAACCGTACACCATACCACCTCTGCCTGAAGCCTTAACTAGGTATCAGTCTTGATGATTCTAATGTCCCTTTTGTTGTGTAATATAGAGCCTTTATCATAAATAGTTTTGGGGCTGTTGAAATCAACACCTATAGACCCCTAAACCCTACACCCTGATGGTCCCTAAACCCTAAACCCTGATGGTCCCTCCTCCCTAAACCCTGATGGTCCCTAAACCCTAAACCCTGATGGTCCCTCCTACCCTAAACCCTGATGATCCCTCCTACCCTAAACCCTGATGGTCCCTCCTACCCTAAACCCTGATGATCCCTCCTACCCTAAACCCTGATGGTCCCTCCTACCCTAAACCCTGATGGTCCCTCCTACCCTAAACCCTGATGGTCCCTAAATCCTACACCCTATAAGCCCTTATGGTGAAAGATCTCGAACTCAAAAGTCGAACTCTCCAACCTTGACATTCCGGTCAGGTCCAACCGCTGGGCCAGGCGTGTAGTTGTGGTCCTTGGTTCAGGGTCACAGGAGCATGAGAGGCTAACATAGGGGCCTAAATAGTTACCAACACTATATATTGTGGGGGGTTCCTTAGTATAAGTATAGTATAATATACCCCCAAAGCCTATTCTAATCATTAAGGCCCCTATACTACGGGTGTTGGGTTTAAAGTTTAGGGTCTGCTTCGTTTCTGTTTGTCTTGTGGCGTGCTGGGGTGTTGTCATCATGACTACTTTGCAAATTACGAAAATGCCTGTGGTGGGAAGGTTTTGATGAAGAGTGTTACAGTGATCATAACTACACTGGTGGTGACGATGATGATGTTTGAAGTTCCTACATCGTGTAATTACATAGAGGCCACGGACATCGAGTAAGTTGGTTTTAGCTAGGGCTGTACTTCGGACCCTAATTACGGCAAGTTCTTCATCCATACCCCCAACTAGTATCGACTTCCCAAGTTCCATGATCCTGCAAAGGTAATCCCGCACCCTGTGCCATCCCAAACATCTGAACTCCGAGATCCGGTAAATATCTCGCCGGATAAACGAAGCCGACACTTCAAAACCAGGCATTAGTGGTCGGAGTTTGAATAATTAGTATATGCTAGTCTTTGTTGGTGTCTTGAAACGCACATCATACCACAAAAACTCACACTAACTATTATTAGACCCCCTGCATGAGTTTACTTTGGTGCATTGACGTTGTGCCGGCCGTTTCGAAGAGCCTGGAGCCCATGGTGTAGTACTAGGGTTTGGGGTCGGTTCGTTGGATTTCGATGAAACGTTCCGGGTTTATGAGGCTAAGCTAGGGGTTTCAGGGTGGGTATTTTCGAGCTGAAGGCTTCGGGGTTCAGGGTTAAGGATTATACCTAGACCCCCAGAAGTAGGTAAAATATTGGCTACTGTTGGGGTCCAGGTAAGGGTTTAGGGTTTGTTGAGTGAGGGTTGAGGGTATTCGCGTTTAAAGCTAAATTGGGGTAAATCGTGCGCTCTTGTCGCTCAGCAATCTGAAGAAGTGCATGTCACATTGACTCGGTCTTTCTTGTTCCTAACCTTAATCCCTAGCCCCGTCATCCTTGCTGCAGGAACTCCAGTCGATTGTGGGTGTTTCATAGTCATAGTGCGCAAAGCTGCTATTAGGATCCCCATCCCTAAAGTCGCCACACACGAAAGCCCTAGATACCCAAACCCGAAACCCTAAACCCTCAACCCTGTCAGCCAAGGGTCCCTGAACCCCAAAACCCAAAGCTCTAAACCCGTCAACCCCACGAAACCTGCGAACCCTGCAAAACACTAGACACCTCCATTTTTAATGAAAACTTATATCACTAAGGCTATGCAATCTTGCGGCATAGACCTAGTTACTGTCTCCAAGGTTAAGATTCACAGAGAAGTCTTAGGCGGGGACGTTGCTGGGTTTGTTGGGCGGAAAAGGATGCATCGACCCGAACTTTAATGGGCTCTTTTTCTCACGGATCAATCTAGATACGTCTTCAACGGTTCCAGACAAGCTAATGCCACTGGGTTCCTAAATTCGGCGCCCGTTTCCCACGAGTTTTCTACAGTGGCAGTCTGCATGCATTGTTCATCTTAGTTCAGCAACAGCTCTGACGTTCGCGAGGCGAAAGAGCGAGTGTTGGTAAAAAGAAAACTCCCTTTTGAAGCTGCCAGAGGGCCCCTGGTAATTGGAACAGGAGTGGTCAGCAAGCGCAGTTTGGAGGGGCCTGATTCAAAATCTATGTCATTGACTTTGCTGAAGCAGAACAGCAAACAGAAACGCGGGGTGCCAATGATCTGCGGTTGGAAGAGATCGAAAGAGGAACCTCCGGAGAGTGACAAGAGCTTGCTGGTGGAACGAGGAGCGCGCTTGTGCACACGAAAGTGTCGGGGTTTGGATCGATTAACAGCTTGGACCCCAAGCACATCCTTTACCCTCAACGCAAGACCCCATTCCCTAGTCCCCAAAACCAGGTTATCTCCAAACCTTGAACCTTGAAGAAACCCTGGAGCCCGAGCCCGCACAATCACTGATGTTTGTTGTTGCGTAGTGCTGCTTACATCCTTCAAGGGCATGGCATGACGTGTCCATCACTGGCCGGGTAGCCAATCCAGCCACATGCACCGCTCTGTTCGCAACCCTTTTATGGATTTCGGATATGATCCTTACTAAGTTTAAGGCCGCTGAACTGCAGGGCTTTGACCACGGAGCGGGGTGCAGGGCCCAAAAGCCAATGCCTCCCTTGCCTTGCGAGTTGAGCGGTTTCTGCCTAAGGCTCACATGCTTCGAATTACTGCCTGTGTTGGCGAAGTGTGTTTTCGGAATGCTGGGCAGATGTGCTCTGGGCATGGGCCGAACTTTTACGTCTGCGAGTGATTCCAGTATCGCAGTTGCAACAAAAACAATTGTGATCCCTGAATCCTATGTTCAACCCTATGCCCTATGCAGCCCTTTTACAACCACCCCGACCTCCCCACCCCGACCCACAAACCCCTAATCTCGAATTCGCAGTCGTCCCCAAAACAAACTGCCTTAACATGCCTTAACCGTCCCCGGAGGCAAGCACCATTCGTAAGAAGCTCGAAGATCTCGAGTCGCCTGAAGCTTGGTGTTGTCGGTTTCAGAGTTCCGCGCTGTTACAGGGGTTGGTAAGGGTTTCATGAGATTTGTGGGCGTCTTCTGTGCTTTATAAACTGGCTGGTAAGGGCTTGGCGTTTTTTTTGCAGTGGTGAGTTTGGGTTCGATATTGGTTGATTCGTTGATACAACTTTTGGAGTACAGTGTTTAGGAGTACGGTTTGGAGTTTAGGGTACTGTCATGACATTGTGAAGTTTAATCAAGAGGCTTTACTATAAGATTACATTCGTATACATCCCTGACTCTATATCCCTTTAGTGAACCTTCTGGAGAGAATGGGCTTCCAAAAACGGAGTAGTTGCGCATATACGTCTTGGCTGAGCCTTGCATCCCGAGTTTCTTACCTGCTTTATACCCTACCCTGAACACAAATTCCTGAGACTCCAGAAGCCCAAGCTAAGCCGGAAACTCGAACCCCGGAACTCGAGGTCCAATCCTGACATCTTAGAAAGTCTAAACCCTAAAACCCGAGCGCCCAAATCCTAGATGCTCAACGGCCTGAGCCCTAAACGCCCTTTCCGTAAGTTTGTGAATCCTAAACGGCCACCCCAACAAAAGCAAGCTATACATGATGGTAATCAAGTAATATAATATGGGATAGCGAAATAAAATAGAAGTCTGATTCAAGGCGGTTGGTCCGCACTGAGCTGGCGCTCATCGCCGGCGATGCGACCAAAGAGGCGCCAAGTGTTAGTCGGTAAAGCTGGTGACAGGCAGCTCGAATGTGCGTGGTGTTTTGAGATCACGTAATGAGGGGCCTCTCCTCAGATCCTTAAGGCTACATATCATGCATACAAGTAAGTCTGCATGCATGCATGATCATGCATGCATGTCTATGCCCGTACATACATGCGTACCTGCGTATGCATGCACTGGCAGGTAGGCAGGCAAAACATGCGCGTGGGGGTGTGTCTGTGCCTACATATAAACTCGCACGCCCTCAGTCCAATTTCCTTGTCCAAGATATGCCTGAAGAAGTATAGACGCTGACTTAATTTATACCCTCACGACCTTGCTTGCCACGCCCGATGATCCTTCGGGCAGGCCACGGACTTTGACCTCGTCTCAGCAGCAGCCGCCAAGGACTGGCAGAATGCAATCCCAATAGACTTACTAGACCCTGAAACCTTAAAGCCTAAATTCTAAACTGCTGGTTCCTGAAGTGTTTAGAGCAGTTCGTCTCCGCAGTAAAGACTTTGCAAGACCTTCCAGAACCCTCTTCTGATTGTTAACGCCCCTGAGAAAACCCTCTAGAGTCTCTAGAGCCTTAATGTAATTGTTGAGGCAGCTTATATCAGTTCCTCTAAGCCCCCAAGCCTTCAAACGATTTCCTAAACCTTCAACCCTGAACCTTAAACCCTGGAGACCTTAAGCTAAACGCCCTAAAGCCTAAACTCTGAACCCTAATCTCTTAAACCCTAGAGACCTTATACTAAAGGCCCTAAACCCTAATCTTTTGTCAGGCCGCCGAATTGGCCGAGGCTTCCGCCCTATGCGACCTTTAGGTCTTGGAGACTCTTGAGACGGCTGTTGACGTTTTCCGGTTTAGTTAGGTTTTTCGGGCTCAAAAGTTTAGGGTTAAGGGCTGAAGGGGCTTATAGAGCTAGGGTTTGCTGGGTTTTACGGTTTAGGCGCTCTGTGTAGTGTTCAGGGTGCTTGTGGGGTTGGGGTTTTCAGGGTTGGAGTTGAGGGGTTACCTCATTCAGCCACGCTGTCTTAGTGAATATGGGTTCTTCTTGGGAAGAGAATGCGCAACTCTTGCCAGTCACCGCGAAACTCTGGAAACCTGAAGCTTCAGCCCACAACCCAAACTTTGAAAAGGCCAACGCCAAGATTAAGGCTCTGGAAATGCGGAGAGCTCGGTACGCACGGTCACGGAGTGGAGGTTTCGAGTGTCCTAATTGAATGGTTCTCTTTGTCTAGGTCCGTGCCGTCCCTCTGGCCTTGTCGGCCTATCAACTGATTAATTAGCTTTGCTGCGATACCAATAATATAGAGGCTTAAACAGTTAATTACCAATACTATTTTGGGTGTTCCATATGTTGATAATCGTATAATATACCCCAAAACCCTATTCTATTCTTCAGGCCCCTATCTTGATTGCAGCCTCAATGAGCTTCGAGATGATACTTGTCACAGCCCTTTGGGGCCCTAGTGCAGCTGTCGTTTGATAGACTGCCGCCCCCGAAACCCCTAAATCGAGAAGCCATAAAACTATTTAGGGCTTAGGGTTTAGGGTAAACCTATACTGCACACAGAAGTTGCAGTAGATGGGCCCCTTACAGGCATTCTGTTGGATGTGGAGGACCCGGAGATGTTCAAGCAAAGGTCAGGAACTATCCCCTAGAGGAAACCCTAAGCTACAGCAGCATGCAGGCAGTGTCTGAAGTGGTTCATTTCTGTCCGCAAAGTGGCGTCCTGAAAAAGCGCCTCCAACATAAGCCCTAGCCTTACCTGGCCGAAGCCCTAAACTATGCCTTATGCTCGGCGTAGCTTTCGGCTGCTGGGCCTTAGCCCGCGAGCGCGTGCGAGGGGGACCCGCAGCGTGGCCGAAGGCCGGCTGAGTGGATACGACTTATAGGGATTTAGGATTTAGGGTTCGTTGGGTAGTTCTCTATTTGGGATCCTTATTTCGGTACGGGACCCTTATAATTAACAGGAACCACAAAAGGGAGCCTAATTTAAAGAAGTAACAAGGTGTTTGCATTTCTTGGAGGAGTTTGCAGGGTGAAGGGTTCAGTGGTTTTTGAGGTTGTGGTTTTGCTTTGTGTCGGGTTCACGCAGAAAGGGCAAGGGTTTCAAGGGCTTGGGAGGGTTCTCGTTTTTCTTGTCACGAAACCCTGCAGGCTAACGCTGAGTGGCAAGGAGACTTCACACTTGATTATATGAAGCTGTAAGGTCCTTGAAGTAGAGCACCTCCAGAGCGGAAGAGCCTCCAGCAGAGTTCCCTTGTCCATGTTCACTGGCTGAGCATGGGAAGCTGCAACCTTCAGATCCAGAGGGTTTTAGGGTTCAGGCTCTGCGGATTAGGGTAGGTACTGACAGCCTTAAAGCCTTAAAGACATTCGATGCACTAACACCCGCTAGGTCTTGCCTCGACTCAGTATGTCTCCAAGCGCTCTCCTTCTGCACTTTCAAAGGCTATTCAAACACCATCACCCAAACCCGAACCCCCTTAAACCCTCTCTTTGTCTCCTTTCATCGATGTGGTCGGCGTCTTTTCAGGAGCGCGCCATGAAGCGACCTCGCTCCGCCAGCCCTTCTTCAGCTGAGGGTGGGGGAGCCTGGAGACGCATGCGAGCGATTGTTTTTTCAACAAGTTTTGTTGCGTGATTTTCGGTGTGAGAAACGAAGGGCGATACTCAACTCCATCACCTCTTCGTCCAACCAGTGGCAACGATTCTAGTTGCAGTGCATTTGTCTGTCGGTAGGGTCAACTCTTACTCCACATTCGAACATGTCAAGCAACCGGACTTGGATGGTCATGTCCAGATACACTACCAAAGTTGAATTACCACATCTTCGAAGTGCCCGATCCGCGCCCTTCTTGATCCGATCCAGAAAGCAGCAAGTGGATTTAGTCCAGTGCAATATGGACTTTGAGCCCATTTTTGGATCCTGCCGTTTTTCCACCTCTCACCCGCCCAACTGAGACTTTGTGGACTTACACCCACAAAGGCCCCGTCTGCACCAACTATCTCCTTAATCCTTCTGCAGCAAGCCGTCCCTCGAGCCCTGAACCTCCGAAGCCTTTTAAAGCAGATGAGTTCAGAAAAATCTGGGGTTTGGGGGATCTTCATGAGGTAATTTATACGCGCTGAAACCTAAGCCGGGCCGTTGAAGGTGCGGATTTAAGCCCTAAACCCTAAACCGTTGATTTAAGTCTGCATGTGTTGAAAATGTCAGCCCTCAAGGCAGCTGCCGCTCAAAGTGCTCGCGTTGCGAAGACAAGGAGGCAATGAACCCAAGAGCCATGTGGACCTGTTTGTTTGGCTTTTTTGCAGTCTTTTGTTGAGGCTTCACGGCGTTGGCGAAGCTTAGGGTTTGTGCATGTCAGATATATTATATACGTTTAACCGTAGACACCAGAAGATTGCAGGCATGGGGTTCAGTTTAACAAGCTTTTACCAGGTGCCCGGGAAAAGAGGGAGAAACTTCAGTACTGGAAGGATCGTGGGCCTTAGTAAGTTGATTGCAAGATGAGTTGAGGTTTTAGGGTTTACATTCTGATCTTTGTGTTTGGGTTCACGGTTTGGGTTACTGGAAGGATCGCGGGACTCAGCAAGTCGGATATAGTACTGGCTATGACGGCTATGAGTATCTAAACTGGGCCAATGGGTGCTCCTGGGTGACCTCTTCGTTTTCGGACCTAAACCCCAGAACCCTGAGCCCTAAGCCCCAGCTGCTACACCCTAAACCCCTTCAGGTCCTGCTTCCCCTCGTGCGAGCCGAGATTGACCGAGGTGTCGTTGTTTTCTTTGAGGGGGGTTTGGGGGATGGGGGCTGTTCGGAGTCCATCATTGTAGGATGTTTTGGATGAGCTCACTTCGAAGTCTGAGGAGTAGGACCAACAGTGGATTTCACAGCTCAGATACCTGGAACCTTGGACCCCAACCCCAAAGCCCTTCACAATTGCAGCAGGCCTAGGGCAGAGATCCTCAACTTCATTACCAGGACGTTAACCTAGAGCCTCTGATGATGAGAACAGGGCTTTGAGTGTATACTCTTATTACAACTCCTACAGGAAGTTTGGTCTCAAATGTTGACCATCTTTTACGCGAAACCTCTTGATCTTCACGCCTGTAAACCCTGAACCTTAAAACGCCAAAACCTACAGAAAATGAAGGCCAGTCGTGCTGGCCAGTCGGATGAGAGATCTTCGGTGAAATTCCGGGCTCTTGCTAGAACAAACAGAGCTTGAGTTACCCTGATAAGGAAACCACATGATTCACTACGGCTCCCCGTTGTAACAAGATAAGCTATATATTCCTTACTTGTAACAAGAATGCAGAAGTGGCTTCAGGACGCCGGGTGTAGACTTCAGTAGGACGGCTGGCCGGTTCCCGACCGCAGTCGAAAAAATACTCCGCTCCCCCGTAGACCGGAAATTTATTCAGTTCTCACTGCATGAGCAGTAATTAAAGTTGAAACTGCTGAGGTTCCAAGTTTCTAAGCTGACGCTTGATCAGAAAAAGGCCTTGCTTGCGTAATGGGCATAATCAACAATACCGCGGGTGTGAGGAGAGTTTTCATCAGAAGCCCGAGGCCAACCCAGAGTTCATGTGCTGAATGCCGTTCTGAGAAAGCTTTCGGGATGCTAGCAGACTCTAATGTAGGAGCCTTAATAATTAGAATAGGGTTTCGGAGCATATTATACTATAACTCTATATATTAAGAAACCCCCAAACCCTATTCTAATTATTACGGCCCCTACATTAGGTTATTAGAGCTCTGGGAGGCTTTAGGACGAGAGGATCGCTCCAGGAGGAACCATGAAGCGTTCAACACAGCGGCTTCACAGACAACACCGGTCAGTCGCCCCTCTCCCCACGACTGGGCGCTAATTCGGGGAAGCCTGCAGGTGTGGCTCACCGAAGTCGGATTCTGCGGTGGTCACTTGTGCAGCATCCGTTTCCGCAACATACTCTATGTACTCTTTTTTCTCTACATTACCTGTATCCAGCACGCTCCCCCCTCCACACACTCTCGCACTCTCTCTCGCGCTGTCTCTGTGCAGAGGTCTGCCAGCATACGATGACGACAACCACGACTACCACGACTTACACCACTGCCACTGCCGCTACCACTACCACTGCTACTACCTACTGTGCTGCTGCTGCTGCTGCTGCTGATGGACACGATCCTGGGAAGCCTGAAGGACGGCAGTCTGCCAACTATCGTATGAAGTTTACAATGGGCAATGCAAGATGCGCAGGAGGACATACTGCTACTACTGCAGCATAACGTAGCACAGGGACAGGGCACACTATTGGCTTCGCATTGCAGTGCAGGTTTTGATGGTAACATGGTGTTGTTAGAGGGTCCTTAAGTGAGGGTGGTATCCCAGGGCCCACAATGTTTCGTCGGTACTGGCAGCACGCCGCCCCAAGCCCCCTCCTCCCTCCCCGCCCCGCGCCACCAGCCAGCTTGAAGACTCTTCCAGAAACAGAATCATGTGGCAGGACTTGAAGCAAGGACCCCCCAAAACGGTGAACCTTTGAAGTTCCGAAAGCGTGCACAAAACCGACGGAAAGAAAAGCATGAACTCACACAAAAGCACACTAAGATCGGATGTGGGCTAAGTTGCGCAGCCCTCGTTTGAATATCCGTGCGAAACCAAGACACTGCGTGGCCACATGCGCCTTGCACACCTCCTACCTGCCACCACTACTCGACTACATCTGAACTCGTCTGCGTGCGCTGGATAGCAAGCCCATGACAAGCTGTCCTCCTTCAAGAATCTGAGTTCTTTAGATCAATAATGAGCATCCTTTCAAAAAGAAGCTCAGCACTAGCCTGGGCGCTTGAACACACGAGGCTGTCGAAGACAGCAGAGAAGGCCGGCAAGCTTTCTGCCGCTGCACTTGATCAATCCCTTCTGATTTGGATACGACACAACAGGCAGCGAGGTGACCCATGTACAGGTTGCCACGTACATGACAACATCTTACATGCTGTTTGAAGCATGCAGTGGTGAGGTTTGGTTGATGTCAGCTTGCTCTCCAGGACGATGCTCTACATGTCTGGGCTCCCTAATCTCGGAACACCAAAAACTAAGACTGCCAAGCTCAGGCAAGTCTCGAGGTCAGATGTCATGTCATGTTGGCCAGCAGTTATTTGCAGTCAGGTCCCGTATTTGAAGAGAGTCTGGCTCTTTACCAGCAGTTCCTGGCATACATGCTCGGCGGGTGGCGGCGAAAACCATGCGAAAAGTTCAGCAAAGCCATCCAAACCTAAGGCTCCGGGTCCCCAAGCAGCGATTTGGCTGACTAAGCTTGTCCCACGGAAAGTAAACTCAATGATGGAGCATAAACCCAGAGCTCTACAGATTCTTGAGACTCCTAACCTATAGCGATGTACCCCGAGCCCCAGCCCTCGATCCAGGGCTATTCTCTTGTGCATGCAGGTGCTACGAAAGATCCAGGCCGGCCTCATGTTCGGCGGATCTGTAGCCAGATGCAGGCAGAAGAGGACGTGAGAGTCATACTCGCAGCCCGTGCATCATTTGGATACCCAGAAAGACACCACTTCCAGTGCAACCGCCGGCATAGACTCAACCTAAGCGCCATGGGCGGTTAGGTGCTGGCTGCAGAAGATCACATGGCCTGAACTACATAGTCGGGGTAACTAGTTCTAGTCCAGAGGTGTTGCGCAGGATTTTTACTTAATTAGAACAAATCTTATTGGAAGTATTCATAAGCTTTACTGTAGTGTGTGCACCCAAATGTATGCGTGTTCATGTGCATGTACATGTATTTGTATATGTACATGTCTATGTATATGTATACGCATATATGTATAGGTATATGATGGTATAATGTGTTGGTCCGGGTCTGGATCTAGGTCTATATAGGTCTACGGGCGAGAGAGAGAGAGAGAGGAGAGACAGAGAGAGACAGAAAGAAAGAAAGAAAGAAAGCAAGAAAGAAGGAAGGAAGGAAGGAAGGAAATAAAAAAGAGATAAAACCCTAGACCCTCAACCAACCTTAAACCTTAACCACCATTTTTTGGCTCAAGCATCCTGCTCGAGATTTCATTTGATATTTTCAAGGTTTCGTGGCAGACAAGTGTGGATGCCTGGGCACACCAAGCATGTCTGATGGCGGTGGAGAGGTTGCCCGAGAAGACAAAGTGCTCGGAAGCGCAGCTCGTACCTCGGAGGTGTCCTTTGCAGTGGGGTTTGGGAGGAGACACGTAACATTCGAAGCGATGCCGCTGCATGCCGAGTGAACGTGGCTGCCACTCGGCACTTGAAGATGCTGCAACGAATCGGTAGCGCATAGAGAGCCTCCGAAGCCCCAATTTTGGGAGGATCAGCCGGACATCTACGATGGACCGCCATCTGAAAGAAGGGAAGCCGAAAGTCCCGGATAATGCAGCCGAGTTTCTGCGCCAACAAAAAGAGCGGCTCAAGTTGCATAGTCCCGAGCCCAAGCACGTGCCCTTCCACGTGGCCGACAAGACCGCGGGATACATGTACCAAAAGGTTCGAAGGCCTGTGCCAACTGCTTTTTCGTTTTGGCTGCAGCGTTTTGTGCTCAATTGTTCCCCTCAAGCTAGGTGCAAGCTACAGGTGAATACAGCCACCATGGCGCAATGCATTGCCAAAAAATGGGATGGGCAATGCACCCTTTCTGACACCCTTCCGTTCTCGGCTAATTATACCAGAACGAGGACCCACCCTCGGCAACATGCTACGAAACCAGAGTACCTGGGACTGCAGTGGAAGGACATGCTCAGACCGGACCCGGAATTTCGAAGAAGCTACGTGGCATGGACTACCGGAAGCCTTCCCGACGGCCTTGTGGAGCTCCGCACCGTTATCATCTGTGATCAACACCTATGGCGCAGTAGTGTTCCGTGACTATGCCAGAGCAAATGCAGCACGAGAGGGAGAAGCAGCGATAATGGCAACAAGAAGTGGTTGTCATGCGGGACAGCCCTCATGGCATTGGGACCACATCATGCGTCAGGAAAAGAGGTGTCCAACAAACACGTTACCCAAACCCCCTAACGTAGGTAAAATCATGGCCCAACACTGATAAAAGGCTATTATTCTTACACATTTTGGAGTACACGCAAACCTTGAGTCCTAAACCCTATAACCAGCCTTCTGCAGCCAGGCTTCAACTTCGGAGGAGAGCTCCTTCGACGAAGCCGGCAGCGACCGAAATGAGGCCGCCACGTTCGGGTTGTTCCGAAAGTGGGGTTATAATTACGTACATACATATATATCATACATACATACCTACCTACCCTCATACCTACACACCTACATACCTACATAGCTACATACATACATACATGAACTGATATATATATATATATACATATATATATATATATATATACATACGAGTTTTTTTATTCGGAAGCGGAGGTTGGGGGGTGGGGTGGGGTGGGCGGTTATGTCTTAGTATGACTGCTTAGCGTGAGACTACAAAGGGGTGCATTTCTAGAGCCGGGTCCGGCTCAAGCTCGTTTTAGGGTTAATGGGTTGAAGTAGGAAGTATTGTCCTGATGCGAGGGGGGAGCTGCAGTCTTCAATAGTTAAATGCGGCCGGACACAGTGAATAGCGTTTTCCCAGCTGGTTCCCTCATGTAGTTAAGTTGCATTAGCGCGACATTCAAGAGCCGCATTTTACTTATTCAGTCTCCTACATGATGCTAAACAGTACAGCCTTGAAACCCCCATAGATCCTAAACCCTAAGATTCTAATCGTTCGGCAGTTCGAGGCTGGGGTCGTTTTCGGGGCCGGGGAACTCGGCAGTTCAATACCCGGCCTGAAGCCTGCAGAGAGGTTTGAGGGTATGTTGGATATAGCTATTGATGGGTGGGTTTATTTCCTATTATAGCTACCCAAAGCTCCATATTGCCACCACAGAACGGGAAATCCAGGTTCAAAACTCAACTGCAGACCCGAGCATCAGGAGTGGCTGCAAGTTATCACGGAGTCGACAAAGCTTCATCACAAGCTCTGGAGCGCTTGTGAAGAGTGGGTTTCGGGTTTAGGGTTCGGAGTTCTAAGGCTGGGGGTCGACGGTTTAGCAGTCAAGGCTTGGGGCTTGTAGGTGCAGGATTTAAGATTTGCAGTTAAGGGTTTGGGGTTCTTCGGTTTTCTCTATAGACGGCCCCAGCTTGGTTTCCCGACTTAAACAGGATAATAGCAGGGATCGTTTTGATTCTTACGGTGATGATGTTGGAAGAGATGGTGTCTTGTAAGTTGGCGTTTACATGTGGATTCAGATGTTCAAGTCATTAGGCTGGGGGGTGTTCGGGTTGGAATTTCCTGGATGTCGGGTGCAGTCTATGGTTGGATAAACCGACCGACAGACGGACAGGCATACATCATCCGACACAGATGCTGTCTGTACATGCAACCCTTGAAACGTCTTCAGTTTGCACATACCTGTATGTTTCTTTACATATACATGTATATTCTACTGTCTGTTGTGCATGCAGAAGCATGTACCTACAATGGCTGCATCCACTTTCCTTCAGCCTCTTTGGTGCAACTTAGGCAGGAGCCCAAAACATGGAACCCTTTGCCGCTTTTGTGTCTGAGTCCTAAACAGCCGCCGTTGCTTCCAGCAGAGCATACATACCAAGGCTCCTAAAAGTCTCAAGCCCTAAACTCCGAACTCTCAACCAGAAACCACGAACTTAAACCGATTTTGAGAAAATACTGATCCCGAAACGCAACGCCTTGACCATCACCCTCATGATACTGGGAAGACTATATGATAACCCCTATAGAATCCTTTAGAACAGCCCTTACAGTATTTGTAGTAGGTGCCCATACCTCGAACCATAAAACGCCCTGTAGGAGCGGGTATCAGCGGGACTCCAAGCGCCTCGGGGAACGGCGGGCTCGAGAAATAGTCGAGCTAGAGGCGTGTTGAAGGGCGGGGGGGTTGGGGGGTGTCGGGGTTCTTGAAGGGTTTAGAGGCGTGTTGAAGCGGGGGTGTTTTTGGCGGATTTCGGGGTTCTTGAAGGGTTCTATACGGATACCGCAGAAGGGCTCTTTAACGGTTCGGGGCTCACAGGGTGCAGGGTGCATGCCGAGACTCTCCACAAGCAATATGGGATGGATATAACTCTACAGTGGTCCATCCTTTCCTGTGGCTCCTGGCTTTCCGGACGCTGCGTTTGCCAAATTGATCTTCAGAACCTCGCAGATCTACTCCAACCTTCAACAGAGTATCGCATACTTATTTATGATCCAGAAGTAGTTGTAACATTGGCTGAGACACCCATAAGAAGCGGATCTATAGTAAACTTTAAGGTACCATAATAGGGATCTATAGTAAGTAAAAGGGTTTTAAGGTACCAAAATAGGGATCTATCGTAAATTATATGGTAGGCAGATCTGAGCCGTCGGCTAGGTCGCCAAGCAGTACGAGAAGCTTCACGAGGCGAATCTCAGAGGAAGGTTTCGGATGTGGCGCTTTAAAAGCTCGAGGCCTGTAGGTTTCAGGAATGACATTGAGGGGTTTGCTTTGGGCTGAATCAAGAAGCTTAAAGGTTCTTAGGTGCAAGAACTTCGGGGACCCACGAGTTGAGGGTATGAGGTTTCAGTTTCGTCTTGATGTCAGAATGTGCGGCGAGCTGTTCGAAGTTCGGGCCTTGAAGACCTGGGACTGCCTGAGGCAAGCCTGCTCGTTCATGGCCCTCTGTAGGGTGGAGATCCTGCATAAGCCATCACATGCCCTACATCCCAACTCCCAACCCGAAAGCCCTAAAACCGTAAACCCTAAACCCTAAAACCCTGCAAGGGGTGATCATGATGAGGAGCCGTAAGGCGGTGGCTCCTCAACGGAAGTCCTCGCACTTCAGCTACCTGGTTTACAACCGACGGACTCATGAACAAGGCGACACCCCGCTTTAGTACATGAAGGATCAAGGGAGCTGAGTATGTTTGAATTGCTCATGGGGGTTGGCCTATATGACTGTACCAGGGCTCGTAATAATCTAAATGCCACGCCCCCTGAGCCTCTGAGTACACCCCAAGCTTCAGTATCCAAACCTCCTTGCACCTGATATCCAAACCCCAAGCACCGCACCCTGGACCCTAAACCCCAAGCCCTACACTTCAGAAAACCCTAAACCCTACACCCTATAAGCCCTAAGCCAACCTAACCCGTCCGCCGAGCTCGCTTCGGCGCTGTTGCTCTGCATCGCACCGGGAGATCTTGGCCAGGAGGAGGCTGGGGGAGGGAGTTTTGGGCTTCATAGGTTTATAGGGTTTTAGGTTTGAGGGTTTCGCGTTGAGGGGTTTGGGATTTAGCGTTTGGAGTTTCGGGTTTATAGGGGGGTGTGATAGATCCACAGGTTGGCCTTCGCATGTTCGGGCTATGTAGTCGTTTGAAGTTGTGGGTTTGCGGGTGTGCTCAGGGCTTCGTGGGTTTAGGTACGGGAGTTTGTCTAGGTGTATTGTCTGGCCTTGATATGGTGGGTTCAGGGATTGTCGGGCAGCCGGGGGTTTGGCGTTACGCTTCGGCTGTCCGTGCTGCGCTGCACAGGTTCGGGTACGAGGCTGTTCTCACGGAACCCGGGTTCGACTTGGGCTGGAGTTGACGACGCTAGAAGCACCTGCAAGGTCTCCCAAAGTAGGACAAACCCTAAGGACACATCCTAATCCCTATATCAGGACCACATGCCAAGTGTTCGTAGAAGTGACGCCAAACCCGAAACCCTGAAGAAGTCTTCGCTTCAGGGCTGCAGCGATTTAGGGTTTAGGGTTGAATCTGCCATGCCCTTCTTCTGGCAGAGTTGTAACTTAACGGAACGGAAAACCCCAACGAGTACTTCATCAGCACCCTACAACAAAGTCGGCTATAGCAAACGAGAGTTTCCCAAAATTAGGGGTACCTTATTTTGGGGTCCTTATTGTAAGGATCCTACTATATAGGTACCATATTAGGATCCCCTATTTTTGGAAACTCCCAAATGGAGTATAAACCCTCGGACTCTAAGAAGAGAAGGAGCCCGAGAGGCTTAAACTGGTCTCAACTTCGACCCGAGACCGGATGTGTTCCTCAACGATCCGTCCTACTCCTAATGTACCAGGACCCCCCCCCAATGACCCTTTAATGGGGCCCCAATGGCCCTTAATAGTCGGTATTTGGGGTATATTAGAGTGTAGTTTTTTTGGGGGGGGGTCTAGGTAGGGGCCTTAATAATTACCATAGGGTCTTGGGGTTATGATAGTATAATTATACTATGGAACCCTCTAAACCCTATTCTAGTTTGTGAAGGCCCCTACGTTAAGCCTTGTAAGCCCGACATCCAAACTGAACTTCCTGTTCCAAGTCCTCAGGCAGCCCTACATCCTGACGCCAAGTCTCAGGAAACTAAGCAATAGGTCAGTACCTGGACCCCAAACGAATGTAATGTAGAATAATAGCCTTTTATAGGTGTTGGGCTATTATTTTACCTACTTTTGGGGGTTTTGGTGGGTCAGTAGGCTTCACCAAGGACCCGTAGTTTTCAGAACCCAAATCCGTGAATACTGAAATGCGAGAGGTGGCAGGCAGCAGCTACGGCTTTGTGGAGTTTCAGGGCAGACAAGTGGGTCGCCGGCCTGAAGATGTGTCTACGGTGGGACTGTGAAGTCTGGACCTGCAGCCTATGCTGGGTTTGCAGGCCTTTAGGACTTTAGGAATTTAGGGCTTGCAGTAGCCCGCGGCACAGAGTCAGCATAGATATCGGGGCAGTTGGAATTGGCACTTTCGGGCACCTCTGCAGTACACAACTGTCAGCATGCACGTGGCGTTTGACGATGCACGCCATCTTGTTCCGAAGCCTGCCCAACCCTGGGCTCCAGTTACCTAAATAGAAAATTGCATATGCCCAATAGAAAATTGCTGGAATAGAATATGCCCTACTACAGTATTAGGTAACCGGAGCCCTAGGCCAACGCTGCTTCTGGGCCTCACTACCCCAACCGCTGACCCGTACACCCCCACAGCCCCAGACGTCAGTCTCACACATCCTAAACGCATACCAAGCCCAGAGCCGAAAATGCTAAGCCCTACCAGGACCCCCCCAATGGCCCGTTAATGGAGCCCTGATTATCCTTAATAGTGGATTTTTAGGGTATACTAGAGGGTAGTTGGGGCTCTAATGCCCCTGGGTAACACCGTAGCCCCAACAGCATCTGAGGCAACGACAAGAGCGACGATCTCGGCGATCGCTTAGCGCGACAGCGCAACTGGGACCTCCGTAGCGCTGCGAAGGCTGGGCACTTTTTTTACTTTTTGAAAGGCTTGTGGATATGTAGGGTATTTACCCGAATCGTGTGGAACACGATGTGGGGTTCTTACGTTTGGTGCAAATGTCAAGCGACTTCTGTCTGTGTTGTCTTGGTGCTTGGTGGTCGTCGTGGTCGCCAAGGTCGTCCTGTAGCTCTATCACTATTTGGGGGTCTATGCTGGCATGGCAGAACTGCGTGTTTATTCTTTGCAGGGCATTTGGACTTGGATTCGGAGTTTAGGCATTGGGAGTCTAGGTGCAGTTTTGTTGAAGCTTCTCAGGTCTAAGTCCAATTCAGGTTTGTCGAGCTTCTCAGCATTGATGTCTTGGGTGGTGCTTGACTGAATTGGTCTTGAAGTTTCATACCTCTACCCTCAAAATATTCATAGTCGGGGCCGGATTTGACGGGCCCGTGGACCATCTGCCAGGATAGCTGCAGATGCCCTGACACCTTGCTCCATAAACTCTACGAGTCCTCGACCGGGTGCACCTTTCTGCAATAGACAGCGACATCCCGCCTTATCCCTGAATCGTCGGGAAAAGAATGCTTCGCAGCATTGCCTGTCCTTGATGGCGCCTGTGATCTTGAATTTGGGGTGCTCTTGTTGGCTCCTCCTTGTCGGACGGTTTGGTCTCACTGCTCAACCCTCCCTCCGTGGTCTGCCCCTCTCCCAGAATGGCGGGAGCAGGGGGTTTGGCTCTGGGACCATAGATCGCGTATCCCATAGTGCCCGTAACCCCATAAATTTCAAACGTCAAACCCATTAAAATCAGGCAGGTTTCCTAGTGTTCGGGTTGAGGTCTTCATTGTAAGGGTCCCTATCCTCGAACCTCCTGATTACCGCGACCAGGATGCCTTGTGTGCCGTCCTTTCGTGTCTTTGCTGCCGGACCGAGAAGGCACCCGAAGCCTTATTTGGGTTGGGAGTGGAGAGGTCTCAGGATGAAGCTTTCGTCGCTGGTTTAGCTTCGAATTAGACAAAACCCTAAACCCCTAAACCCTCAACCCCTTAACCCTAAACCTCCGAAACCTAAACCCCAAAACCCTAACCCCTCAAGACTTTGGGTCGTAAGCGAAGTTTTGCCGGAGATCTTGCTCTTCCGCGTTTCGTCCTTCGGACCATAAGGGGAGCAACGTTGACAAAGGCAAGCCCACACCCGAAACATGCAGTGACCGGAAAGCTGTCTCCTTTGGCCGGTGTCTTCGTTTTGTAGGCCTAAAGAGCAGTAGACACTCCTCTGACTCTGCTGCACGTAACAGCCTCAAGGATCAGCACTGTCAATGTCATGTCTGCTGGAGGAAAGGTTGAGGGAATTTTGCGCGCATTAAGTTAACGCGTGGACATTGGCTGGATTGTCGGCATCTCCATTCGAGAAAGCTGCAATGCCCATACACCACTAGACATGCGTGCACATGAATTCTTCTCATGCCTGCCATGGCTGAGAATCCGCCGAAGAGTGTGCGCATCAACATTGGTGGTGAGAAGGTCATTCAAGTCCACACAGACTTGTTTCGTGTGGCCGGTGACAACAAATTATCTGCACTGTTCTCTGGTCGCTGGGAGCCTCACCTGGATGCCAGTGGCCACTTTTTCTTCGACTACTCTCCTGAAGTGTTCATGCCTTTTGTCGAGTGGTTGCGTGAACTGCGTGACACTCCACCAGGCCAGAAGCCTCCATGCATCGAAGTGGACAGCAGACATCGCCGTGCAATCATCCGGATGATGGCTGCATTCGCGATCGAGGTGCGTTACCTTCGCCATGCTGGGTTTTCAGTTGAGGAGTTACTGTCCTTGGGCTTTGAAGTCGGCTGTTGCTTCGCCGGTGGATGCACAGTGAGGGAGCTCCTCCATGCCGGAGCCAGTATCCAGTCATTAAAGGAGGCCGGGGTACCGGCTTCAGATCTCAAAGATGCAGTGGCGGTCAGAGAGCTGAGATTGGCAGGGTATACTGTCGCTCATTGCTTGCAAGCAGGAGACACAGTTGAAGAGCTCCTAGACATGAAGATGTTCACTTTGGCAGAGCTTCGCGAGGCTGGAGTTACCGCGAAACAGCTGATCGATGCGGGATGCGACCTACCAACTTTGAAGCAGGCAGGTTTCAGAGTCGGTGATGTTTTGCAAGCAGGGGCGACAGTTGAGGTACTTCTTGCCACCAGGTCGTACACTTTGGCAGAGCTTGACGGGGCTGGAGTTACTGTGAAGCAGCTGATCGACGTCGGTTGTGACCTATCAACTTTGAAGCAGGCAGGTGTCGGAGTTGGTGATGTTTTGCAAGCAGGTGCTACAGTTGAAAAACTGCTAAACGACAAGTTGTTCACTGCGGCAGAGCTTCACAGGGCTGGAGTGACAGTGAAACAGCTGATGGATGCCGGATGCGATCTGGCGACGTTGCAAAAAGCAGGTGTCGGAGTCGGTGATGTTTTGCAAGCAGGGGCCACAGTTGAGGTAATTCTTGCCAGCCAGACGTACACTTTGGCAGAGCTTCATGGGGCTGGCGTGATGGTGAAAGGACTGATCCCGGATGCCATCTACCAACTTTGAAACAGGCAGGTTGGGAGTCTGTGATATTTGGCCACAGTTGAAGTACTTTTTGCGACCAAGTCGTACTGTACACTTTGGCAGAGCTTGACGGGGCTGGAGTTACTGTGAAACAGCGGCTGGATGGTGGATGCGATCTACAAACTTTATGTGCGATGGCGGCCGACGAGGCGGCAGGGCATACACTCGCTGATTTCCTGCAACTAATGGAGATAGTTAAAATGGAACCCTAAACCTTAAACCCTAAACACTAAACCAAAGTTAAAATCTCGTAGACTCCTAGTTGCTCGCTGCGGCAGATCGTCGCAGGGCTGGAGTTACAGTGAAGCAGCCCATGGATGCTGGATGCGAGCTGCGGACTTCAGGTGCAACGGCGGCTGAAGAGCTGAGACTATTGGCAGGATATAATATATGGCGGCCTCAGTCGTTAGAATAGGGTTTGTGGGCCCATTATAATAGTATTGGTAATTATTAAAATTATTGAGGTCCCTATAGTATACTGTTGCTGATTTCTGGCAAGCAGGGATCATCTCAAGCTTGTGAAATGCCTTGGCTATAGGCCAGAGCATCTTCCGATAGTATGCGTCTCGGCTCTTCGTGTCGCATGGTCCACTGCCAGAGAATTACGAGCTCAAGGTAATGGTGCGCGCGAGGTGCTATGTGCAATTGGTGTTCAGGGACTGCAAGCACTAATCATCTGCCTCTGTCTTTGACCCAAATCAAAGGCTGTGGATTGTCGCCGAAGAGCAAGCATGCGACAACTTTGATTTGGGTTTCATGCTCCGGATCTGCGTTACGGGTTTGTGTCAAACGTTTTGGTACATCAACTGGAACCATATGGCAACACGCATTGTCGAACTTTTCGGTGTATAGGATTCAGATCGAAATCTTTGCTGAACTGTTTCAGGATAGGCAGAACGATTGAATGGCAAAGACAGGTGTGATCCCTTGGGGTGTCTTTGTTTGTTTCGGGTGGGGTCAGGGTCTGAATCTATAGGGTTCAACGTAGGGCTGTTTAGGTTTCACGTCTTTGTCTGGCTTATTGCGTTCATGATTGTCTTTGCGCTGCAGCCATTCTCTCTTCGAGACCGAATCCCCTACGGTTTCTGGATCTTCATTTGGCCAAGTAGAACCCACCATGGCCATGATCCGCACTATGATTTCCATCTTCTTTTTGAGCTCCGTTGCCACTTGGAGGCATTTAAGCTGCGTCGAGAATCCCTCGAGCACCTGCAAGCGCCAACCCTAAACCCCTAAACCCTGAGCTAAGCAGAAATGCCAGGGGCCGATCGAACGAGCTCAGGTGTCGGTGAGCGCCATGTTCAAGAAGGGCTCGAAGCAGCTCGTTGAGGTGGGATGAGGGTTTTGGGGTTTGGGATTTAGCGGTTTAGGGTGAAGGGTTTTGGGTTTTGGGTAGTTTGGGGCTTTCGGGTTTGAGAGGTTTAGGGTTTAGGTGGGATTAGGGTTTAGGGTGAAGGGATTTAGGGTTTCAGGGTTTAGGAGGGTTTACTGAAGGGTTTCCGGCGGGCAAGACAGGGGAGAGTTGTTGTTTCTGGTTTGGGAATAGCCTTTTGCTTGTCGGGTTGAAAGGGGGATTCAGGGTGCTTGGCTGTTCCGGATGTAGGGTGTTAGAGTTTGTTGATTTAGGGCCCAATACCCATAAAAGGCTATTATTCTACATGCTTCTGGGGTCCAGGAAAGGGCCCTTCACGACTTCAGTCTATGTATGCGCAAAGTTTGACAAGAGGGCTTTGGTTCCGAAAGGAAGACAGAGGATTTCCCAATACTCAAAACTTCCAACCCTGGAGCCCTAAACCCTAAAGCCCTCCCAAGCCCTTGTCGCTGAGTTGATTGATATTATATATATATATACACTAACAGAAACTAACATAATATGGTAGAATGTCGTGTGCTTTAAACATAATATAATTAGATAGCCTGATATCATGTGTTCTTGTCTGCAGGACCATCTCGATGGTCAGATGCCTGTTGCCACCAAGCTGGAGAAGAAGGCCAGAGCTTGGCTTTTTGGTCATGAAGTTTTGCGGCTTAGAGTTCAGGGTTTACTGTTTGAGGGTTTAGAGTTTCGGGGTTCAAGGTTTGGGGTTTAGGGTGATAAAGTTTTCCAGAGGCTCAGGTCTCACGACAGTCGCATCTCCGGCGTGCCCGAACCCTGAACCCAGCACCTATTCCTGGGCCCTCTTACTGACCAGACACGAAATCCAAACTAGGAGACCGAATTCAGATCTTAGAGCCCTTGGTCGCGGAACCCAATGCCAAACAAAATCCGCTAGAGCATGACTGTAATAACCGCATACGAATACACAACGATGAGAACGGTTAGTGCTACCACGACTACTTCTTAGCAGTAGTAGTACTAGGCCGCAGCTGCAGTCGCAGCCGCAGAAGCAGCAGCAGCAGCATGAGGAGGAGCAGGAGGAGGAGGAGGAAGAGGAGGAGGACTACTACTACTACTACTACTACTACTGCTACTACTACTACTACTACCACTCCTCCTCCTGAACTTGGCCAACTTTGGGTCCCTTTGAAGTGAAGGTGTGGCTAAGAAGTGAGCAAACTGATGCCTTTCGCTGTTGGCGGAAGATCCGGCTGGCTTCGTCGGGCTAAGAGTCTACCTTTACACCAAAAGTATGTAGAATAATGGCCTTTTATAGGTTTTGGGCCATTATTTTACCTACTTTTTGGGGTCTTGGTAGAGTGTAGGGCTTCAGTTTCTGCTTTCGGGTTAAGGGTTGTTCGACTCCAGATTTCAATCGGTTTGGGCATGCGGATGCAAGGCTTGGAGGCTTTGGGCTGTGCTTTGTTCCAGGTTCCACGGTTTCGGATAGCGAGATGGCTGTACCTTTTGTAGTTTGGGCTCGAAATTCAATGAGTGATCCACTCAAGTACTCGTCGCAGGACTTGCCTGTAGCCTCAGCGACGACCGGTTCTGAGATCTTACAGCTTTCTACAGCGGGGCGACTACAAAATCCAACGACCATAATGGAAATGTGCGAAATTTCGAATGCATTTCCAGCAGCGCCCATCTTCGCTGGATGAACTGCGCTCTCTGCTGTGTATCAGGAGGCACCGCAACCAGATGCCCATGTGGCGCTTCAGCAGAAGAAGGCTGGACTTTTGGAAGTGGCTTTTTGGGTTGGGGTTTCTTTCGGGCTGACGTTGAGAGTTCAGGGTGTGGGGTGGACGCTTTTGGGGCTTGGTTTTGGGTTCCTAGCCTCAAGAGTATGAGCTTTGATCTGAGAGAGAGTCGACAGCTGGAGAAAACATATTGACAGTCCAAAACTCTATGTAGTGGGTGCAAGTTCAAGGTGCCGTCATGGCACTTCATCGCCGAGTTGAAGGAATTAGGCTGCTGCAGGAAGACGGATTCTCCAGTCAGAACGATTATCGCAATGAAATATGAACCGGGCTAGGCAGTGTTTGCAGCATGCTTCGGTGACCTGGCTTCACCCATACGCAGGCTCCAGACGAACTGTAGAGACGAAGGTTTCCGGCTTCGTCCTACAAGACAAGTATTGCAACAGTCTTGGCAGATTGCTTTTGCCTGGGCCTAAACCTTGAAGCCAAAAAGCCGAAAGCCCTGAACCCTACGCTTTTTTTCTAAGCAGGATTTTCCCAGCCTTCCGCCTCTGGGCAACATCGGTGACATCATCAAGAGCGCCCAGGAGACAGGGTATAGAGTAGTGAGTAGTGGTTACCCTAAACCCTACACCCACAACCCTAAACTCTAAAGGCTTGTGGTGCTTCAGAGATCGGGGGTGAGGGGTTTAAGCTGGCATTTAATGTAGTTTTTGAGTCGAGGCGTAATTGCCATCGAGCTTTCTAAGGCCCTGGACCCTCCAATTGTAGAAGCATGAGTACAAGTCTCGTGCTTGATCGCCCCCTAAACACTACACTCTAAGCCCAAATACTTGTAAAGTCTGTTTATGACTTCGAGAGCGCTAGGCCGGTATGTTGAAAGGCTCAGCCCGCCAAATCCGCAAAAACATGTCCTGGGGTCCAGTCAAACTGCAGGCTTCCACTAGCTTAGCCGGTCCATAATCATTTGTCGTTGAGTTGTTGGATAGGGACCATCACGCCGCCAGCCGTTGTGACAAGCCCATGTTGATAAAGTGCCTCAGACTCGACCGAAGTCTTCAGCTCAAACCTCGCAAATCCTACAGAATTGCCAAGCCCAGAGATCAGAGGTTTTTCTTGTAGCCGCAGGCCCTTAAAGGAAGACTCCGAAACCCCTAAGCATGCCGAAAGTAAGTCAAACTTTGTAACCAGGATGCCGTGAACAAGACCATCGAGGCTGGCAAGGAGGCCACTGGGCGCAAGGGGGTGGCAGGGGCAGAGCTGGTGGCACGGTGTGACTCTAACATACCATTATGGTCAAGAATTTCAATTTACTATATTGGTTTAGAGTTTATAACATCTGATATATATATGTATATATATATATATATATACGTATGTATATATATATATATATACGTATGTATGTACGAATGTATGTGTATATATATATATACATACAAATGTATATACACACATACATTCATGTGTGTGTATGTATAGGAGAGGCACAGCAGAATAGGCTATTCATTGATAGCATAATCTAACATACATTGGTATAGTATAATCTAGTATAGTATCGTGTAGTGTAGTATAATATAGTACAATATTGTAGTACCTTCTAAGACAGAAAAGTCTAATACTCTACTATGTTACACAACCTATATACTACAAATCCGTTTTTATATATCGTACCTATACTGTATCATATTCTAGGTAGGGCCCCAGTGCAAATTATTATGAACACGCTGTCGAACACAAGGGCATGTGGCCGACAGAAATCGCAGCGCGGCTAGGCTGTGGAGGGCGCAGTGGAGGGCGCCAAGGACGTGGCGCTGGATGTCTTGGAGGCTCCTAGTGACTATGCTTCTGGCAGGTGTTGTTCTGACGAGATCGCTAGTACCTTAGTACTACGTGCAGTTTTGCCTGTTCTTGTTGACGTAACCCTCGATCGTCACGGTTCGAAGGTCCAGGATTGAGAATGCAGGCTTGACGGGATGGCGTTCCAAGAGCTGGCTTAAGGTCTTGAGGATTGGAATTCAGGTTTGCCTATGGGAAGGGGCCGAATCCTAAGCTGCCATAAACCCTAACCGTAGGAATCGTAGGAACCCATTCATTTATTCGAAACCACCATAGACCCAAACCGTAGATCTCCGACACCGGCAGCTCAGAGGCGGGCGCTGGGAAAGTGAATGAGACCTTGGACGTTTTGGGCGGCGAGGTCCTGGAGGCGCTAATTTGGGGATTACCTTAACCCGGAATAGCCTACCTTTTTCAGGACTTACATAAGGAAATCATAATAAGGATCCCTAAAAAGGTAGGTTCTTCAGGGTTAAGGTAAAGTTCACTTTGTCATAGTTGTGCAACATTTGCTATTTTGGGGGATCATAGTTGGGTAACATTTTATATGTTTATGGGTAGTTGAAAATGATTTTTGAAACGATCCCAACCATGAACTAGTTTAGGCTTTCGGGTTTAGGGTTTGCCGCTTTGGGGTTTCGGGTTCAGGGTTCAGGGCCCAAGCTGGTCGAACTTCCAAATAGTTCCGGGTTTGGGTTTTTCAGGTTTCGGTGCCAAAGGTCAAGCACACTGCTGGTTGGTCATGATTTCGCCTGCGATTGCAGGGCCTCTGCTCAACGCTGTCTGTGAGCCATCAACAGCAAGTAGATATCTGGTCTTGCGTCGTATGCGGCGTCCATGGTTCTCCTTCTAATTGAGCACGTGGTGGCCGTCCTAGATCAGATGTTAATGGTCCTTCTCAAGCGAAGTCGTACTCCGGATTACCGCACGGCCGTTATGAGTACCGAAACTGGACCTCGCTTTTTGCAACAAGCGTCCACACCCTTTGGCGCAGTCAGGTCAATTCCACAGCTGCAGGTGCCATGGCCGAGGTGGGCTGAACATTGCAGCGCGCAGTCGGGCCATAGCGACCTAGTCAGCCCCTGGTTAGGACTTCAGGGCTTCGAGGTAAAGCTTTTGATTTGTAAACGGTTCGGCCAGTTTTGGTTTTAGTAGGCTTGTTATAAGTGTTTGGAGTTCAGTTTTCGGGGGCAAACGCCTGCAGAGCTGTGGAGTTGGGCCCCAAGCTCCTGGGTTTTATAGTTCTTTGCAACGGTGTGAGGTGTCATTTCTAGGGCAAGCGCCTGCAAAGCCATGAAGCGTTTAGAATGTATACAGACTTTTAATAAGAGACCCCAGAGAGTGTAGTACATGTATGTGTGTGTGTATACATGCACCTTATCTGTCGGATTCTGACGTTGAGCTACCTTTTGGGGGCCTTAGGCTACAGGTAGGGTCTGGATCCTTAGCTTCAGGTGCTTTTTGGGAGAGCTTCTGTGGTGGCCAGGTCAAAGCCAAGGTTCACATGGCAGAGAACAAGGCTGCTGCCTTCGTTGACACGGCGAAGGACCGCCAAGTCCTGCCTTTTTTTTTTTTTGGGGGGGGGGGGGGGGGGNGGGGGGGGGGGGAGGGCATATATGGGTTTGGATCACGGGCTTCATGAGTTCAGGGCTTTTTGGGTTTTAGATCGTGGAGGGCTTTTGGGTTTGACGGTAGTTGGGGCTCGGGGGTTGAATTGGGCTTCGGAAAGTAGTGGTGGGTTCCGGGTTTCGCACTTAGGCTGCAGACTTAAGACAGAGACTGGGTTTAGGCTTGAGGCCTCGTCGGGGCTAGAATATGAGCCAAGGCAGGCATCTAGTGTCCGACTGTTTGAGGCGGTCTTCAGGAGTGAAGTTTACCATGATTCCGCCAGTTTATGACAATTCTATAAGAGTTCCCTTCGGCCTGTAGGTTTTGCAGTGTTTCATGTTCTGGTTTCGTCGGGGTTTCGGCTGAAGCTTGTAAACCTAAGTTTCCCAATGGCAGCGGTGCCTGCAGGAGCTCCTGCAAACGGTGCTGCCCAAGTTTGAGCATCTTGCCGATGTTTAAGATTCAGGGTTTGGGATTCAAGAATTACCCTAAACTTCCAGGCGCCCTATTATTGGGTCCTTAAGGGGTCTAGGGCCTAATTATAAGGTCCTTGGAAGCATTAGGATTTGGGATACTGTTCATAAAGGCTTTCGGGGGAACCTTGACTTAACGGTGCAGTGCTCTTTGTCGCAGGGAGCCTGAGAGAGCTTAAGGTCTAGGGCGTAGGGCCGGATAGCCCCAAACCCCTAAACCCTAAACCCTAAGCCCTTTACTGCTTAAGCCCTACAGCCTAAACCCTAGAGGATATGGGGTTTTTACAGCACTAGAACCCCGAGACCCTGATCGGTCCAAGTCGCTGGGTCCCGTTGGTTCCTCTTAGAACGAGGAGGTTGGGCGTAAGAAGGGGTGAAGCAAACAAACCCTAAACGGGGCCCTAACTCTTAAACCCTAAACCCTAAGCCCTAATAAGCCCTAAACCCTAAACCGGAATTGAGGGAAGGGGGGGCACGGTCGTGCTCTTTAGGTCCCTTCTGAAGCTTTAGGATCAAACAAGCCCTACAGCTAGGAGCAGAAGTTTGGAGTATTCTAGGACCTATTCTAGGATCAATTTCGGGGTTATGGTGTTCGGTTACGGCTCAAGTAAGTTAGGTTTCAGGTTTCTGAGGCCTTAGTACGGTTTGGGATTGAGACTCCCTTGCTCAGGAAGCTCGCCGATGGTCTCCACCAGGCTATTGGCGTGGCTGACCAGGCATTGGACACCATGGGCGAGCGTCTTGGACTCTTAATGGGGTTTGGAGTTTTGGGATTTCTCGGGCTTGGACTTCTTGGCGTGCACAACATGTGGGAATGTGGCATCCTCAATAGCTCCGGGGGTACAGAAGCCCGGAAACCTTGAAGCTTACTTTCACGCAGTGACTCTCAGGGAGCCAGCCGCAAAGAAGCTGGATGCCCCTCGACCTGAATTGTTCTAAGGTTAAGGGGTTTAGAGATCTAGCGGTGCAGGCCGGTACATGGTTTAGGAAGTTCATGTTCTAGGGGTTCCGGATTCTGCGTTTGACGGTTTGGCGTCGCTTTTCACGATGACTCCTAATCCTGTGCATAAACCCAATCCTTGATTGCCCCTAAACCCTGAAGCCTCATCCCTCAAACATTGCCACAAAACCCTATGATCTGAACTTCCTAAACCATAAACCTGATCCCTAGAAATCCCTAAACCCTATAAGCCCCATAAGACATCAGCCTCTAAACTGTAAACTACTTGTGCCCTTATCTTGCAACCCATCTAAACCCGAAGACCCTATAAGCCCTTCAGCTCAATACTTCCCCACAAGCCCTAAATCCCAACACCCGAATCCCCCAAGCCCTAAACCCCAGACCCCTAGCCCTAAAACTCTCCCCGAGGATGCCATGTCGCCTGTCTTCGCCACTGTGGACGGCTGGACACTTTCGGCCCAGGAGGCACTGCAGAGGGGGGAAGTTTAGGAGTTCAATATACCCTAAGGGTCCATGTACCCGCATAGTACTCCCTATGTAGGTACATGGGGCCCAAAGTATATACTATTTGGGTACATTAGGGATAGGCGTCGAAACAACTAGCGATATCACTTCTGAAGGTTCCTTACTATTATATTCACACCATACATGGGGAGGGCATTTTGGAGTTTGGGGCTTCAGGGTTGAAGTGGAGCTCGAGGGGATGGTAGTTCAGCATTTGAGGCTTTAAGGGGTTTAGGGTTTAGGGTTGGGGGTCTCGGGGTTTGGGGTTCAGGATTTGGGATTGCGGCCCTAGGACTTGGGAGTTCGGGGCTTCAGCGGTTGTGGGGCTTGGGTGCTCAAAGCTGCTTACTTACGGGGGACTTGGTAAGTAGAGTACACATATCAGGCGATGAGTATATGGTACCGACCTGCCAACGTAGTTATCACGCATACAGAACCGACTATGACCCTTCAAGCACGGATCCTGAACAAGTCACGGATTTGCGATGACGTTCTCAAGAGCTGTGCCTCAACCACCACCGTTTCTGCTCTTTGCCGTTTACATCCCTGTATAGCTGTTGGTAGTACGGTGGGCTCCAAAATCCTTCTCAGCTATTTGGATCCCCATACTGTTTTTGAAAGGGTCGTGGCTTCTGCTGAGGTGATGAAGACCCTGGATGCCTCCATCGCCGAGGGTGCCGAGGAGGCGAGATCGGATTTTTCCTGCGGAGCTCCGGCCAACAAACTCGAACCCCATCGCAGGTGCCAACCCCGAGCCCTCAGAGGAACCCTACTATAGTACCCCTTAAGGGGGCCCCACCACAGAACCCGCTGGCACCCTTTGAAGGAACTGGTAGGGCTGTGCCAAATTGTGAGCGTTTCCTGGCTGAGGGGACCGGCTCTGCTATCTCACTCATATTGTCGTGTCTTGTCTGGCGCAGGTCGGGGCACCAAAACGGGGCGTAAATAGTTACCAGGGGTTCCTCAATATTGTATAGTTTAATATACCCGAACCCTTCAGACCCTATTTTGATTATTAAGGCCCCCATGTTACAGGCAAAGAGGAGCCAATCTCGAGGCATTCAAGTCAAAGTAAAGCGCAAACTTTCCGAAGCAAACCGTTCCAATCGCCTGCAAACCTACCCAAACCCCAAGCCCGAAACAACAAAATCAAACCCAGCAACCATGGAGAGAAACAGGGAACTCAGCTCCCAGCTGCCATGTTTCAGGGCTCCAACGCAAGCAATGCCAGCAATGTCACCAATGCTTCTCTCCCTGCTGTGGACCCGGAACCTAAGCAGCAAGGGTTTGGGGATGATTCAGGCTGATTAAGGGTGCGATGGAACCGGTGGTTGGAGTGCCAGTACATCTACGAGGAGACAGGAATAACCCAAATCGCTGCTACGGAAGGAGCTCCAGAACACTAAACCCTAAACCCCCTAAACCTTAAACCTCCAACGCCCCTAAGCATCAACACGGAAGCATCCGTTCAGGCCCATTGTTGCCCTATGAATGTTACTCCAGAGCCTGCATCCCTCAAGCCCAGCCGGCGCAACACGGGCTTCGAAGTGCAAGCGACACCCTATCTTTGTCACAGTTGGGTAGCACTTTACATGTTTATGTGTACTTAAACCCATTAAGGAATAACAACTACATTATTTAATGCTATCCCAACCATGAGCTAGCTATCCCAAGTCTAGACCACAACCACTGCTGGAAGACTCACGGGACTTGGCGACTTCCTGGATTGAGGTTGAGGGGTTTAGGGTTTCGGCTTTAGGGTGTAGAGTCTAGGGATTTGGGATTCTGGGGTTTAGGGTTGAGGAAGTTTCAGACTCAAATTACACTACCTAGACCGTTCCGCAACCCAAACTTCAAGCACCAAACCTGAACAGTTCGAAAGCCTACAAACCTCAGCCCGCACAGCCTTTCACCGCTGGACCCCCTATCCCCAAAACTACCGGTCTTTGAGCTCAAAATCAACACTACACAGGACACAGCATAACACCAAAACACCCCAGTACAGACCCTGACTCTTCTACCAAGCCTGCTGCAGTAAACAAGCTTTGTACAGGAACCGTATCCTGCAATCACCACTAGTGTCAACAACCGAAGAGAAACAACTAACAAACCTAGCTAGCTAGCTAGCTAGCTAACTACCCACCCAACTCTAACTAACTATACTATAACTAACTAACTAACTAACGAACTAACTAATTAATTAGCTAACTAACTAACTAGCTAACTAACGAACTTACTAACTACAAAAAGCACCGAACGAAGCTTTGAAACCCGAGGCGACCAAGCTGGCAGACGCACTTCGCGACCCCTTGGCCGGTCTCTCCCTGGCTGCCGGCGGCTGGACACCAATTAAAGTAGGGGTCCTTTATGGGTTTCTTTAAAGGGGTCTATAAGGAGTACGATAAGGGGTATTATGGGGGTTTTGGGTTTTAGGGTTTCGGGTTTCAGGGTTTAGGCTTTTGGGGTTTAGGGGTTTTGAGGGCTTGGTTAATGCAGGGATCAAGGGATGTAGGGTTTTGGGGATGTAGGATGGAGTATGTAAGGGTTTCGGATCAAGAGTTGTGGTGTCGTTGGTCAGGGTATCCGTGTCCATGAAATGAAGCCTAAGACAGGGTCGGAGTTGGCATAGGTAGTTGTAGAATCCCCTTGTTAGTCCCTACGTAGTTGCACTATGGTATACCTCAACATTCTACTCTCATTACCAAGGCTCGTACACTAGCTGACGCTATCGGGGCCGAGGGGTTAACGACTGATCCAAGGCCAGCTGCACGGCCTGGCCAACAAGACCTTCGATGCCATGTCATTTAGTCTGCAGCAAGGGCTTAGGGCTTTTGGGTTTCCTAGGGCGTGGGGACACTTTATTCGTTGAACTGTCGGCTGGCAGCTCTGGCGGTTGTTCGCGGTTCTTGCGACATCAGGCGCCGCATACACGTACGGCCTTCAGGCTTCAAGGGCCAAGGTTGAGCGAGGTCCAGTTCTTGAATGATTTGAAGATCTACGCAAATGCGCCCAACAGTGTTTGAGAGGGTTAAGCCAGGCAGCATTGCGCTCACGGTGAATCCGTAACTTCTCCAAGGAACAACTTCGTGGACGCCGGGATCGATGCTGCGTCTGGCAAGCTACCAAACGACCTGCTGTCCAACTTCTCCGACATCCTCGAGGGAGTTCAGGAGTGTTTTTCTACGTTGCGCTTTGGGGGTGGTTGAAGTCAGGCTTGATCCATGCCTGCATCCAAACCTTAAACAGGGAACCCTGAACCTGGACCCTTGAACCCGCAACCCGAATGGATCACCGCAATCTTGGAATGAGTTCCCCCTTGTTCACCCATAAGACCCACACTCCGAAACCCCAAAGCAATGACATGTGAAGGAGAAGGCCCGCCTGGAGTTGGAGCCTTTGACCACGGTCGGCGACCAGATCGTCGATGGCCTGTACGAGACTGCGCAGGATGTTGGGCTTCGGTGGCCCTATACCCCTTACCTAAACCCCCAAAAGTGGGTAAAATAATAGCCCAACACCCATGAAAGGCTATTCTACATGCTTTTGAGGTCCAGGTAACCCTAAACCCTAAAGCCCACCAGTGCTGGGTGCTTTGAAGCTGGCGTTTGGTGATTCGTTTGATTGTCGCTTCGGAAGCTGTGGCGTCGGCGTCGAGGCTCGCTGACATCGTGGTCTTGGGGTTTCGGGGTCTGGAAGTTTGAGAATTTTGGTGGTTTTGGGTTTTAGAACATTGGAGAACAGTCCGGTTTTCTTTGCGAAGGGCGTGTGCGTAGCTTATATATATATATATATATACATGCGCACACACACGCACACATACAATCATGCATACATGTGTCCGTATTCACATGGTTGTCCTTCGGGTTCAAAGTTTTCGGGGCGAATGTCTGTGATGGCAGAGAACATGTTGAAGCTGCCGCCTACAACCTTAATGTTCATCAAAGCCTTGAGCCCTAAACCCTAAATCTACAACCCCAAACCGGCCCCAAACCTCACCACTCAAACCCCAGAAGCTTCAGGACATGGTTAGCTTTCAAGGCCTTTCTAGGGCTCAGGCTTAACAGCTTGATTTGCCGCATGCCGCCCGCATGAGGCATAGGATATGAAGCCCAGGCACTCAAAATTGCCTGGCGGTCCAAGTACCCTACACTTGGGCCCTATAGAAGTTAGTATGTAGGATAAGTACGCGGGGGAGTACCGGCAGGGTATGTCAGCTAAAGCACCCCATTGAAATTAAAACCCAGACCGAGGTTCAGGAGGTCTGGCTTTGGGGCGTTGTAGTTTTTTGGGCTTCTGCGTGGTTGAGGGTGTCAAAAGGGACCACACCTTCTGCTGCAGGAGGCGGGCGTGAACGTCAAGCCGCGATCCGGTGCCAGCCGTGGTGGCTTGGACGTTCAAAGTGCATAGGCTTTAAGTGTTTGGGCTTTTGAGTGCGGGGTTGAGGGCACAGTTTCAAGGAAAGCCCAGCACTAATCATCCTCATCGCATGTTCCAACTTTCTTGGCTTCGCCAGGGGCCCATATATGGGATCTGTTGCAATTACATAAATCCCAACTTGGGGATATACAAACGTACCTTCATATCTGGGCCTAAAACTTCGGCCGGACTTGGAGCCTTCACGTTCTACCAACTTTATGGCTGTAGCCCTAGGTCCTGAGCTCCCAAGACCTATGTAGAGTCTACACAATTAAAGCCTCAGTTCAACAGCCTTAGGATTAGCCGAGGACGAGGAGACAAGCTTTATTTAACTTCTCTGGTCGTACATCAGCCTTGTCTGGCTTTTATGTCCCAGCCTGCATCATCGATTAGTCGAGTTTTGGGCCAGGGAACTCAGCAACTGGGCATGCCTAAGCCTGGATTTTGGCAGGCGGTCTTGCGCTGATCTCCATGGCCGTGGGAGCACTTGCGACATTTTGAGGAGGCTAGATTTTAGGGTATAGGGTTCAGTGTTTATGCTTGCTTTCAATATTTTGTGTCTGGTTTGTGGGTTCAGGGTTCAGAATTTCGGAGTTGAGAGTTGAGAGCGCGGGTTTGGGGTATAGAGTTTTGAGGGTTCTGAGACTTGGTTTAAGATTTCGGACTCGGGCCGGAATGCCAAGCGTTCAAACTCGCACGATGCAAAATCAGCTGTTGATTTCGGTGGCGTGGCGAGTTTCGGGGTCAAGGCTGGCACAGCAGAGTTCGTTCATTCTGTGCTAGCAACCGTTGCGAGCCCTGGGCCCTTGGCATGCCAACTTAAGCTTCTTCGCAGATGGTTCAGGATTCGGTTGCACTGTTACTGTTGGGAGAAGGGTGTGCAAGGCTGCGTGGCATTGGATTTCAGCTTCCGAGTCAGGGAATCAGAAGCCAAACTTCAGCCTGTACTTGGCCGCTACTAAGTTTGCGAAGGAGGGACACGAGCTTATTCCGTTGAGAGGTGCATTATTTCCAGACTCTCACCCTACAAATAAATCTCGGTGAGTTTAACAAAAGGGATATCTCCGGGCTAGCATGGAATCCAAATCGCCCATTCGTAAGTTGACTGCGGTGTCTTATCGCAAATGGAGCTGCCGAGATTTTAGGCCTAGGTGTTGGTTTATGGAGCCTGCCTCTAAACGGAACGTTAAAACGTAACTGTTCACTTTGTCAGATCCGGTTTCAACTACACACAAGAAAAGAGCAGTAATTATAGAAGTCTGAATGATTGGTAATTAATAGTATTCCCTTGCATGTCTTACATTGTCATATTCTAACATACCTCCAGACCTAGCATAAGTTCTATTGATGAGGCCACTAGGGCAACTGTTCCGCACGCTGTCTGCAGGTCGTTCGTGCTCCTAGTCCCTGCGGTCTGCGCTGACACCGGAGACTGGAGAAAAAAGACAGCTGTTCTCCATTGTTCTCCCCTAAATTCCTCACAACGAAGTAAAGAATGACAAAGCCCACACCGCAGCTCCGCAGACACCCAACGACGTCACGTAAAGATCGTCCAGGGCTCTGCTTGAAAGTCCACGTATTTCCGACTTTGTGGCATCCCGACGGTATCCCTTCTTTTCGGGTCATTTTGGGGGCTCCGTTCCGTGATGTTGCGAAGCTTCCCTACAGGGCTGCACTGCCACTATCCAAGCAGGAAGATCAGAGCGCAGCATGCATACGAATAGCAGCTGCGGAAGCTACGAACCTTGGGAAATTACATAAACCGTGCAAGCTGTGTAGCCGTAGTTGCATTACTGCCCCCCCTTGCAATCATCGCACGAAGTTACCCGGAAGCTCCGAAGTGGCCCCACCATATAGAAATGTAGAGATACATGTACATCCATACCCCGCCGTTTCAAGTCTGAACCACTCCATGTTGAAGCAGGTTCCAACACTCTACAACTCAGCGACTGAAGTGGCAGCCTATAACCTTCTTGGCCGTTTATGCCCCTAGCGCATTGAAAAAGTTATCCGCTTTTTGCACCAAGGAACTCTCCCTGAAGCCAAGCACCCTTCGGCCTAAACAGCAATATGCCCCCCAAATCCACACTTTCATTCTGAAGGCCCTTACAGTGAATCCTGGGGGTCCCGTTTATACTTATAGTTGCATGAAAATTACCCCCAAAATCCGTTTCTAATGATGAAGGCCCCTATAGTAGCGGGTGTTTGCAGGCCTGGCTTGAAGATTTTGACGACGAGCGGCCAGTTCGGGGATACTTCGCCCACGCCCTTGTAGAGGCCGGGAGGGTTTTAGAGTTTAGGGGTCTGGGTTTTGGGCTTCGGGATTTAAGTTGGGATGTAGGGTCTTGGGCTTTGGGATTAGTTTGGGATGCAGGCCTTCGGGCTTTGCGATTTAAGGTCTGTTTAGGGTCATTACTCTAGGGTTCAGCCCGGTCTAGCATAGAGGCATGGAGTTGGAGGGCTTGGAGGCCGCCGGCCTGTTCGGCTTGAAACGTTTATAGCACCAGTACGAAGTTTTGAGGCAAGGATCCTCGAATTAGAAGGTACCAAACCACAAGCCGAAACCTAAACCCCCGAACCCCTCGACTTCTCGGAAGCGCACTCCGAGCAGGAAGCCTCCCCCACCCGTTTCATCAGAGAGGGTCATGCCAGGCCTCGAGCAGATTCCGGATAGCCATGGGCACTGAGATCCGTGCAGCGAGCAGGCCGAAGACTCGGTGGGAATTTTAGGTTTCAGGCTTGCGGTTGAGAGTTTGGGGGTCTAGCTGTTTGGGGGTTGCTAAAGGTTACGAACATGAAAAGGCAGCCACCTCCAAAAGGCTTCCGGAAGGACTAACGAAACCTGTAGCCAAAGGCAGGACCCGAATTGAATCAGCCATGTCGGGCTGTGTCATAACAGAGTTCTGTCGGACTGCGGGACAACATGAACAACAAAAACATTGAGATGATCCCTATTGGTATCATGGCATGACTTCAATACCTTTTCCGTGGTAAGGTTCACGGTTTTTGAACTGGAGGCACACCTTGAATAACACATTCTTATCAGCCCAAGCCCGACCCCCCTGGGCTGTAGGGCGCAGTGATGCGAGCAGAGACGGCGCAGGTCCCAAGCTCCTCCCTTAGGGCCTCAGGGTAAACAAAGTTCCCAGTGATAATGTAGGAACCTGATTAAGAAACCCTGGGCCTTAATTTGGGTTCCTTATATTATGAATCCTACTATGTTGGGGGTTATAGGCGCTGGGTTTCTTAATCAGGTTCCTGCATTAGGAAGGTTTCCAGCAAAGTCTCGAGCCGTCCTGGGAGGCTGGCCTGCCTGCAAGTCACCTTCGAAATGCCCTTTGGCAAGGCCCGGCCCTTCGGACGACGTTGAGGATGCCTGGTTACTTAGGATATGGGTATGGTATCACATATAATGACACTGCATGGTACTTCGATTTTCGATTAGGCTGTACATAGCTCGCCCTTGGTTGCTGCCGCTGTGATACTACAAATAGCTGCACTGTGGTCATTTCTGCCCTGGTATTGCCCTAAGTCCATAACCGAATCCACCTGAATGTTATAGAAGCCTCGAAAGCCATCAAAGCCGGTGGACTCTAAACCCTAAAACCGACAAACCCTGAAATTCGAAACCTGAAGCCCTTGACCTAAACTCCTGAACTCCTAATCTCCTAGCCTCCTACACTCCTAAACCCTAAACCCTGAGCCTACAAGCCCTAAAGCCCGTAGGCGCTCGAGCACATGGACTTCGGAGGGCCCCTGCCTGCTGGCCATCTGCGGCTTCCACGGGCCCGGCGCCAGTTTCCTGAGCTGCACAAGTTTTATTTTGGGTATGCCGGTTATTTTGTTCGTTCCTTGGTGTTAGTCTAGTTATTTGGATGTGTTTTTAACTTTAGTTGCGTTTGTGTTTTCGTTGTTTTGCGTGTTTTGCCTTTTTGGTTTTGTTTGTATGTCTAGGTAGGCCTTCGTTGGGCATAGGATCGTATTTACGAATGTTTCACATGCTTCGAAGGACCAACCCAGCTGTGTTTTGAGGGTTCAATGCTGTTGAGTTTCAGCTTGTTTTTGTTGGAAGAAAAAAGCTTGAGGCACTAATCATCGCACTATACTATACCTAAACCCTAAACCCTAAACCCAACTATACCCCCGAAACCCAATGTATGGTGCAGCGCTGCTAGGCCCCCCCTCCCCCCCCCAGCCCATGGTATCCCCCCTCCCCCGTGTGGTTCCCTGTGGTGTGGGTTCCCCCCTGCCCCT